>JACCIC010000003.1:562500-1082500 GCA_018907035.1 Sycobia sp. Sy_11
TATCCAAATTGATATTCAGTCAACAAAGTTTTTACCTCATCTATCAGATTGATCTTTTATCTCAAACGTTTTCATACATATCTATAACGATAACCAATCTTATATTTATTATACCTATAGCTGTTTCCTTACATTAGTAACATTTTGCATAATATAATCGAGCATTAAGTTACAGAATGAAGTTGAAACTACAATATAAATCAATACACAGTAAAAATTGTACATTTGCAAATAATTTCAATCAAAAGATCATAGTTAATTAAATAAATTAGAATTGTGTTTTAGAAACTAATGTAGTATTTTTTGCATAGGGCGAAAATTAATGTTAAATTTGCGAAAAGAACCAAATTTTATATATATATATATAGATTTCTACCCAGTATCTGAATCACTGAAATATTTCGGGGAAATTATAGAAGTATTGCTTTATAGGAACATCTGAAACATCGAAGTGTATGAATTTGGCATCTACGAAATTTAATAAAATTCTTGATTTACGAATACCATGAAATTATCTTTTTAAGCTAATTCTGAAAATTTTTATTTAAAATAAAATTTAAAGTTTATCTCTTCGGTATAATAATAAATTATGTAATCTTTTTTATCTTAAAAACATTGAGGAAATTAAACGGTTATTGGCGTTACTCAACATATTATTAAAATTATATTGAAAGTATCGATAAGCAATTTATCTATATAATGTTAATATAATGATTTAGAAAACACGTACTTTACTTCTGAAGATTTCGATTGATTTTTATACGTAATTGTAATAAAATAGTGCATTATAAATTTTAATATATTATTTAGAAATTTAATTTTATCGTGAACTTTTTGTATAAGCTTGGCTTATTTTATTAAAAATACTTAATTTTTATTTAAAAAAAAAATGACTGATAAGAGTATATATGTTTACCGTAAAAATCTGTAAGTTGAGAACCTTTGTGATATTGCAATTCCTACTCCTACATCACGAATCAGTATGTATTATCTGTATCTGTATGACTGCATGATGTATTTTGTTTCTTAATCGCGTTTCGAAATATTTCCAGGACAATAAATCTTATCCATAAATTTAGACCCTCGCCTTCAACTCTATCAACAATTTTAGTTTTGCCTTTAGAATCAAACTACCAAAATTTTCTGAATGCAATAAAAAAAAAGTTGTACATGTTATTTTATTCAAATGAGATGCTTAATTCCGCAAAAATAATAAAAAATTCGGATATGTTTGTAAAATCACTTATTCCAAGTATACATATGAAGTAGTTTTTGGTGTAAATAAATTCTTTGAACTTTAAATTCTCGATACAGAGTTTCTTTTCTTGCCCTATAGAGGTTATGTTACGTATGTAACTATATGATATAACATCAAATCCTTACCTTGCTTAGGTCTCTGAAGATAGATAATTTGAAGGTTTCTTGAATAAAAACACTATTGAGGGCAATACCAGGTTATTATTACTGGTATTGGTATGGTTAGTATATGCCCGACATTACTTTCGATCCAACGAGAAAATGAGTAAATACACGGCATCGACGCCATGTAACTCGCGCCACCGCACTGCGCACTCTATCAACTGATGATATCTAATGTTATGATGAGAGTGATGATATGATGACTGATGAGATGATGAAAAAAATCAGAGAAACAGTATAGCTGCCACTACAATATTATAGATATACAGAAAGGTTATCTTTTTAGTGACGTTTCAGCAATTCTTAAATGTTTTGCTTTACTCCCATCCCGGACTATCGGCATATACCGCGTTTGTATTTGTATAAGATATATATAGTTCACCCCACTCAGCAGAGTACAGAATGTATGAATATATATATAGTTCTTTGCGGCTGCGGCTTGCGAACTGCGCCGAGCCGCCGAGTGCCGACACCGACAGCCGACCCTATGAAACTCTCTTTCTCTCTTACTCTTTTACATTTTCCCTATATTGCGTCTTTTACTTTATTTTTTATTTAAAATTTCTATAGTCTGACTGACATGTTGCAGTGTAATACAGTTGCTACACAGTCTGCAGTTAGCACGTTGTTTTGTTTTTATTTCAAAATTCGTTTAAATTTCCAGCATCAAAGATGGTTTAATTATGCATTGTATTTTTTTCTTTTATACTTTAGTTAGTTTTAAAAATGTCATTAAAAATTGGAAAACTAATAAACATTTTTATAATTTCATCAGTCTTACAGTCTTTTTAACAAAATCATATGAATATAATTATGATGGCAGTTAGACTGTTTATGTTTATAATCACCCTGTAGTAAAATACAACAACTAAAATATTAAAATCAAAATTAATTTTCTTAAACATCATAATTTTATTTTTATTATTATTAAAATTAATTTTGTTTGTCATAATTATTTTATATTCATTTGTTACAATGACTGCTTGAGTGATAAGAATATTTATTAGGTTGATTTATATCAGTCGACAGAAATAGGATTGTAAAATATTGGAAAGTTTACAAACTTTTTGGTATTAGTTCTAAAATTTATTTATTATGGATGATTAATATGTTTAAAAATTTAATTCATTTTTCTTTTGCAGATAAAAGATGTAAACCGCACTATTATCTGCTCATGAGTTTTGCATATTTTCAAGATTTACTTCATAGAAGTTGATGAATAAATTGACATAAACTGCAGACTAAATAGTCAAGGAAAAAGTGCAAATTAATCATGGCTGATAATAAATCTATGGACATGGATCAATCACAGGGACAAACTCAACAGCAGAATCAGAATCAACAATCTCAGCAGATGATAATAACAACTCATGAGATGCAGCAAAATGTTCAACAACAACAAACTCAACAACAACAGCCAAATCAAACAGCAGCAACAAAATCAGCAACAGTCCAATGGACCACAGAAGTTACAGACGCAAGTTCAAGTGCAGCCACAGGTCGCAGCTATCATGCCGCAGCAGCATGTACTTTACTTTTTTGTTATTCCTTTCTCCTTTTTGATTTTTGAGTTTGTTCTATTTTCAAAGTTTGTAATCATGCCCTAAAATTTATAACACTTTAGTAAAAAACTATTTTTATTTTTTTCAATCTCAATCAAATACTAAATTTATTTTTAAATGTATAATTATAGTAATTTATTATTTAATCATTTATAATTATTCTATACTATTAAAAATATAATAGTCATTAAAATGTAGATATTTGTATTGTAAACATTAGTAACAATTTCTCTATATATTAGATTTTTTGTACACTAAAGGAGCTAAAAATCAGTTATTCAACATATTAAATTGATTATTAGAATACCAAAATTAAATTATGTTAAGGGTATATGGAATTTGTAATTATTTCTATACTGAACTTTAATTACAAATTTATAATAGCTCATATAAGGATTATAATAAATATAATAGCAAATGAATAGTAATAATATTATAAAATTACTTTTCGTTAGTAAATTATAATTGTTTTTGATAAATATGCATGTAATATGTATAATGAAATAATATGCAACTTACAAATATTGATACCTTGGAATAACTTTGCAAGATTAAGTTTTTATGGAATATGTTTAAAGAGAGAATTAAAAGTTATTCAGAGAACTTAATTATAATTAGATTTGAATTTTAAAGTCAAATCGAATTCACTTTCGAGATAAAATCTACAAACTGAATTAAATTTCATTGATATTTAATTTGTTAAATTATGTAATAATTCTGTGAGTGGTTAAAGTAATGCATGAGGGGTGTGTTCGTAGTTCTAAACTAATCTTAATTATAGACTTATATAGTTTGAATGCGAACAAATACTCTGAATCAAAAAATGAGCAGATAATTTATTGATCCATATATAAATTCATGTAGGAGATATTGATTCTTCCTTTGATCACTTTCAATTTAAAGCATTTTTAACAAAATTTTAAAATTGTGATTATGTTTGACAAGCTTTTCTGAACATTTTTCATGAAAAATTCATTTTGTACATTTTTAGAGAAAGAACTCTATATAATGGTCTTAAAAGTCTTAAAAGATTATAAAATTTTCACTACAATATTTTATTTTTAAATAAAATTTGAAACTTCAAATTTCAAATTAAGTATGAATTGCTATTAACAGTAAAAGTAAACCGTCTCAGTGTTTTTTATTTTTTCATGTAAAAATCAGTGTCAAATTATTGTTCAATGTAAAAAGCCTTATTTGCGATAATATCTAACGTTCAAAAAATTACAGGATGCAGTTGCAGTGTCGATGCAACACCAGCAACAACAGCAGTCGCAAAGCGTGGGCGGAGTCTCGATGACGTTATCGGGACAACAGGGTGCCACGACGATCACCACGATGGCCGCTCATCCTCAGGCCGTCCAGGTGATCCAGCAGCCAATGCAGAATCAATATCACCTTCAGCAGCTGTACAACGCTCAAGGAACACCACTGCTGATGCCTAGCAATTTGCTAGCACATCCGGCTGGTATCAATCCATCGCCAATACAGGTATTATTGAATTTCCTTGTTTATTTCGTTTCAAATAGTTTCTTTGTTATGCTTAGCATTTTTATTCTAAATTGGGATGGTTATTTTTAATTTATGAATATCTTTCAAGCATGTAATCTAAATATATAAATTAGTAAGTAAATTTCACCTCAATTTGATTTTATCGTCATCTACACAATATCAGAAATTTTACCAACAGGTTCAATTCAATAACATAGCTGGCAAGCCGTTCCAAACTGGTGCTCAATTGGCACCCCACATGTTGACGACGGCGTCGACGGGTCAAGGTGGTGCTCATCCGGGAGGTCAGACTCTTGTTTTTGGACAATTGGAAGTATTGCCTCAGCACCAGGCTTCAATCCAGCAGCAGCAACAGCAACAGGGCAATAATAAGAATGATCAAGTGCAAAAAGTAAATATGTACACATAATTAAAAAGTTGTAATCATTAATGTTGAGTAACCATTGTATAATTTGAAATTTTTCAATCAATTATGAATATTTTGTTTTTTATTTGTTTGTATGTTTGTTTTTTTTTATTGGTCCATATTTTTTACCGACGGTTGAAGAATGAGTTCTTATTTCATTACAATAAATTTTTAAACGATTAGCGAGTATTTTAATTTCAACCTGTTCTTTCTTAGTACACGACATGCACAGCTAGTGCACCATCGGGACAAAATCGAGGCATGCAGTTTGCACCCTGGCAGTTTGCCGCGCAGGGAATTTGGACCGGGTTGCAACCACAAACTTTACTTACGGCAGCTCCAAACCAAATATTTATTAGAGATCCCACGCAGCCAGATATGTTTATACAAAGTCCGCAACCTATTCAAACGCACAATGGTAAACAAGTTATTTTATTTAGTTTATATAATTTTTACCAACGATTAAATTTATAATATTGTAAAATGAGCTAAGTGATGCAAATGAAGCTAGAATTAACTTATAATAAATGTAGTTTATGAATAATAGATTAAAACTTGATAAAGATAATCTTTACTTTAAAAATCTTCAATAACAAGAAAATTATTATTATTATTATATTTCCGAAACATTAAATATATAGACATTTACATTTACAAACAATAAAAAGAATCAATTTGTAAATAAAATATAAAAATAATGCAGTTATTATGTAAAAAATTATTAAAAATAAAATACAATAAAATTTTTTGTTGCTGAACATGCTTCGAAAAAAGTTATTTATGATTTCATCTTTATTTAGCATTGGCAGCACAGCAGCAAATTCAGGGTGTGCAGCAGATTACGACGACTGGTGGAAAACCGCGTGTTATGAACATCCAGCAACAACAGCAAGCAAATAAACAAGGGGTAGTAGGCCAACGGCCACTTAGTATTTTACCTTCGTCTCTCCAAGGCGTACAGACGGCTAATATCAGACCAGCGAGTTCTGTGTCAACGCAAACGAATCATGGCGTGCAAGCAACAGTACACGCACAGGTATACTTTACAGACATTCAATATACGTTGAAGAGGAGCCCGCTGTTTGTTTTATTTCTTTTTTTACTTTTATCGTGATTTCGATATGGTTATTATTATTTTTGCGGTTGATATTTGTTTTTTATTTTGCTGTGTTTGTTTTCGAAACAATGGCGGGGGAAGAATGATTTTTCGAATTGTCGATTAATAATGGGAAATAAAGAAAACAAGATTTTAAATTTAATTTATATTTTATATTGAAATTCTATCTAATTAAAAGAACTTAATAAGTAAAAGTTCTATATATATATATATATATATATATATATATATATATATATATATATATATTTATTTATTGAAATATTAAAGTAAAAGCACAGGCTTGTCAAGATTATTTTTTAAATAGTATTGTTAATTAAAACAAATAATATTATTTGCAAAATGTATTTCAATTAAAATAAAAGTACTGGATCTTTTTGAATAAGAATTTAAAGGATCATTGAGAATCAGTGAAATCTTGAAAAGACATTTTTCCCCATCACCGCAGTAAAAGAAAAAGGTCAAAAAAGAGATAAAAGCAACTAGATCGGGTGACGAGAGCCATAAGAGTCTGCTTTATTATTTTTTGTTTTGTTTATCCGTTGATTCTCAGAGCGGCAAAGGAGGTGGCGGCGTGGGCAAAGGCCGCGGTAAGCCGGTGGTTCGCACAAGTCCCGGACCTAATGCCATCAATGTGATGGTTACAAAGGCCGGCGGCGGCGGCGGCAACACATCTGGCACTCAAACTAAAAACGTCAATGTCCAGCACGCGACAATGATAATGCAGCCGCAGCCTGCAGGGCCCCAGGCCTCGGGCAACAATAACGGAACTAATAACAAAATGCTAATAGCCACGAGTACAGCAACTTCTGCGCAACCACCCGGCTCACCCATGACCTCCGCTGACAAGCAAAATTTCGGCCAGCAACAAAACAAACAATCCGTTATGCAATCATCCCAGCAGCAACAGCAACAACAGCAGCAGGCGGCACAGCAGCAGGCGCAACAGCAAGTCCAACAACAGGCTCAAGCTCAGCAGCAGGCGCAGCAACAGCAGGCCCAGCAACAGGCTCACCTACAAGCTCAGCAACAACAACAACAGATACAACAGATATTTATTCAGCAAATTCAACAACAACATCAGCTACAGCAGCAATATCAGCAGGCGCAACAGGGTCCTCAACAAATTCAACCCAAACCACTCATGAGTCAGTTGGGGCACTATTCTTTATTATTTAGATTTTAATCTTTGCGAGGCCTAACTGAGAGCAATATTAAAACTCGTTAAAGCAAATGATTAGTGGATTTATACCAATATAACTGGTCGTAGCTTATTTTATTAAAATACTTTAATCATGACAAGAAATAAAATACTTCTATTACATTCAAATATAAAAGAATATTTTATGTAAAGAAAAAATTAAAGCTAATTTTCTATTCTAAAATCTTAAAATCATATTAAAATTGAAATAATCTTTTTGTAAAAATGTGCTTTTGATATTGATTATACTATTATTCAAATTCCGTGTGAACTATTTTGATTATACAATGTTTTGTTACATGTTAAAATATATGTTAACATTGAAAAAATAGTAGTAATACTTAACTATGTCAAATGCTTTAAGGTCAGATAATAGTATAAAACGCATTTAATTGCGATAAGACATAGTACAAACAAGCGTTCAGGGAGTGAGAGATTAAGATATACCGTTATGATTTAGAAGCTGTACAAATAGTTTCCCGCGCTATGATTATTTTTTTCCAGTAAAGCAGTTCACGCATTTTTATAAAACAGAACTTTAAACAAGACGAGACAATTTCTAACTGGAAATGGCTGAATATACTGAAATGCACAACTTAAAAATTTCAATATTAAAATAAGAATTAAATGTATTATTTCAGTTCAAAATGTTATTAATCTTTTTATTAATTAATATTATTATTAAATTATTAACTATCTTTTTTAAATGCAATCATTTTTACTGGCTTTAATTCAAATAGAAAACTAACATATAGATGTAATATTTTAAAATACAACGATATTGAAAACTAATTTAACAATTTACATTTAAAACTATAGCTTTAATTCGATTCTATAGTTATACCTCCAATCCGGTATTTAAAATAAACGTTATAGAGCCTCTAATAAAAGATAATATAAACTGAAGATTCATAAAGTCCAATTTTTATATTTATAAGAATTACATAAAAATTTGATAGATATAAATTTTTATAGATATAAAGAGTTTGAATGTTTGTCATCAAAGAATACAAACAAAAAAAAATAGATATTCATAGCTTTAAAACGTGATTATATACTTCTCGTTCATCAACAAAGCGTGATTGAAGAAGTGAAATTAATTTTATGCATTTCTTTCTACAGGTATGACAGTGCAGCAACCGTCACAAACACCGCAAAATGTTGTAGCATTAAGTGGCGAGCGTCCGATAATGCCAGTCGTCTCGATTAATCCGGCATTGATCGGCAATCAAATTGTCGGCGGCCCGCACCAGCTCCAGGCTTTACCGATCGTCAGCCAATCTCCGGAACAGCTGCAGGCAGCTGCTGCTGCGGCCGCGGCTCAGCAACAGATGCAGCAGGCCGCGGCCGCAGCTGCGACTCAGCAACAGCTCCAACAGCAACAGCAACAGCAGCAACAGCAACAGCAACAGCAACAGCAACAGCAACAGCAACCGCCCCAGACACCTACGCCTGCCGAACAGCAGGCCCCGAGCATGCCGCTGCTCGTCACGTCGCCAGAGCGCGCGACCGCTACGCCTGGAGCCCAGGTCGATATCCAGCCCACGATGATGCAGCCGCCACAGCCACCACCGCCTCCCGCAACGCCCTTGGCAGCGGCTGTCGACGATGTCAACAAGATGAGTGTGGCACCGACCAAAAAGGAATCGGTAGCTCTGACTATTGACGAGGATATGCATCACATAGACACGAGTAATGTCTCCGGTATGTAATCATATCTCATATCGAAAAATAGAGATCAATCATTAACCAGAAAGCTGTAGAGTTTTTTGAAGCAAGGGTTTTACTGTTTGTTATGCTAGATTTGTACAATTATTGTAGAGTTGCACGTTTTGTAATTTTTGTTCTTGTGGAACGCGACACTTCACTTTAATTTTCTAGGTAATTGACCTGAAATTATTAGTTGTATGCGAAGTAACGTAACATTTGAAAGATTTTGATAAGTGATATTCATTGCAAATCAATAAACAAGTAAAGAGTTTAAGTCTAAAATTTAATAGATTATATGTCAATGTCTATTTTTACTTAAAGCACGTTATGTATTTTGGAAAAGTTTTATATTACATTTATAATTCAATATTATTATAAGTTATAAAAGATTTTATATCCTTACAGAAATAGATCAGAGGAATCATGCAAAGGAAGAAGCACAAGATGCAGTTTCTATAAAGTCTGAAGAGAAAACAACCAATAATCCTCTGATAAACCTTGCTAATGCCGTTAATTCTCTAACCAATGGCAATATCGGAGAAGAAACTACAGTATTGGAATCACTGCCAACAATTGTTAGTAATAAGCAAGTACCACCCAAGGCTATGGTCAAACCTCAGGTGCTCACCCACGTCATTGAAGGTTTTGTCATACAAGAAGGTAAATCTTACACGCGTATCGTTTATAGTCCCTTCAAAAATATTTAAAAACTTATTATTTATTAAACAAATTCAAACATGTGCAATTGTATTTTATCTTAAAAAAGTTGTATTTTATAATATTTTAGTTTGTTTTTTATTTTTTTGTAATAAATATAATTGATTAAGATAGATAAAATTACAACTAAAAATTGAAAATTTTAATTAATCTATGATGTCACAGCTTCAGAACCATTTGCCGTGAACCGTTCGTCACTTAATGGTTCAATAAGTCAAGATACAAATAGTATTAGTAGGAATAATTCAGCAGATAAAGAAAATCAAGAAGAGCCCCCTAACAAACGTAAGATAAGATTATATAATATGTTTTTTCACTTAATTTTGTATTTAATTTTGTATTTACTTATTAACTAATATTTTACAGGAAAGAAAAATTCCATCAATTATAACATTGAGGGAGATTGTATACAGAGTGGAAAGTGTGAAGGATGCGGAAATATGTTGGACGAACAAAATGTAAAACTGAGAAAAGATAAGAGATTTTGCTCACTTAGTTGTACTAAATTGTAAGCTCTTACTTTGAAAATATATTTTTGTATTAGATGCTACTATTAGAAAAACTTAATTAGTAGAATTCATTTTTATTTCTCATTTAGGAAAAAGAAAGATATTCGAGATATCAGCGATAAACAATGGACTGAAATGGACATAGATTCTAAAAATGACAATACTGGAATTAAGAAAAATGGAGAAGATAAAGCTCTCATTTGTTTGCCAAACAATATTGTTGTAGACGATTCTCTACCAAAGATAAATCCTGTTAAATGGACGGTATGATATTTTAAAATTTGTTTATAATTTTGTTTAAATTATATTAATATATTAATCTAGATCTGACATTTATAAGAACAATAATTTGATGCATTTTTAAATATACATTTATTTTTTTCATTCAAATTCTATTTTAATTAATAGAAAGAAAAATTTTGTTGTTACTCATGCAGTGAATGCAAATAATGCTTATGAAAATTTTAATTTATCTATTAATATTGCAGGTTGGAGAAGTTTGCGATTTTATACGAAATTTACCGGGTTGCGCTGACTATGCAGAAGATTTTGCTATTCAAGAAATTGACGGTCAGGCTTTAATGTTACTCAAAGAAGATCATCTTATGTCAGCAATGAGCATTAAACTTGGACCAGCCTTAAAAATTGTAGCCAAAATTGATTCTATGCGTGTAGATTCATCAACGACTACAAGTCCTGTATCTGGGGGAAGTGTTTAAAGTGTACAGCAAAAAACATGGAAAATTTTGATGAATTGATATTTTTAGAAGCTATTGACATCTATATATAATTTTCTTCAAAATATCAATCCATCATTTTATTCCTAAATAGTGTAACATTTCTGTGGATATCCGAAAACATGCAGTGATGCATCATTAATATTTTTGATATCTACAACTGCTATAGTACGATTTTTTTTATTATATAACTAATGAAAATCATATAAATTCTACGTGATGAAAAAAATATGATGAAAAAGGTTACATATGTAAGTTAGTAATTTCTATATTTACTGAGATCAAATGAACAACAAAAGGGGGTTGTAATAAATATTAAGTGTTTATTTATATATATCATAAATTAGGAACGAATAACAATATAGGGTATGTGCAAATTATTTTTCTTTAACGACAGAAAGGAAGTAAATGAAATGTATGAATGAAATATAGTGTATTTCGCTTAATATTGTAATTTGGGATGGAATGGAAACTGCGTTTCTATGTTTTTGTATAATATATTTTTTCTATTTTGAATCCTACAATTTTATCCGTGTAAATAGTATAGAAATTAAAATGCATCATAGACTTTGTAGCATAATTTTGTAAAGTATATTTCTTATAAAAGTAAATGTTAATTATAGAATATGCTTGAATTTTTTTTGTCTGGTCGAGGCTTATTTATTTTAATGAGTGCATTTGTGAAATGATCACTTAGAAAATCTAATTTAATCATTTAGAAAATGAAATAAAATACTGCTAATTGATTAAAAACCAGAAATGAATAGCCAATTAAGTTTAACTAATTTTAGTCAATTTAAATTCATTATAAAAGTTTATGAATAATTTATGTGCAATAATATTTGTATACATTGAACATATTTATACTTTTAAAAGTTCATTTAGCCATAAATTTAAAAGATCCTCGATCATTTAAAAAAAATTAATTTTAATTATTCAAAGATTTAATTAAATATTTATAATTTTGAGTAACTGTATATATATATATATATATATATATATATATATATATATATATATATATATGGCAAATAAGATGTTTATTTAAATGCGGGTTTTATGATTTAACGTGTTTAAAAAAAATATAATCTCAGCGTAATGCTATATTTACATATTGTCAATTTATAAAGTTTCAAATGAAAGAATAATGCTTAAATAAATCGTACTATTTTTTACTTATTCAAAATTTATTCTTAAAAATGTAAAAATATATACATGTATTTGTATAAGAAAATTCGAGTGAGCATACATGTAATGGCTGGTTTTTTTGAAAATAAAAATCAAGTTTCTATATGCAATTTAAAATGTACAATCTTTTCTTAATTCCATACCTTAGATCCTTCCATTAATATAATATACTATATTTTTATTAAAGAGTTTTGTTTATTAATTGAATATATAAACAGAGATAAAAATTGATATAAAATTAATTAAACATTTACTGATTGTTTAATTGAAAAATCTTTTTCATTACTGTCAATAATATAATCAGATAGTTAATAAAATTATAATTAAAATTTAATTACTTAAAAATATATACAGGACTAATAAATTTAGAAATTTAGAAAATGATCTAGGTTTATTTGTTTCAAATCAAGTAAAAACAGGAATATTGGTAAAAATAATACATTTAAATAGTAGAATATTTTTTTTTTTTGAGCATTGTTGCTACATAGGTATAATGTGATTTTATAAACTTATTACTGCTAGTATTCAGCTAAGGTCTTAGATATTTGTATTTGTTTTTTTCCTGCTCTTAGATATTAGTTATAGGATTAAAAAAACATATTTCTTAAAATAATTGTACTAGTGTTTTCTTAAATAAATAATATTCAAAGACTAGGAAAACATTATATTTCAAATTTTGATGATTAGTCATTTCTTATATTACAATAAAAATATTTACATTGTTTCTAGTTTATTTCTGTTTGAACTGTTGCCTTTTTTAATAATCGACCTTCTCTTAGTAATTCTTCTCTAAAGTTTTCTTCTAGTTCTTTTTGCATAGGTTTAATTTTTGTAAAGTAATGATATGCCTGACATCCTATTGCAACTAAAGAAACTACAGAAACAGCAATACATGTAGAAACCCACACCTTTTGAACAGCATCATATAGTCTAACTTTACGTGATCTTTTAATCATTTTATGTCTTGCAGTTGCACTTGTTGTAAAAAAACTAAAATTTGAATAAAAATAACAAAATATGATTTTACTCAATTGCTTAATTTCTTAAAATAAATGTATATATTTTAATATATCGTATTTTATTTTTTGTTCTTTTGTTATATAAAGTAATTGATTTGATAAGTATATCACTCTTGTAGAGATAAAAAAAATTTTACTTAAAATAATTGTCATTTTTTAAGAAAAAGTTTTGGATAGTTAATTAATGTTAAATTTTTTAAAATATTAAATATATATGCTTCAATTATATATATATCACAATATTTAAAATATTTATTTATAGTATGTAATATTCTACTATATTACAGATATGATCTTTATATAATTTTATTACCTTCTATAAAAGTAACTTATTACTTAGAAGTTATTTTCTTAATAGATTTGTCAGTTAGTTCTATTTATGAAATAAAAACAAATATTCTCAGTACATATGAAACGTTTCTGAACTAAAATTAACACTAAACATTGGTATACTTTTGTAATTGATACAAGATGAAGCTTTTACAATATTTTACAATGGAAAACTTGGTTTGGTAGAATCATAGACGTAATAATTATATATAGACTATTATATGTATAGAAATTCGCCATGCTTTACAATGTGATACATTATGGTGAGTAGAGAGGAGTAGAAAGTCCGCTCGCTTTATATGGGGAAAAGCTTATCAAAAATTGTCTGGAGATGGTAGTTCAGATCTGTCTGGTAGACGTCGCTCTCTTGGAAATCCCTCGATATTTTTGCATGCAACAGAAAGAGAAAGCAAAAGCCAAAGCAAATGAGGGGTAGAAAAAAAGCAAGAGTAAGGGAGCAGAGATTTAATTATGGAAGGTAGAGAGAAGGAGTGGAAACTCCGCTCGCTTTACATGGGAAAAGCTTATAAAAAATTGACCGGAGACGATAATTCAGATTTGTCTGGGAGACTTCGTTTTTTTGGTAATCTCTCGATATTTCTGCGTGCAACAGAGGAGCAAGGATTGAATTTTTCCCTCTCTACGCTTACTACACACTCCTATTCGCTTTTCTTCAAATCCCCTACTTCTGCTTCTTTTCTTCCTCTTACTCGCTTTGGCCTTTGCTTTCTCTCTGTTGCACGCAGAACCATCGAGGGATTTCCAAGACAGCGACATCTACCGGATAAATCTGAACTATCTCCGGTTAATATTTGATGAGCTTTTCCCATGTAAAGCGAGCGAAGTTTCCGCTCTTTTTTTCAAATACATGCATTTGAACGAGCAACCTTACAAGAGCTCGCCGCCTTGGGGCCAATTCTGTACCGAAGTCTTGCCGCGTAATTTGACACGATTTTAGCGGAGTTTCCACTCCTCTCTATCCTCCATATGCCATGCTATGAAACGAACCATAGACTCGCGCGCTCTGGAAAAAAAGTTGCAGCCGAAGCCCATAGACTTAAATATTAGATCGTGCGTTTAAACGGACGTTTTGAAGTCCATATTGAAGGACAGAGATAGGTTCGGAGTCGTGCTTTCTCTCTTGCTCCGGGGAAAGAATAAGGAGGCAGCCCAATAATAACAATGGTATAGAGTATAGGAGAAACGTATATTTCTACTGCTTCTGTTCCCCTACTTTCTTTTTCATCCCACTTCCTCGCTTGTAAGAGAGAGAGACAACACGATTCCCTGTATTGTTCTCTCACTCTGGTTTAGGCTTCAATTCTATTCTCAGAGCGCGCGGTCTAATATATAAGTCTATGTCGAAAACAGAGTGAGACAGCAATACAGGGAGTCCTGTTTTCTCTCTCTCGCTCTCTTTCTCTTTCTTAGAAGGGAGGAAGTGAGGAGAAAAGGAAGGTAGAGAAAACGTTGCAGTAGAAATATACGTTTCTCCTATACTTTATTCTATTGAGGATAGAGAAGGAGTGGAAACTCCTTTAAAATCGTGTCAAATTACACGGCAGGACTTCGGGACTGAATTGACCGCAAGACGGCGACATGCTATGAGGTTGCTCGTTCAAATGCATGTATTTGAAAAAAAGAGAGTGAGGGTATGCAGCGAGCGTGAAGAGAGGAGAAAATTAAATGTCTGCTCTCCCACTCTTGTTCCTTTTCTGCCCCTCACTCAGAGGTGCCAGGCGGTACTGCCAACTCGGGCATCCGCGTTGGAGGCTTTACCCCTCCACGCGCTGATTGGCCTAAACTCGCGCGATATTTTAAAGTTATATGATCTATATGATCGTATAAAACAACAAGCAAGGCTGTAAAACAAATTATTAATGCTATAAATTATATTAAATAATAATAATAATTATTATTTTTAATAATAATATTTGTACTATTATATTATTATTAAACATAGTATTTAGTGTAATTATAACTATTAATAATAATTTTAATATTGAATGTTGATATTAATTAATAATAATATTAATAATGATAATATTTAATAATTCTTATACTAGTTAATAATAATTTAATAATTAATAATCTTAATTAATGAGTTTTTAGTAGTGGACATGTTGTAAAATATTTATGTGCATGTGTCCACAGTTATATATTAGTATCAATAATTTGTTTAACAGTCTTGTTTGTTATTTTATACGATCATAGAGATCATATAACTTTAAAATATCGTGTGAGTTTCAACCAATCAGCGCATGGTTGGGTAAAGCCTCTAACGTGCATGCCCGAGTTGGCAGTACTGCCTGGCACCTTTGCCATCACTTACTTTGACTTTTGCTTTCTCTTTCTATTGCACCCAGAACTACCGAAGGATTTTCAAGAGAGCGACGTCTACTAGAGAGATCTGAACCGGCCAATTTTTGATAACTTTTTCCCATGTAAAGCGAGCGAAGTTGTCACTCCTTTCTACCATCCATATACTATACGATTTTTATTGTTGGGCTGCCCCCTTACTCTTTTCCCGAAGCAAGAGAAAAATCACAACTCCAGGCCTATTTCTGTCCTTCAATATGAACTTCAAAGCGTCCGTTTAAGCAAGCGGTCTAATATATAAGTCTATGGAACAAACAACCTCACAGGGTGTCGCCGCTTTGTGGCCAACTTAGCATGAAGTCCTGCTGTGTAATTTGATAGATCTTGACAGAGATTTCACTCTTTCTCTCTATCCTTCAAGCGCAGCATGAACAAGGAATTCACTTTGATCTACGGTTGTATATACAAGTTAATTCTGAAAAGTCATCAGTAAAGGAAAGCAGACGAGAATAATTGCAGCATTACCATGTGTACATACTGATAACATACTGTCTACCTATGGTGGGTAGACAGATGGAGTGGAAACTTCGCTAAAATCGTGTGCAAAATATACGGCAGGACTTAGCGTCAGAATTGGCCACAAAGTAGTGCCAACCTTTGAGATTACTCTTTCAATATCATGCATTTGAAGAAAAGCAAGTGGCAGTATGTAGTGAGCGTTGAAGGAGAGCAAAGTTAAATCACTGCTCCTACTCTTGTGTTTTTTCTTCTTTTCACTCGCTTTCGCTTTTGCTTTCTCTTTATGCTGTGCGCAGATTAAACTACCACCCTGGCCAATTTTTGATAAGCTAAAATAAGAAAAAATACTACATTGAAAAGATTCCTTCACCAGTTTATTGGTATGAGACGGCGCGTTGTCATGTTGCATGCTAACTTTGCAATTTTTTCGGGCCCATTGCAGTCATTTTTTTATCAACGCATGGTATAAATTGATAATTTGTTGACAATAGCGATTCTTATTCATCGTTTCACTAGGTTTCAATCACTCGTTTTAATTACCATATTACAATGATCCCACCAAACACAGAGCATCGTCTTACGACGAAATCGGTTTTTTTTGATAGTTTTTCTATTTTGCATTTTCTTATTGTTCTACTGATTGACACCAATTTTCCATACTTCTCGTTTTTTTGAATAGCTTTGAAACGTTCGCAAATTGCTTTTCCGATCACATTAAATGTTGTTCATTTTTTGTTTTGATTTGGTTTGATCTTCATCCAATAACACTTGTAATACCTCGTCATTGAACTTTGTCGCTGCAACAGGATATTCGTTGTCTTTTAAATCGAAAGCTCAACTTTTAAATAGACGAAACCATATCTAAGATGTTCTCACAATATAAAGCTATTACTTTGGCGGAATGTAATTTATGTATTTTTGAAAGATAACATCAATTCAAAAAATTGACATCTATATTAAATCATAGAATGTATACACATTGTTAGCGACCTCTAGCAGTAAAACCTCTAAATTTCAACTTACACCCCTAGTATATATGGATTTATCAAAATTCTTTTTAATATTTAGTTACACACACATACGCGCACGCGCGCTCGCACACACAGAAATTTAGCCTCTATGAATCATATCCCACCGCTGCACAGCAAATATCATTGCGTTGACACATGCATGCATGCATACATACATACATACATAATTGAACAAAAAAGAAAATCTACGTATTATATATATATATATATATATTGTAACTGCGCGTGTCCAGTGTTCGCTAATTCGTGCTTTCGGCTTAGCACGGCTTGGCCCCTGGTCGCTCAACACGCCACTAGGTTATTTTCACGGACCTCCGATACACCCGCTCTATGTTTATGCTTGCTGTACAAGCACGGCTCCGGCTCAACACGCCTCGGCCACTGGTCGCTCAACACGCCACCAGTTTTGCTCATATACCAGCAATGAATAGGCGGGCTAGAGACTAGAAAATATGGCTTCGGCTCAGCACGCATAGGCCCCTGCCCAGTTCATTAGACAAATATATTTCTCACTCTCACTCAACATGCCAGAGCAAGACAATATACCTGTCTCAGGTTTTTATTGACTTAAGTTTTGTCCGAATATATTTCTTATTCTCGCTCAGCACGCCAGAGCAAGATAATATATTTGTCTCAAACAAATCTTCGGATGCGATCTTTTATTGTTTGTCAGTAATAGAAAATATTTTAAATTTAATAATTAAGAGAACATTTATTTATACACTTTATAAAAAAAGCAATAAATTAAAAAACTAATATTTACAAAAAATTTAGTAAAAATGGTTGACATGGGATATGCCACGCTATCGCTCGCTTATTTCCCTGGCTGCCGATGTTGAAATCTGCGAAAATACAAAAAATAATAAGTCGTTCGACTTACAATTAATGAAAGAAAAGTATATTTTTCTTTCTTTTATTTTAGGTCCCGCTCGGACTTTACATCAAATTATTGTTAAAATTTCGCGCGTGCTGGGTGTGCCAAGAGAACTGTCGTCCGCTAACGCACCGACAACAGGTCCCCCTCAAAAGACCGATTTCGGGGTTGCCATCACACTGAATTTTACAGTCAGAGTGCTTCTATTTAAGTTTGGGAGACGAGCGGTCCCCCACTCCTAGACCCTTCCTCTTTCACTTTACCGCACAAAGGAGTTTCGACACTCCCTCTTTACCGCGCCGTGCCTACAAGCGCGCGGTTTATGCTGGTCGTGGAGCTCGTCTCGGCTCATAAAAAGAGAGAGAGAGAGAGAGAGAGAGAGAGAGAGAGAGAGAGAGAGAGAGAGGGAGAGAGAGAGAGAGAGAGAGAGAGAGAGAGTGAGTGAGGGAGAGGGAGAGAGAGATCATGTGTTCGAGTGCCTTCGTGTTCTGGGTTTTCTCTATTCTTTCTCGTATTATATTTAATATAATAGAATTTTAATTCTTGCGCGAGTATTCATAGTCGTCGCAATATATATATATATATATATATATATATATATATATTGGAGTTTCGGGTTCGGACGTTTGAATAAGATGTCTAATGCCTCTGGATGAATTTTACGGAGAGTCTTGTATTCGGGCGGTAGAATAAGATGCCCAGGCATATTGAGATGTCTTGAATGGGGAGTTTCGTATTTTTTTATCGGAACGCCAAAATCTCCCTAGAAGTCATTTCGAGATACCTGGATATCGTATTCTATCTTTCGAACATGAAACTCAATGTAATATATTTTTGTATCAGGTATGTGAATAAGTCTTTCCCGTTTTTTTTTCAAATTTTGAGCCTTTATTGTGAAAAAATGGTTACAAATGAATTATTGAAAGTATTGGCCATCGCTAGCTACAACTTTTTCCCATCTTTCTGGCAACATACGAATCCCGTTGCGAAAAAATTCGACCGGTTTGGCCTCTATCCAGTCATCCACCCATTTTTTGGCTTCCTCGTAGGAATGGAAGTGCTGGTCAGCCAGGCCATGCGTCATCGATCTGAAGAGATGGTAATCAGACGGAGCAACGTCTGGACTATACGGCGGGTGGGGTAGGACTTCCCATTTGAGCGTTTCTAAGTATGTTTTCACCGGCGGTGCAACATGTGGGCGAGCATTGTCATGTTGCAAAATAACTTTGTCGTGCCTGTCGGAGTATTGTGGCCGTTTTTCTCGCAGTGCGCGGCTCAAACGCATCAATTGTCGTCGATAGACCTCGCCTGTGATCCTTTCATTCGGTTTCAGAAGCTCATAGTAAACCACACCTAGCTGGTCCCACCATATACAGAGCATGAGCTTGGCGCCATGAATATTTGGCTTGGCCGTCGATGATGATGCATGGCCGGGTAGTCCCCATGATTTGTTTCGCTTCGGATTATCGTAACGTATCCACTTTTCATCGCCAGTCACGATACGATGCAGAAAACCCTTTCTTTTATGTCGCTGAAGCAGCTGTTCGCAAGTGAAAAAACGCCGTTCGACGTCTCTCAGCTTCAGTTCGTACGGCACCCAATTTCCTTGCTTTTGGATCATTCCCATGGCTTTCAAACGCTTGGAAATGGTTGTTCGGTCAACTCCCAATGCTTCAGCAAGTTCTTCTTGCGTTTGACAAGAATCTTCATCAAGCAAAGTCGCCAATTCTCGATCTTCAAAGATTTGCGGCCGCCCGGAACGCTCCTTGTCTTCCACGTCGAAATCACCGCTTTTGAAGCGTCGAAACCATCCGCGAACACTTGAATCATCGACACAACCTTCTCCATAAGCCTCCTGAAGCAATCGATGCGTCTCGGCAGCAGATTTCTTCAAATTGAACCAATAAAGTGAAACTTCCCGCAAATGACGTCGACTCGGCTCAAATTTCGACATTTTCACGATATCAAAAATTTATGATGCGAAAAAATTTTAACTAATGTGTTAGTATGGAATTGTTGACATATGAATAAGCTTTGATTATGACATATGTAACCATTGAATACTCGCACAGTATTGGTGGCGCCATCTCTTACAAAAAACGGGAAAGACTTATTCACACTCCTAATAGTTTAGTAGAATTTTCTACCCCCGGCGCATTATGCAACTTTCCCAGTCTTGATATTTTCCGGAAAACGTGGGAAGATCTAATTTTGGGAGCTTCGATGATCGTGGTGTTGAACATTGGTCTGTGTTGCTCGCGCAACGGTAGAAGGAATTCTTGACATTTTTATCGAAGTCTGCTCCTAAAGTCAGAAGATAATCGAGCGTGTCTTCATATGTAGTTTGTAAACGTGTAAAATCTCCGGAGGTCATATAAAAATCCGTTTGTGCTTCATTCTGAGTCATAGTTTCAGCGTGCGAATTTCGAGCCTTCGACCACATTTGATTTATATCATCCAATCATGATTTTATTATATTTACATTAAGGGAAGTACGCTGTTGTTCTCTGATTCATGAACTCGAAAGCTCAAGTTCGGTTAAGCGCGCGGTTTGCGTTGCAGCTAATTTTTTAAAGGATGCGGGCTTCATTTTAAATGTTCTTATTATAAGTTACGCGACCGGTGAATACAATAATTTAAGCCGTTTAAAGACGAAACAACAAGCCAAAAAAGACAGTTCAATGTTAACTTTATGATATTACATTAATAAGAACGACATTCTAATCTACCAAGTTACGGCGCGCTAATTAGTGGATCAACGGTTCAATATTTACTTATATAGAAATTAAATGACTATATGTAGTAAACTATACTAACAAATAATAAGCTCACTACAATAGACATTAATAAAATATAATTATAATATAGATACATAATAATAAATACACAAATAAAAAATTATAATTTTACATACGATTAACAATAAGGAAGTATATACGTCTATGTATAAGCAAAAAATGTAAATTATATAAATTCTAATGAGATAAATTTAATATTACATTCGACAACCACTCCTCATCCGCGGCACCAAAAATGTTGCAAAGGCTTATGGTGTTTTGTTGATTTTAATGGAAGTGGATGTTCAGGTACAGTAATTAAATAAGCAAAGGAACAATTAATATTAAATTGAGATTTATTACACTAAGTGTACTAGGCATAAAAAACCTCCTCTCGATGAGTGGAAGAAAAAGGCTTTTTTACAATGATTTTTTAACTATATACACGTATATCTCAAAATATCTTAAAATAACTAAACGCGCGCTGATAGAAAAAACGAGACTCACTCGACTTATAATATACGTCTCGCTTACCGCACACACAACTCTTAGTATGTTTCTAGCCATGCGCACGGTAACAACTCGCATACGACCACCCGGACTCGCGTGGGTCTCCACGTCCAAGATGTCATTTCGTCATTACACTTATATCTTGAAATAGCTATACACGTGCTGATAGAAAAAATGAGACTCACTGGACTTATAATATACGTCTCGCTTACCGCACACAAAACCCTCAGACGTCTAAGCACTCCTGCGCGGGACGATACCGCCGCGACCTCGCACGGTGGGTGAGGTCCGTTGGTGAAGGAGCATTCCGCTGGTTATCCCGCAAACCAGTCGTTAATCGCGCGCACACAAACTCACATGCACGCTCTAATGAAACGTGAGGATAGGAATCACTTTAGATTTTAATTTAATACGTCACACAATAGATTAACAAATATAAGCAAATGCAACAAAAAATGAGTAAATTATAGAAGCTAACGCAATTTATACTATCTCACCCGTACAATAGTTGAGAGCGTAGTGTCGCCCTTAGTCCATTCTTACCAGTCGCGCTAGATGTATGAGTAAGGGTGGGGGATGTACAGGTCATACCTCTCTAAGGTGCGAGTGAGGCCCATACCGTTGACCTTTGCACACCATCTGCCCTTAACACACTGCGCACCCCCACATTGGGATGTATGCCATCTCAAACATACAGTAACTATGATAATATATGAATTTCGTTAGACATGTTAATTTTCAAGTGAAGGGTGCCTTCAGAATATTGTTTATCGCTTTATTCGTATTCAGAGCACCAAAAACGTGGTTATAGTAACTTGAAAGCTAAAATATCAAAAAAAATTTTTTTTATATACTCCATAATGTTTTAACAGGTAAGAACTATCTGTCATTTAGCTTGTTTAGAATTAGTGATCCAATGAGATACGAGTACTGAAATGGAGATTAATCTCTATACTACCTGAAAAAGTAATAACAAATTTTTCCCTAAATGCAAGCAGCCTGTTAAATCAGAAGCTTGATGTTGTAACTGTTCATCTCTACATCATGATTCATACGCTACGTTAATCATAGTTTAGCGCAAATGATGTGCTCGGGAAATGCAGCCCTATTGTAAAGAGAACTCTTCTTCCAATCTCTACTAATTTAATCTCACCTAAGCAGAATTTATTCACAAGTTATTCAGCTCTTCACCTCCAAATCCACGATCTTATAATATCTCTTCGGTTTCGGCCAATAGTCACAATATAATTAAAATAGCCAAAAATATCGTATCCTCTGTACTCCAAACGTCTTTTAATGGTATCTCTTTAAAGGTGACTATGTTAGAATTGCGATTAGTTGTAAATGAGCTGACTTTGTCTAATGTAATCATACTTTAATTCTAACTATGTTTAATTCTGTCTCTTTTGAATTGATCACCATGAAAAAGGGCATGCAATTACATGACCATAATATTAGATTGTCAAATATCTCCGTTCCGCTTTTTTGCTCTTCATTCAATGCTTTATAAAAAGTATTACAGCGGTCCGATTTACCTTAAATATGCGTCCTTTTGTTCAATAATCTGTTTCCATCTAGACGGCAACTTCATAATACCCCTTTCGTAGAAACCCCTCTCCTTATTTGCGAAGAACTCGAACAGCCAATTTTTCACAAGCCTCTTTTAAATCCAACTTTGCACCACCAAAGGTGTTCGACGTGGACAGGAACACGTGGTAATCAGTTGGCGCTATGTCTGGGCTATATGGTGGATGCGATAAAACCTCCCATCCGAACTTCCGAAGCTTCTGACGAATCATCAACGAACTCTGTGGTCTGGCGTTGTCTTGGTGGAACACTACACCCTTCCTGTTGGCCAATTGTGGACGCTTCTGGTCGACAGCCTGCATCAAACGGACCAGTTGATGACAGTAGATGGTAGAATTAAGCGTCTGGCCATATGGGAACAGCTCATAGTGGATGATTCCCTTCCAATCCCACCAACGTTTTCGCTTGATATTGAATCATCGAAACCATTTCTCTACGGTTTGAAGTAATAGCGTGCCATTCCCCAAAACACCATTAATCTCACGGAAAGTTTCTCTAGAGAATTTGCCCTTGACGAAGGAAAACTTTAAAATAGCGCGAATTTCAGTGTTAGTGAACTCCATGTTTACACGTCTATAACTTGTCAGCGCAATATCCAAACTAATGATGCATAGCGTCATTTTGTACATTATGTCAAGATCTTTCAAATAATGTATAATATTGCCAGATACGAGCTCTGTAGCGCTTGGTACATAACCGCGAAATTCATAAGACAAAAAGGCGGAAGGGAGATATTTGACAACCTACTACTACTAAATTACAACAGTGAATCAAATAATTTAATTTTTGATTATTCAGAATCTCAAAATAACTTTGTCTGTGGAGTTCAACGCTAGCCGTCAACCAGTACAGACGTGCTCTCTCGAAATATTCAAATATAGTAAACACACTGTACGCGCAGTTCTTATGCCCTCTGTTTTACGTGTTTGCGATTTTCGCGTTCGCGTGTTCTCATATAACAAAAGTATAAATTATGAATGATGACTTTTCTAACGAAAAGTTCATCTAGTATTTCTAATATTTCGTTGATATTATTAAATAATCAAAGTAGTGAAATTATGATGTCAAATATTACTAATGTCAATAGTACAAAATATTCTCAAGTAGCTCAAAATGACCAGTTTCCGAAAAGAAATCAGGGTATTATTATGGAATGTGCCGAGTGCCTGACTTTGACTAACTACACGTGTGCCATAGGCGACTTAATTGAACCAAAAAATATACTTTATTTATCGAGAATCTCAAATAATCGACTCTGTTTATATCTAAAAAGTAAAGAATTAGTTGATAAAATTACAGAACAGTATGGATTTTTAAAAATTAATGAAAAACAAGTTCCTATTAGACCTCTAATTACTAAGCAAGAAAAAGTCATCATTTCAAATATTGCTCCACTGATATTACACTATGAAATTCAGAATGCATTTGAAGTTATTAATATCAAATGTCTACGCCGAGTAGAAACATTAAGAGCAACTATAAGCAAAGAGGGATATACACACGTTCTTAGTTCAAGAAGGATAACGTATATTGATACAAGCGATGTCGAAAAATTGATCGAAATATTAAAAGTTGACTACGATGAAACTTCTTACTATTTATATCCGAGTACTGACGTTGTAAAGCCGAAGGCCATATATAGAAGAATTGCAAATCTACACCACAACAAATAGATTTGCGATACACAGGCGCAAATTCCGGAGACGTAAACAAATACACAGCCGGGAACAATATGATCGTTACGGAGAGTACCTCTTTGTCATTTACTTCAAACAGCGACGATTCCATGGAAACAGAACTTTATGAAAGCCTTACTCCTGACATATCTACTGAAAAAAATGCATGACTCTTACGATTTCTGGCTCTAAACGTATTCCAGCCAGTACGATTTCATCAAGCATTGATAAAACTTTGAAGACGTTGAAAAAAATTTAGAAAAAGGACCAACACTTAAAATTAGTTTTAAAAAGGCTAAAACCTCAACTCCAAAGAAATTAGACATAACTGAATTAAAGAACGTACTTAAACCAGCTGAAAATTATTTAATTACGAATTCAAGCAAATATCCCATTGAATTTGAAAAACTAGTACAATTTCTCGACAAAAGTTATAACAAATCGAACATTCCTGAGATAGCTACCAAGTATTCGCCAGATGCTCTAAAGTTTATTCCAATGTTTCAACATACGCATGATAATATTGAAGGGAACAAACTCAGACATTGTATAAGAAGAATAATAAAACGTTTAAATAACGCAATTTGCGAAACTTCTGATACTGACTCCGACACAAGTCAAAAACACGAAATATAAACTAAAAATGGCTACTAAAATAAAAAAAATACAAAATTACACATTTTTTATTGGAATTCAAGAAGTTTTCATCAACGGAAGCATGAGATCGAGCATTTATTGAAAAACAATTCCATCGACATTCTAATACGTGTTGCAACATGGCTCAATGAAAATCATCAAGTTGCATATCCAGGATATCTTACTCTAACAAGAAACAGAACACATAACTGAGGTGGTGGTATTATTATTTTGATTCATATGAACTTTTCTCTTAAAGAACTAAAATTAACGACTCCAAATAAATTTTTAGAACTCTATGGTATACATATTAATAACGTATATCCAGCGCTAGAGATAGTAATTTGTTACAGGACTCCAGTTTTCATTCTAACGCATTACGACTGAGATAAAATTCCAAACAATATTAATAATAATAACCAGTCTCTCTTCGTAGGAGATTTTAACGCACATAGTACTGTTTGGAACTGTCGATATAATGACGCGAACGGTAATAGATTTCATAATTCAATAGAATCGCATGATTTATTCATTCATAACATAAACACATTCGCACATGTAGATATGCGCACCAAGCTAAAGTCAAATATAGATTTAGTCATGTGAACCTCCAATCTTTCAGATAAAATTCATTTTAAGGTTGTAGATGAAACGTGGGGTTCTGACCATTTTCCAATTTTTATTAATAGTGATACTAAAAAAAACTTCTATAAAAAATACCTTCAACTTAAAGTCAGTACGAACCGATTGGAATATGTTTCATGAATTTTTAAACAACATATACACTAAATTTTTATCTGTAGAATTTTCCCAAAAACCGCCTAGTGATCAATACAGTGATTTTGTAGAAACAATAATCAATGCTATTAAAAATTGTACTCCTAAATTTAATAAAAAATGTAATTCATTAAAAAAACAAATCCAGTGCCGTGGTGGGATTTTGAATGCGACAAACTTAAAAGATTAAGGTGTGCACACTTTAAAAAATGGGAACATACTCTAGAACTTAATAATTTGATAGAGCCCTTAATAAAATATGCGTTCAAATCAAAAAAATATTTAGAGAGAAAAAAGAAGTGTTTCTAGAAATTCGCAGCGAGATTTTCACACAAATTTTCAATATGTTTGGAACAAATGCAAAATATTTAAAAATCGCTGAATTAATTTTCCACCCATAAATTTTTTCGACAGTCACGAAAAGCAAAAAAATATAAATGATGCTCTAGACAAATTAAGTCCGCCGTGGGTCGAGACAAATCCAAAAATTCTTCCCTTTAGTGGATCAAATGCATTTTTTGACCTTCATTTTAGTTTTTCTGAATTGAATACTGCTTTTGACTACAAAAATACAAAATCTGTGGCTGGCAAAGACGGTATCGATATCGAAATATTACAAAAACTACCTGTGCAATTTCAACTTATTCTCTTGGATATTTTTAATTTCATCTCTACAGAAAATGACTTCTCGGAATCTTGGAAACATTCCTTCATTTATTTTATACACAAATCTGTGAGTAATGGTCTTCGCCCTATTGCTCTCACATCTTGCCTTTGTAAACTGTTCGAGACACTTGTTAAAAACAGACTACAGTGGTGGGTTGAAAACAACAACATTCTTCCAGCGAATCAATTTGGATTTCGAAAAGGCAAATCAACATTAAATAATATCAATAACTTAACGTTAAAGATTAAAGAAGCCTTTTCTGAGAAAAGAAATGTTCTTGCACTTTTCTTAGATGTTCAAGCTACATTTGACAATATTAATATTGATCTCTTATTACATAAACTTGCTTCTGTGGGATGTTCAACTATGCTATTAAAGTTTATTCATTTTATAACTCATAAGAGAATAATTGATATCGATTCGCTAAGAGAAACTTACCGCATCGTTTATAAAGGAGTTCCATACAGAGGAGTGTTAAGCCCTCTCCTATACATTATATACGCCTGTAACATAACAAGCGGATTTCAAAAAACTGTACTTATCTCACAATTTGCTGGTGATATTGGAGTGTATGTAAAGATCGCTAGCATTGAAAGAGAGAAAAAAATATTGCAAAAAGCCTATAAAACTGTAAAAAATAATATGTATAGGATAGGCTTAGAAATGTCAGAAATAAAAACAAAATTCTTGCATTTTAATAAGAAAAATATAAATTCTGGAAGTACTGAAATCCGTATCGGTTACGTCACTATTCAATCAAGCAAGAGTGTAAAGTTTCTTGGTATGCATTTAGACTACAATCTAACCTTTAATAAACATATAAATATTGTACAAGCAAAATGTTATAAAGCTCTAAATATAATAAAATACCTCTGTGGTACGTGGTGGGGTGCATGTCCTGAAATGCTCATTAAATTGTAGAAAAGCTTTGTTAAATCAATTATTGATTATGGTTTGCCTATTTACTTTCCTTTGCGAAAAAATTTAATAGCTAGACTTGACACGATACAAAACGCAGCTATACGCACAGCTCTCGAATATCGTACCAGTACATCGCTAAACATTTTTTTAGCTGAATCAAAGCTAATCACCCTTAGAGATCAGGCTAAGCTTTTGTATAATACTTTTTTGTGAAAAAGAATGGCAAACACCAATTCTTTCACAGCTAAAACGACAAAGGAGTTTTCGCTGTTTAAACAGGTGGGAGCAAAGTGTCCGGGGCAAGTCACGTAGGCTGCTCAGTTTTCTGCTCAGAACTTAATATAAAGACTATGATTTCGATAGATATTCACGCTTCTGTGAACACGGCAGAGTGCATTGCGTTGCACAGTGCATTCGAACTAGCCTTAAAACATTGCAATCGTAACATTTATATTTTTTCTGATTCTCTTAGTGCCCTGTAATCTCTTAAATCTACGAAAGTTAGTATAAAAATAAATAATTTTATTCTGAAAATTAAAGAAAAATATAATGTTTTTATATTAAGTCATAGAATACAACTTATATAAAACTCTTTTGGTTACCCGCTCACAGTGGTTTAGCTGGAAATGGGGAAGCCTGATATGTTAGCTAAAAATGCTACATGCTTGGACTCTTTAAATTACAATACAATACCGCACAGAGATCTCATAGAACTAATAAAAAAGAACTCGTATAATCATAACAACATAAAAATTATAGATCAAGGTCAAACGAAGGGTATTATATACTTTCAACTATATGTCAAAAATATAAAACCATGGTATTTCGGTAAAAACTTAAGCCGAGACTTCATTATTACCTTTAATAGATGCAAGCCTGACCATTATAATTTAGCACACTCTCGACTTGGCATAATTGAAAATAGTTTATGTAAACGCAGAGCATCAGATGAGAATTTAAATCACGTAATTTAGCAATGCCGAAATTACGAAGATCAAAGGCATACACTAATAAGGCCTCTGTTTAAAATAAAGAGTTTTCGACCGTATAATATTGAAAGCTTTCTTGCAAACGTAAACATTAATGCGCTACACTGTATTTTTAAGTTCTTTATAGATAGTTCCTTCCTAGGTCCTTTCGAAACTTTAACCCTCTCTGTCCCCGGTGAGGAACGCATTGTTCGTTCCACTCTTAACGTTCTATGTGCGCGCATCTCCTTTCCACTCTTTATCGCATATACGCGCGGGCGCCCGATCTCTTTTTTCCCTCTCGTTCGAGGCCAAAGGAGGAAGCCTTGCCGAGCAGGAGGCGCTACGTGCATATATCCGCGGTACTCGTTTGCTCTATTTTCCCCTGGCCTGCATGCACAGGCGCGTACGCGCTCATGAGTGAAAGACCTCCTGGCCTCCCCACCCCCCTCCCTCATTCCGGCTCCTATGCAGATATTCTTGTTCTCCAAAAATATAAAAAGGATATCATGTATGAAATCAATGTAATTACTATATGTACTTAAATATGTTTGTATCTATAATTTCTAATGTTGTAAATTTTGTAGTATTAAAAATTAAATTAAATTTTAAATTACATTAATTAAATTTTGTAGTATTAATTTGTAGTATATAAAATTTCTAATGCTGTAACATTTTACAATACAATTTTGATGTGTGAGTTGAAGTGTCGCGTTAGAAGTGCAAATGAAAAGTGACTGCTGCATATTCTTACAGAAATGAAAATACATCGGGTGCACCTTCAGATAGTTTTTTACTAATGTTCTATTGGATATGAAAGTATAAGGCGGCACTGTCTCATTGGTACAAGCAATAGCAGATGTTCGGAAACGCCATTAACGCAATGGGCATAGAAGCGATGAGTATTTTGGATATGTATAAAAAATTAATCGTTATTTATATGATTAAGGGGAATTCCATGTATATTAGATGCAGGTATTCTAGAATACTCAACTCGCGTTCGAACTTGAAATACCCAACAATTATTATATGTACATTAAGAGAGAAAAATATCGATAATTAAGTTCATCAAGTGGAAGAACATAATATTAAACTATTCTCTCCAAAAATGTATAAAATTTCGAAATGGTACTCCATATATTGAATATATAAATGCATTGGATAATACTGTTGACCAAAACTGTGTCCAAAAACTAATGAATGTTAGGTTATTATGTTTTATTTTGTATTATCAAACTGTAAGATCAAGTAATAACAAATTTTTTCTACTCCAAACTAATGTACACGGTCTGTTTCAAAAGTGCCCAGAATTAAAAAAAAAGACAACAATGGACAGGGTGTGGGATTTAATACATAAAATTATAAATTATGATAAATATATTGATCTGCGTTCAAGACAAGATCGGTATAAAATGTTCTATTTTGGTGAGATACGATCATCATTTTCACGCTGAATATTATAGTCAAGAAAATAACCAGTTTTATTAAGAGAATAATATTAGATCTTATTAATTCTGCGTTTACTATGATACTTCGTTTATTTCTCTATTATATATTAAAAAATTTATAATAAATTAATAAATTTATAATATTTTTTATTCACTTCATTCGTACAGAAATAATGTTAATATATAAATCTATAAAAGGTAAACATTTTCGTTTTAAAAACGAATCTAGCTGACAATTAATTTTAGTATTGTATGTTATTGTATGACAATTATCCTTTAGCAATAAGTTCTGAATTATAACCGATTCAACATATCCATATAAATATAATATAAATATAATATAATATAATATAAACTTAAATGTATGACTGATAATTATAACCTATTATTTTTAGTATCATTCGTTACGCCAATACCCAACAACCAACTCAAATTTCGTGCCTATATAAACAAATCTCCGTCTATTTCGCGATTTTCACGGCGCCACTTGATTGATAAAGTTTTCTTACCTCAAATACCAATTATGTATATTATTAAGAATATTGAAAAGTATACCATTCTTTAAGTACAGCATTTATTATTAAATTTCAATGAGCTAAAATAAGCAGTTATTTTTGGGACATCCTATACAGGGTAAATTTTATACGAAATAGTATGACAATTAAAAAGATAAAAGTTATTCATGCTAAACTAATCGTGTCAATAACATACAATGTATAGTAAACGATATGCTTTCAAACAGAAACATTTAAAACTGAAGACCGACTCATTTCAAAATGGATTTTCTATATTTTTTATTGATAATTGGGCTAGGAAGTAATTTTTTATTTACTAAGGGTAAGAATTATGAATTTCAAATATTAATAAAAATTAAAAATTTTAATCATTAATTATAATTTAAAAAGTGATTTTATAAGTTTTCGAATTATTTAGTAAGTTTTTAATTTTTAAGTTCATAAGAGAAAATATTTAATTCAGCTAGAATTTTTTTATTAGATAAAACAAGAATACCTTATACATATGAATTTTTTTTAGTACTAAATAAAATTTCAATATAAAAGAAGGAAATGTACTAATCAAAAATTATGTAACCTTCAGTATCCTTCAGATATCAAACAATATGATTTTTATAATATAATTATAATTATTTCTACATATGAAAATATTAACTCGGTATATGAATATTATCTATTATGTTTAATTCTACAGATCTTTGTTAACCAAATTTTCACTTAAACCTTTTTTGCTTTATTCACATTCAATTCACGTTAATTCAGATGTGTTAAATAGTGTATGGTAGCTTAATTTATTCAAATATAGAACTAGATTTAGCTAGCCTAAGAGTATGGAAAAAGAGAAATAGTAATCTATGTGAAAAAAATGGTATAAACCACACATAATTACTAAAAATAAGTTCCAAACTTGGTTATTCACACATAGTGATTTGTAGAAAACACAAAGATAAACTTTTAGAAGAAGAATTTGATATTTAAGATTCAAAAATTGCCCTTACTTTAAGAAAAATTAGAAAAATAGAAAAAGAAAATATCTAGTAAAAAAAATTTTAAAAACAACTAATAAAATTGTTTTGTAATTTATTGTTTTCGTCCGGGAGAAAACTTATGGATATTCTGTTTCATTCAAGATACAATGGATTAAATTATTGATTATAATTCAATTAGGCTCACTTCACAAATTCTTGACTTTTATATGATTAGAATTATATATTTACAAATGCCAATATACAACAAAATATTTCAAAATATCACTATTTATAATTTAAAGACATTATTACTTTTTGATTACACTTTTCATATAGATAAAAGAGACTTAGATGTTATAGTTGTTAATTATTTATTAAAGAAATGATTATCATAAAGAGTAATTTACGCCTAACAAACATTGGCTGTATAGTAATTAAAATTTAATTTTTCTCTGTATATCACTTTGTTTGTTCTTTAGATTATTGTGTTTTTCTGTGAGAGTTTTTTGAGTTTATCGACTTACAGCTTTTAATAATTAATAATTGTAAAATTTTTGTTATTCAGATATTTTTTAAAAATCCAGCTGTTACAAAAATCTATTAAAAAATATATAAAAATTCAATCATAGTTGAAGGATTAAAAGCAGAGAAAATTGTTGGTGGAAATGTGGCACGGGAAAGATCATTCAAATACGTAGTAGCCCTGATGTATAGAACAGAAGATAATTTCGATGTGAACCAATGCGTAGGTAGCATCCTAGGAAGTCTCTTTATAGCAACAGTCGCTCAATGTTTTTATTTTAAACCATTTCCAGTATTGATACATAATCTTTTTTATGTTATCGCGGCTGTGACGAACATACATCAACCACAACCTTGGGCTAAATATATTCAAGTGGATAAAGTATTTATTCCGAATTCATATAATCCGCAACATCCAGATATCTATTCCACGATAGGAAATTTAGCTATTGTAAAGGTAAAGTTGCAAACGTGTTCATTGGTAATATTGTAATTAGAATTACTTATAAATTTTTGTTACAGATGTAAAATAGTCTTTATGAATATTATAATGATAATTATTTTTATAAATATAGATTTCAGCATAAAATTGTTAGTATGCATACAATATTCATAGCACATTCTTTACCACAGTTAAAGATTTTTTACTGGTTGGATAAAAGTAGAACATAATTCTTCACGAAAGTTTTCTTTTCTACATGGTCCAGCTTAGATCCTAGATTAGAAAATAATTAAACCATTTTTTTCTTACATTGCAAAGCATTGAACTTTTCAAGCACTTTGTTAAATAAAAAAGTACAATGTTCAAGAGTATGAAAACTCAATAAAAGTAATTATAACAATATCTACTCACAATTTTTTAATTTATATAATTTAAGTTATCCAGACAATAAAAAATATGACATGAAAACAGTAAGTGACTGGTCATTGTCAACAATTAAAATAGAAGTGGAAGCAGAGGTGGAAGTAACGACCAATATCGCTATAATAAATATAAGAGCAGAGCAAAAGGTTACTGAACTAATTTGACTATCTTAGTGTAAAACTAATATTGACGTACGTATGACTAAGAACCTGTGTATCTTGCTTTTTATTCATAAATTTTTTTAATTTCTTACCGCAACTATATAATTTCGAATTTCAATCTTTTTATACTTATTCTTTTGTCAAGAATTTTTACATTTTTCCAGTCAAATGTATGATTATATTTGATTTTATGCTTATAAATTACTATTCTTTATTTGTAATAATTTTTTCAATCTAATGAAATTCTTTAGTTTATTTATCATGAAGGTATTGTATCAATGGCAAAAATTTTATAGGTTATGATATATTTACTATTATTTTTATTCTTATAGTAGACATAATCTCTACTCTTATTTTAATAATTAATGAAAATGACTCTTTTTGATACACATTTTTTGAAATGTATAAGGGGTTGTTATTAGTTAGTAAAATTTGTTGAACATTTCTAATATTTAGTTCATGAAAATTTTTATTAAATAATTTTAGTGATTTATCTATTAATCTAAATTGTTATTTTTTCAATTTGAACAAGTTACTTTTTGAAATCTACAGTAGTGGTTTCAATTTATGAATTTTAGTCATACTAACCAAAAATAGATTTGATTTATAATTCTATTGCAGTAACCGTTAATTTTTTATACATATTATTATAGTAATATCTCATTTTCGATATACTCTTCTGTTTTTACAGTTTCCTCTACCATGTTTTTACCTTATTCTATTAAATATGATATTGCTTTTAAATTGACTAACGATTTGAACTGAAAACAATGCTTAATAAAACAACTTACTCAAAATACTTCGAGATAAATAAGAAATAATTATTATCGAATGCTTTTATATGAATTTAAACTTTGATCAAAGAGCACAATTATTTTCTAAATAAGTAAGTTAAGTTTGATTCCGCAGATCAATAACTTTTTAAATGCAAGAGTTCAATGGGATTGTAAAAATTTGATGATACGTTTTTATATTTCATAGTAGAAATTTTAAGAAAGTTTAGGATAATCTGGTAGAAATTTCTGATTCTCCCTGTAAATATCGTTATGAAAGTTTTATAATTATATTGCTTCTCTTTTTCTCCAGAATGTTGACAATATATATTAAAGTATATAAAAAAGTTTATTTAAAAATATCTTTAATGATTATCGCATAAATTAAAATTTCCCAATGAAATGAAAAAAAGAAAATTTATTAAAGTTAAAAAAATGAATATTTTTTATTCAAGGTTCGGAATTTTAGAAATAAATAGCTACAAAAGTTTATTCAGGAGGAATGTTTTGACAGCTATTGTTTGCTATCACTTTCAGGTTCTTTATTATATGAAAAAGGGCTAAACTACAACTTTTTTTTATAAGTGTTGATTTCTTTTAAAAATGCACATATGTATCGGCAAACTCTTATAATTGGTTTTTTAGAAGAGGTACTTCTAACTAAGGTAGTTATTAGTTATTTCTTGAAATCGACTGAACAATTTCACTTTGTTTTTATAATGGAATTTACAATTCCATATTACATGATCGAGATCTTCAATAGCTTCGCCGCATTCACAGACTGTATTATTTATTATACCTATGTACATTAATGAAGCAGCTAAGTGATAATGATTCGACCTACGTCTATTGATTATAACTATAATATCTCTGCTTAAATTATTTTTGAAATACCAGGGTTTTTTCTGATTATAATGGAAATTGAAATATTGTTATTTTTTGTTTGGCCATCTTTTATAATTTTTTATAATGTACGAAGATATGCTTGTTCTTTAAATGGTTCATAAAAATCTTATAGACTTTTAATGGTACGACACTTCATTGCAGATGAGCCGTTTCTCGCATCCAAAAATTTTCAGGCGAAGGTAGTCGTGGCACACATTCGTATGATTTCCCTTGTGTAACTAAGGAGTCTGTTGCTCCGATGGAGATATACAGTCGGGGGCATATGTTATGCTTAACTCTCTCTCTCTCTCTCTCTCATAGCGACGGGCGTGGTAATAACTCATAGATATATGTTTTACCGTTTTGTCTACTTTTTCTATCAGCCTGTTCCTTCTGTTTGTGTTCTATCTCTGTTCACCATTCTGTCGACTAGTTCACCCATGTTAATATTGACTAGAGCGAACTCTCCTAGCTTACTGGCAATGGGCCTACGTCTTGTGCCCTCAGAGAAGAATTGAAGTCCAAGGTAGGACCATGTGTTTCGCGACTCATGGCTCGCATGGATTGACTATAGATATTAAAGATTTTGTTCGTATCCATGACCATCCTTATATTTTTTTCAGAGAGAGAGAGAGAGAGAGAGAGAGAGAGAGAGAGAGAGAGAGAGAGAGAGTGCGTGTGGAACTTCTCGGGGTCAATTAATGAGCATCCCGCAACTTTAAAAAGAAGCGGTAGCGATTTGAAGCAGATCTTGTAATTAGGGTCGTGAACCCACAAGCAGGACTATATTTTGTTTGCGAAGGCCATGTCATGAACAAAACTGCTGTTAAATCTCGTATCGAATTCCTGAAGTAGTAATCGGACTATGTGGACCATGATATTGAAACGGAGTGGAGTGGATCTTCCTGTATAACTCCTTTCATAATCGTCAGAGTTGCGGAATTCACTGTGCCGAATTACCTAGTTGAATCTCTGGCGCAATACTTCTCAATGTATTCGATATATGAGTTGAGATGGTAGGTCAGCTATATTGGTTGAAGCTGGAAACATGTTCAATACTGTCGAAGGCTTTTACGATATTGATAATAGCAGCATACGGTGAATTGTGACTCTCAAAACGGCTTATTACGATGGTATCTAGAAGGACGATGATGTCTCTGTAGCTAGCAAATCTCTTTCTGAAGACATGTTGTTGATGCGCCTGACTTTTATCTTCTTGAGAATGAAGGTGATTTAGGAGATACAGGTGGTCCACGATTTTACCGCACCGCAGTATTAGCTTCAATATCCAAACTAATTTTGAGGAGTGTTCAGATTCTAGATGCCTTATAGTTTCGGCTTATTATTAAAAAAGATGGGAGTAGTTTCAGGCATCATAGGAAGCCCTCTGTTATTAAGGACTATATGTAAATTAGATGCGTATTTAAATCACGTAAGGAACGGAATACAGTAAGCAGCTTGACAAAAGCTGTTTTGTACTATCAGAAAGAATAATCGTATAAAGAATAGGGCCATGGTAGTATAATAACTCTAATACTAGTATGTCCTAGGCAATTAGTGGTTTGCATCGGCGATTTGTGATGAATTTCGAAGTTTTTGAGTTACGAGAGGTAGCGCCACAAATGATTGCTCTCAAGTTGGAAAAGTGAAGACAATAGCATTTATGTCTGACATGCGCAAGAACGAGTTTTACTCCTCTTTTAATATGCATACATACTTTCATGCATATCCATTACACTTTTGTAAGTATAAGTATTCTCACTGTATATTACCGATTAAATCTGTCATTGATAATTATATAATACCATATTCAAAAAGTAGCTATTAGAGATTACACAGAAGTATTTATTTTTTGCAATGCTTTAAAACAAATTTAATGTAAAAAATTGGCACAATTTTTTTTTATTTATTTATTTATTTTATGTCGCATCCCCTTGTATAAGTATTAGCGACTACAGTTTTATACATTATATACAGTTAAATATAGTATTTATATGTGACATATTTTTAGTACATACTTATAATAGTAATTTACAATAATGTTATGTTCGTTTAATTTCGTACGGTTGCATTAGTATTTCACGTAAGGTATACATTACTATATTCTGTTTTTGCTCTATAAGAGATGTCGAATTTCTGTAGCATTTAAAAATTTTATAAGTTTTTTGCATTGTATTGTGTCGTTTAGTATATGTTTGAGATCTGTACCGAGTTTGTATTTGATTCTCTCGTTTTGATATATTGAGCACTCTAGTAAAACGTGTTCCACATCGATTAATTTCTTACATTTCTTACATTGATTTTCCTTTTCTTTGTTGATTAAATGTTGGTGTGTTAATTTGGCGTGTCCTATACGTAATCTGTTTATTGGTCTCTTCTTGGAAAATTGATGGCTGGATTTTTCCAGATATCTTTGGTTTAATTTTTGAAAGTTGTATTGTATTTGTTTTCTCTTCTCACAGTTGTGAGCACATTTCTTTTGCGTTCGTTTTAATTAGTGTATAGTATTCATCTTTCAGTTTATTGACATCATTAGTATTTTCAGATATCTTTTTTGGGAATTGTATGTTTAATTCCTTCAAGTATATGTTTACTCTTGCTTTAAATGATAGATATTTGTTTTGGTCTTCACTGTAGTTTGCATCTACCTTTTGATTTATGATATAGTGGGCTGGATTCATAGGTGAACATAGTAATCTTATTGCATATTTTAAGGTGAGTATCTTTCGTCTTATATATAGTGAAAACATGTCTGTTTCACATAAAATGCTAATTACTGGGCTTCTTCTGTAAGCGCCTAAGGAAATTGTCATATTCGTATTAATTATTGGTTCGAGTTTTTGTAGAGTATTGTTAGATGCTGATCCGTACGCTCTACATCCATAGTCGATTTTTGGTTGAATGAGACTTTTATAGGTATTGATTAATGTTTTGAGATATGCTCCCAATTTTTTGCTGAGAGGATTTTTAAGATGTTTAGACGTAACAGGCACTGATTTTTGAGAGCTTGTATGTGTACTTTCCAATTTAATTTACTGTCATATGTTAAACCTAAAATTTTAATTTCGTCAACAATTTGAATTTTTTCTTTTTATATATATAGTTTTAGGTCATCTATTTTTTTATTGTTTTTCTTAAAAATTATAGCTTTTGTTTTTGTTTTGGATATTTTAAATCCGGTCGTCTTTGAATATTCTATTAGTTTGTTGATTGTTTTTTGTAGAATTTCTTCGGTGGTTTTTATATTTTTCCCTTTCATAAATAATGTAATATCGTCAGCGAAAGTGGTACAATGGACCGGGAGAGAAATGTAATTTTGAATGTCATTGATTGCTAGTAGAAAAATTGTTACAATCGGAGACTCCTTGGGGAACACAATTATCTAAGTTTACTGGAAGTGAGTATTTATTGCCAACTCTTACTTTTATTGCTCTGTTGTGTAGAAAGTTTTCAATGAAATAGTATATATTTCCTGTAATTTTATATTTAATTAATATGTCGAGTATTTTTCGTTGCCAAATTAAGTCATAAGCTTTCTCGAAGTTTAAACATATTGCGACTAAGTGTTGTTTATTGTTAAAAGCTTCAAATACGTTGATCTTTAGTTTTGTTAGACAGTCAGCTGTGCAACAATTTGGTCGAAAACCACTTTGTGAGGTATGGATAATTTTATGTAAATATAAATATTCCTTAGTCTTTTATTGATAATTTTTTCTAATAGCTTGCACGTGCAGCATGTTAAAGCAATCGGTCTGTATGATTCTTTACTGAGTTTATTTTTGCCAGGTTTTGCAATTGGTATGACGATTACTTGTTTCCAAATGCTGGGGAAGCAGTGTTTTTTATATTGTTGCTTAAATGTATATATTAAATGTATATTTGTTGCTTAAATAGATGTTACATATATTTATTCGTCTATTGTTAATTGTTACAGATGTTGCTATGTATTCGGCTTCTGTTTCAATATATAGCTCTTCACTGTGTATGTGGTTATTTATTAAAATGCATACGCCACCACTAGTAGATTTACAATTTGTACAAATTAAAAATTTTTTAATTTAGGTAATTCTTCTTGTTTCAAATTCGTTTCTTGTAAACAGATTGTGTCTGCTTTTTTATTTATTATAAGTTACTGTAAATATTCGTAGTTATTATAATAACCGTTGATGTTCTATTGTATTATTTTTATCATATTTTGTATGTTTTGTTTTATGTTTAGAACTTTTTTGTGGGTTGTTTATTTGTTTCAGTAATTGGGTGCATCTATATTTAATACTTTTATTTCTGACGTTCGGGTATATATCTTCATTTATGAATTTGGTAAACGCTTCGAGATTACCTGTGTATTGTAATATAATATCAATTGGTTTTTTATTACCTTTTACATTTTCGAGTAAATTTTTGAATTGGTTGTAGTCCAAGCACGTGTTAGCGACTTCAAGATAATTTTTGATGTTGATTAATTTTTTATCCATCTCATCTATATATCTCGTCTATCTACACCATTTCACATTCATTTGGTTCTGATATTGACGTATTTGTGTCAATATCCATTTTTTGTTCTGCGCTAGTTATATCTTTACTAACCTGTTTTTGGCTCTTTTTTTCCTTCGGTGATGGTCGTTTTTGGAGGTTTTTCTCAGAGGTTTGTGAGCTAGATAGTATACTGATATCAGAATGAGTTCTTTTAACGCCTGTTAATATATCACTTTCTGTGTGCTTCTGTCTTAATTGTTTGTTTATATTCATATATTCTGATGTTTTGACACTTAGTTTATATTGTATATTATCTTCGGTTTTTCTTACGTTCTTCATGTGATCATTATTTTCTGTGTTTATATCCTTATACTCGCTTTGTTTATATTCTGTAAGCACCTGTGATTCATTTATTGGATCGGAAGTGTTATATTCCTCTTGCGTGTTTGTATTGTTTATATTTAGCGGACATTGCCTTGCTAGGTGTCCGGTTTCTTTGCAAATAAAACAATTTATAGAATCTGCGGTTGCAAAAATTCTGAATTTATTTCCTTCGTAAACAACAGGGAAAGATTCAGGTATGTTTTCTATAGAATCAGGGTGTACATATATTTGCCTTCTGAAACTTACGATGTGTGCACAACCATGCATTGATACTCCCGCTCTGATATAAGGCACATGTTGGTTCAGTTTTTCTATTTAATTCTTTTATAGCATTTCCCAGTATTTCGTGAGGTATAGAAGGTCTAACGTTTGATAGTATAATTCTTTTAGCACGGGAGATCAGATGTCGGAAGGCTAATACTTTATTTCCAAGACTGATAGTTTTTTTCTTTTCTACGAGATCGTCTATTTTTTTTGTAGCAAAATAGATACATATTCTATTATTTGAAATTCTGGAGATTGCCTTTATATCTTCCTTGTTAACTAGTTTGACTATCTGATCAATATAGTCGTCTAACGTAGATCCATCTATAGAGTCTATCACTGCAGCTTGGTTATCTTTCGGAAATTTTTCCATTTGCGTAGCACTGGCATAGCTTTTACCTTGGGATACATTTTCTTGGGTTGAACTTTCTGTTGAATTGTAACGATTGTGATATTATGCAGCCATGCTTATCGAAAGCACCTATTTGCTTTGATAAGTACGTATATGTGAAGTCAGCTCAAGGCTGGTTTATAATTTGGTTTTGTTTATCACTCGCGATTCTGTTTGTTTACTCTGTAGTAAGACATGTCTTCACTCTACGAGAGCTAACGAGAGAGTGAATTAGCACATTATATTCTAAACTTACATAAGTTAAATTAATGCCTTGGGTCACCAACATATTCATAAAAGAGTTGAATGTGTTTTTGCACATTTTGCTGATAATTATAGACAAATAATAAATAAGATGGCAGGTTGGATTCTTTTGTTTCGAATACACCTAACATATACAAAAGTGCTTCTGTAATAGTTTCAGACTTTTCTCTAATTGAATTTAACATTAACAAAGCAATCGTAGTCATTGCGTAAAGCAGAAAGTTTTAATAAACTTTCTTCATTATGTATAGTAATATTTTAAATAAATTAGGTAATTAAATGGTGTAGGAAGAAATTAACTGCAGTAAGAAGGATATGGTTGAATATTTTATTGAAGAACCAAATTTCATTACTCGATGAAAAATTTATTTAATATTAGTATTGAATTTTTATTAAATATAGTAGGTGGAATGTTAAAATAAAGATACACGAAATAATCTTTGAACATGAACTTTATTTCAAACGAGGAAAGAAAAGACGTCTGTTCAAACGAAAGGACAACGCAAGACTAACTACTGTACTCGATAAAGAAAACTCTGCAAGCCCTTATGAGAAGCTTAAAACCTATATAAAAATATCAGGCATCTAAACAATAAACTCATAAATCATTTGCCACGTAGAGCAGCAAAGACGCAGATCGTAATAAGACCCCGTGGACACATATGTTTACATCTTTTTACGATACTGTCCAATATTTAGTTTCAAGTATTTTTGCTTTATTATTTATAGAAGGATAAGATAATCTAACAATTAGAAAGAAATGAATACGTTTTGAACAATAATATAATATGATATGATTTTATTTTGCGGGATCAATTTTAATGAAATTAAAAACAATTTTTAATTTAACGATGTTGTGAATTTTGAGTGCTGATATTATCTGGTTACATATCATCAAACCGTGTATATATTAGGTTCTTCGCAAACACGTATAACAGAGGGCATAAGCCTTGCGCGTACAGTTGTGTTCACTATATTTGAATATTTCGAGAGAGCACGTCTGTACTGGTTGACGGCTAGCGTTGAACTCCACAGACAAAGTTATTTTGAGATTCTGAATAATCAAAAATTAAATTATTTAATTCACTGTTGTAATTTAGTAGTATCAGGTTGTCAAGTATCTCCCTTCCGCCTTTTTGTCTTATGAATTTCGCGGCTATGTACGAAACGCTACAGAGCTCGTATCTGGCAATATTATACATCATTTGAAAGATCTTGACATAATGTACAAAACGATGCTATGCATGATTAGTTTGGATATTGCGTTCAAAAGTTATAGACATGTAAACATGGAGTTCATGAACACTGAAATTCGCGCTATTTTAAAGTTTTCCTTCGTCAAGGGCAAATTCTCTAGAGAAACGTTCCGTGACATTAATGGTGTTTTGGGGAATGGCACGCTATTACTTCAAACCGTAGAGAAATGGTTTCGATGATTCAGAGTCGGTGAAAACAACACCATGGATAAGCAAGCCGGCGGAAGACCTGTGCCGACGAATACCGATCAAATTTATTGAGTTAGACTGGCATGTCGCATGTCATGACATCGTCCAGGAGATGAGAGTTAGTCACCAAACCATTTTAAACCATCTACAGAAGGCTGCATACAAAAAAAATAAAAAAAAATCTTGATGTTTGGGTGCCGCATGATTTGACGCAAAAAAACCTTCTGGACCGAATCAACGCCCGCGATGTGCTGCTAAAACGGAACGAGGTCGACCCATTTTTGAAGCGGATGGTGACTGGCGACAAAAAATGGATCACATACGACAATATCAAGCGAAAACGTTGGTGGGATTGGAAGGGAATCATCTACTATGAGCTGTCCCCTTTTGGCCAGACGCTTAATTCTACCATACACTGTGATCAACTGGTCCGCTTGAAGCAGGCTATCGACTAGAAGCGTCCACAATTGGCCAACAGGAAGGGTGTAGTGTTCCACCAAGACAACGCCAGACCACAGAGTTCGTTGATGATTCGTCAGAAGCTTCGGGAGTTCGGATGGGAGGTTTTATCGCATCCACCATATAGCCCGAACATAGCGCCAAGTAATTACCACGTGTTCCTGTCCACGTCGAACACCTTTGGTGGTGCAAAGTTGGACTTAAAAGAGGCTAGTGAAAAGTGGCTGTTTGAGTTCTTCGCAAATAAGGAGAGGGTTTTCTACGAGAGGGGTATTATGAAGTTGCCGTCTAGATGGAAACAGATTATCGAACAAAACGGCGCATATTTGAAATAAATCCGGCCACTGTTAAACTTTTTATAAAGCATTGAATGAAGAGCAAAAAAGCGGAACGGAGATATTTGACAACCTAATAAATTACCAAAAAATGTTCACTCGTTGAATATTTATATTAAAAGGACGACTAAATTATTTCTAGAAGATCAAATGACAGCATATTTTATTATTGTAAACTGTGGATGGTTACATTATTAATACTTTAATTATTATTTTTTTTTTGTTGAAATGGGCCGTATATAATGAACTTTGTTTTAGACAAGTATGAACTAAATGTCCAAATCCTGGTTTTATGAGATTTGATAAATTGGTATTATTACTTCATATTACACATATTCTATTTCTTAAATAATCAATTAGCACATAGAAAAAGTTTGAAGCATCAAAGGAGATTTATTTCATTACTTTTACAGGCAGTTATATTTATTTAACATTATTTATTTTTTGGATTGTTTATAAAGAATTTTCGATGGTGACTTTCGAACAAAAAGTTTATAGTTCTGATAAGATTAGATTTAACGTTTAAGATAGTGAATAAGTTGATACATTTATATAGATCAGCATTGGAAAAAAAACTGATAATTTTATGAATTTTTAAAATTCAGTTAAAAATAGGTATTCTCGAATTCATAAAAATGATTTTTTTGATTCTTGTCGCATAAGTAACAATAATTCTAATCACTTCTGTTCTGGACGAGGTCAAGGTGTAAATGTTCAAACTTTTAAAATTATTAATAGCAAACAAAATATTAATAACCTAATCATCTTGAATGCCTTTATATTGCAGCTACAAAAAAGCTTAGATTTGCTACCTAATCATCCAACATTAGCAAAACTTTTCATTCGTCATCGAAATATAAAAAGGTTCGGTGGAACATATTATGTATCTGGTTATGGATATCAGGAAGTTGAACTTACTATACAAGAAATATATGGTAGGGTACAGTATGTTCAAAAGGGATTTGCTGATGGTCAATTACGATACGCTAAGGTTAAAATTCTAACTCAAAATGAATGTTTTAATACAATTGATGATACTATTGCAGGAGGTATTATATGTGCCAAATTAATATCAAACGAACCTAATCAGACTATGGGAATCTGTAAGGTAAATCAAATGTAGTAAAATTATTAATTTTTTCTTCATATTAATAATCTCGTGAATAATAGAATTAACAATTATATAAAAAATGTATGATGTATCAAATAAAACAGAATGGTTTAAAATTTAATAACAGTACAATGATAAAATGACCACTAAATGAACTATACGGAGGAGTAAGTAATTTAAATGGCCTAACTACTCTTAGGGATACTGAAAATTCTTGATACTGAAAATATTCATAGTTTGGATAAAAAACTTAATTTTACATTAAAAAATGTATTTAAACTGTAAAAATTACAAGTTGTCTCATATATAACTAGATATTGAACTATACTCATACCGAAATGAATTATTTTTTATCCCTGATAAAAACTGACTATCAGATCAGATTAGAAATATGTCATGATTTTGATTCTAGATTATCTAAAGTAACTCTTATAAGCTCCAAAATGTTCTCTTTCATATTTTTAGACCTAATGCTCTATTATTCTCGGGACATTTTTTTAAATTTGACATAAGCATTTTCTTTTATATAAATAAGATATACTATATAGTAAACGAAATTTTGTATAAACCATTACTTTTGTAGAGTTTTAATTAATATCAATTGAAGTTCGGCTGATTTTCTACTCTTTAGCAGACAATTACCTGTTTATGTTAATTTGTATAAATCCAGCCGTACCTCAATAGAGAATAACTGATAAAGGACACATTTTCTAATATTAAAAAAGATATATATTCTTAGATCTTTAATAGTAAAAAACACCTTTTACAGAATTTCAATTAAGTTTTTTAATACTCTAAATGAAAATCCCGAAATATACCTACTATTCTTCAAAGCTATAGTGGTGTAGCCCCTATACTTAAGTATATAGTAGAGAATTTTTCTATAATATGTATGAGAAATAATAAATTTCGACGCGTGCGTGACACTTGATTTTTTAACTCATGGCACATTTGATTCCCGAGCGATCAATAGACGGAAGTCTTACAAGATAAAAATCAATATTCACATTATAATCGAACTTTATTTTTACACTACCATAGCCAAAAAGTAAGTTTTAATACTCATATTTTATGGTTTTATGATAGAATATAGTGGCATAATGATTTATTGTAGTTTTTGTTTGCAGTATAAGAAGAAAAGACTAATAATTCTGACTTAAGTAAATGCCAAACGATTTTCGTTTTAATTTTTTTTTATAAACTAGCACCATATTACGGTTAATCGGTATAGTATAAATGTATTAACACAAAATTGTACATTCATTATTAATATAATGTTTCTACTATTAGATAATTTTATTTAGGTTATAATTGACTTTAATATGAGCATCCGTTGCTATCTGATTTGTGTTAATTTCTAGTTTTATTTCTAAATACGGTTGCTTGAAAATAATATATGAAGCAAAGTATAGATTCCTAAATTTTTATTTATCTTTATTTCATATACAAAAATAAATGAGCTTGAAATAGTAAAGGTAAATCCAAAAGTATTGCAGGCGTAATGGGATCGTATTGGGTTCGATATTTTAAAATCGAATGTGGAGATATAGAAACTATTTGAAAAGAGAACTTTTTGAATTGTAAAAAGTTTAAAAATACATAAAATTCCATTAATCAAGGACAGGATTTCTAAAATTAAACGTATAGGTTAAATAAAACCTAGGCAGAAATGATAAGCGAGTAACAATAGAACATGCTTATTACATACTGTTTCCAGATATGGATTTGAGACCTTATAAATCAAAATCTTATATTATAGCTCACTTTTTTTGGAATTTCGTAGTTTTTTTAAGTGCTTTTAATTTCAGAATGGTAGCAGCTGATTACCCGAGATTGGGTAAGCATCTCGCTCCGCTGGAGTGCCAATTTCACACATCAGAGCGTATATGGCCCAATTGACTCTCTTAGCGCATAATCTACTATTTTATACGAAACGACGCGGTTAGTACAACATAAGAGATATCCCAATAGTTTGGGACCTGGAAAAAAAGCTTGTTTCAGCATTATGAGTTACTCGCTAAGTCATTTCAAAACGAGTAGATTCATCGGTAATAATTAAAAAGAAAGGAATGTACTCCGACATCATGCGTAATTTGGGAATTCCCAGACATTGTATTGTCTGAATATTTATTGTTTCGTTTGACGTAAAGACATCACAAAATTGGTTGATTAGTGGATAATCTAAAAAAATGAGCAATTCTATCATTAAGGTATTCGACCTTTGCCAGATACACGGGGAAAGTTGCAACTAGCGAAGGGCATTCGTTATACATTGAATGATTCAAAGCATAAGGAATGAATAAAGTTATATTTTGGTCAAATAAACAGTGAAAACTTAGTCGTGCATGTAATATAATAATATAAAAATTTTTGATATTTGAGCTTTAATCTTAAAAATGCTTCTGTGAAATTTTTTCCAGATGTATTCTCTATTGGATTAATTATATTATTTCCAACATAATTCCATATGCGTCTTCAATACTTTAAGGTACACCGTGTATTAGCCACGGAATAAGATACGCATCTCTATTTGCATCAAGGCAAATGTCCTTTTTCATAAGTAACAAACTCGTGCAATAATTGTCCAAATAATGAAGGTTATATGAAAGATATAATATAGTATATATGATGATATAGAACAATAAAACTCGTAAATGCTATTTTGATGAAGAAAAAGAATGATCGATAAAAAAATGTAAGATTACATATGTACGTTTACTGCATAAAACTGATTTTTGTTACGTTTTAGATCTTATCATTTAAATGCTACAGCAAATATATTATATACTCTACCGCGACATTTTGTAAATGTACAATTTTTTGTTTCTATGTTTATATACATATATGCTTTTTGGTGATTTATATGCGTTATATGAATTAGTTTTGATGGTTAAATAATTAATAACAACAATTTTCCATAGGGTGATAGTGGTGCCCCACTTAGTCACGGCTACTATCTCGATGGAATCGCAATGAATAGTTGTTTGGATTGCGATGAGGAGCTGATGCCAGGAATTTATATAAATGTTTATGCATATAGTTCGTTCATTTTGAATGTATTGAACGACAACAGAACTGATGATATGTATGTTTTACAATTACAGATGACTGAGTCAGGCCAATTCATATTCAATAAAATTTGATTGCTAGTACGATGATATTATTAATCATTTAACAATAATAAATTTTTAAAAATATTAAAAACAATTTATTACTTAATGGCAAATTTTTAATTTTTTGCTTATACGAGATCAGACAATTAAGTAATGCGACCGATTTAATTTCTCGGCCTGTGCTAATACTGTGAACCTGTAACTTCGCCACCGTAATAGAAGATCCCTACTCTCTCGATTGAGACCTTGATGACCCTTGTACGATCATTTCTTCGCCAGCTGTTTAATGTTTTGTAACAATGCGCGAGTAGTGTATGTCACGAAAATGGAACAGAGAAATTTAGAGCAATGGTGTGCGATCAAATTTTGTGCGAAACTCGGTGAAACGGCGACAGAAGCTTATGAAAAAGTGCTTTAAGTGTATAGTAGTGATGCCCTGAGTCTTAGTTAAGTGCTTCGATGGTATGCCGATTTTAAAAATGGCTGTGAGAGCAGAACGTCCGTGCCCTTGTTCATCGAGACCGGTGACTAACCATTCCAATGTTGGCTAACGAGTTGAATAATAACCGGGAAACAGTTAGAAGGATTTTAACCGAAGATTTCGCCATACAAAAGCTGTGCGCGAAGATGGTACCGAAGAATTTTTTAGATGAGCAAAAAGACATCGAATAAACATCGCTCAAGATTATCTCGAGCATTTTGAAAGTGATTGTACTCTCCTCGATCGAGTTATTGCTGGTGATGAAAGCTGGTTCTTTGAATATGACCCTGAAACTAAACGACAAAGCCAATAGTGGCTGTCCTCTGGAGTGCCAAGTCCAAAGAAGGCGAGAATGAGCAAGTCCAAAGTGAAAACCATGTTCATTTGCTTTTTTGACAGCAAAGGGGTGGTTCACAAAGAGTTTATACCACCTGGACAAAAACCGTAAATCAAGTATTTTACCGCAATATGCTCGAAAAATTACGAAAAAGGGTGCTCAGAGTGCGTCCAGAGATCGCGAAGACTTGGGTTGTGCATCACGACAATGTTCCCGGCACAGTGCGTTCAATGTCTCTCAGTTTTTGGCGTCTAAAGGCATCACAACGTTATCACAATCGCCTTATTCACCGAGCATGTCAGACTGCGACTTTTTCGTATTACTCCATTGGAAAAAATTCGTCAAAGGTCGACATTTTGACTCCGTTGAAGACATCGAAGAATCTATGATGAGGGTACTCGGAGAGGCCCCACAAGAAGTGTTCCAGAATTGTTACGAAACTGGAAAACTCGCTGGAATAAGTATATAATATGCAGGAGGGTCTACTTTCAAGGCTATCGCAGAGATGTACCTTAATTTTTAAATATACTCGATTTTAGAATTTTGTCGCATTACTTAGTTGTCTGACTTTGTAATTCATAATTATGTCAAAAATGGATTTTCTAATTTAATTTTAATAAGAACTTATAATTCAATGAAAAAATTATATTTGAGTACAACTAACAGTTTATCGTAAATAGAACTGATTTTAAATATAATATTGTATAAATAATTTACTCATTATAATTTAATTTAGAAGTAAACACAAAAAAAAATTTAGAAGTACATACGAACTAATTTTGATACGTATATTACGATTTCGAGATCACATTATTATTCTATATTCGTCAATTGCCTTTTTTAATATAGTTTCTTGATTATTGAAAAGAGATGACAAGATGCCATATTGGAAAGAAAATTTAAGAATATCTAAATGAGTAATTTCAGTAGATGTCCTTTTTCTGTTTTTATTAAATTAATAAAATTGTTTAAATTAAGTATTGAATTATTTTGAAAGCGTGAAGACAGAAATGAATAGAAATATTTTAATTATTTGAGAAATTTTTTTAAAAATAACCAAGTCCATCAATACAATTTGAAAACAACAGATTAACGTTTTTTGAAATCATCTAGATTTTTAAAATATATCAATAGAATGAATGAGCAATACTTTAAATACTATTTTGGGCTTCTTTAACAAAGATTATGATAGGCGATTTAACGATTACTGGCAGCTAACAAAATTTTAGCTCGAAAAAACGTTTCAAGTGAGAATTGTAAAATTATCTTAAATCTAACTGTGGTTTAGACTTGGATTTACTAGTACACACCTGGTAGCAAATTATATTCAAAACACTTATTAAAATTGAGCGATTGAACTTGAAAAAGCCAAAAGTCGATCGGGTATATTTTGCCACATACTTTTCTCCCTCAAATATGAACTAGAATGTATATGTATACTACTATATATGAAGAAACGAGGATTTGTAAGATTTAGAGACGGAAAACATGTCTTATTTTTTAATTGCATCAAACTTGGAAGAGGATTCGTTCTGAAAAAAAATCTTTATATATTCTTTATATATACTTATAATTTTGTAAGCCAGTGTTCTTATAACAGTGTTCTTACTACCACTTCATGAAAAAAAGAAAGGAAGGAACAATGCTTAGCTTGGCAGCAACACTCCTTCTCCCTTCTTGCATGGAATAGGATTGGTGTAACGTAGCTGCCCACATTAGATTTAAAAAAATAACATATAAATAATCATATAATAGCGTAGAGCATATAAAAACTATTAACTTCATTGAGAGTAAATTGTTAAAAGAAACACAAAACATTCTTCGATCAATGATTGTAAGTAGCAAAACATTGTTAATCACCAATGCTTCGTGTTTTTCGTTGGACTTAATTTTCATAGCAATTGATATTAAGGTTAACATCGATATTTAATTAAAAATTTATATTTAGCAATAAAATTTTTTTTATTTATTATTTTATTGTAAGTACATTATTTTACTATTTTTAATTTTTTTTATTTTTATATTTATTTCTTTATTAGTCTCTACTATTAGGCTCATTGTTCCAAATTCATGATAGAGGGGATCAAACCGGCTTCAATTAATCAAGAAACTTTGCTCTTTAGAGGAAGCAGGAAGGAAAAGGTAAGTGTTTCATTTTTTTTCATTATATAAGAACTTATACGTAAAAAATTGAACATAAGATAACAACAGGATCAGGCGATACAATGTCTTACCCATTCCATCACCCGCTCTATCTCTAAGGTTAAAAAGTATTCTAAAAACACCGACATTAATGATACCCTGAAGTGCACATATGGAGTGGCAATAATATTACATCTATCTGACTGTGGGGAAAGGAAGACTGTGGGGATCGCGCATTCTCTACGATTTCCTACAATAAGAGTCATCAACCGACGTGCGGCTATGATTTTGTCCACTTGAGTTCTCACCAGCGGATGGATTTCCTTCATCACCTTTAACCAAAGAATAGATTGATGTACAATATTTTGTCTATAATAAGCGCACCTCCGGTGTTGGATTCAAAATCTAGAATTATATAGAGCCTAATACGTATTCTAATACAGAAGGACATTTTTTTCAATAGGAACCGGAACCTGCAGTTTGACAAGTTGAGTGCTAATGTCACAGCACATAGTGCCTATAAACATCGGTCACCCGGTCCTCTACAAGCAGAAGTCAGATTGCTAATCGCATACGTTTGTTGTGTTTATAATAAAAATTGTCTACGCTTGGGAAGAAGCAGCCGCTGCGAATAGCTGCCAGTGGTTTTCACGTTTTAAAAACGGATCAAAGTCAGTAGCTGCAGCATCTAGAAGTAACGAAAAAGTTGATAAAATGAATTCTCTCGTACATGAAATGAATTCTCTCGTACCATTGATCAACTCACTGAGATGAGTGGAATATCACGGAGTTCAGTTCAGAGGATTTTATCCGGAGATTTGCATATGGAAAGAGTAGCAGTCAAATCTGTGATTTCTATTTCTTCTCCAGACTTAAAAAGCACATGACAGGAAATCATTTTATCACTGCGGAGGAGGTAAAATAAAAATCACAGGAAGGGCTAGAGAATATCGCAATAAGTAAATTTACAAAATGTTTTGAACAATGGAAGCATTGTTTGCATAAGTTTGTGTTTGTGATCAAGGAAGTGCACTTTCCAAGAGCAATATCTTTAAGCTAAGTTGACTTGTCCAAGTCTATAGTTCGATATTCTCACAAGTATAATAGGTGAATTTAACAGCAGACTAGAAGCACTCTGAAAAATCGCCCACTTCGTTCTTTGGAAGTGTATAAGTCAAGTAATACTTCAACACCTTCCAAGAGCAATATTGACAAGCTAAGTCGACTTCTCCAAGTCTATAGTTCGATATTCTCACAAGAAAGTAGAATAAGCGTATTTAGCAGCAGTCTAGTGCAACTCTGACAATTACTGGAAACTCTCGGGGGAGTCTCAAATCTCTCGAAAAATCTTTCCAAATAAATACAGAAGTTATAACGAATTTACCGGTTTTTATGGCCCTCCCTCGTATGTACTTATATTTCTAATAGTGCTGCATAACACTATTAATTCATATTTCTACCACGGTATAGTTTCTTATGGCATTATGTTTATGTATATGTAAACTCAACGAATAAAATATCTGTAAATAAGATAAATATTACATTAAATTTTTTAATTCATTCATTTATTATCAATGAATCACAGTAAATAATGTCAAGTTTAAATTTGTATCTAATACACATTTGTTATTTTAGAAATACTTTGATTTTTTTAAGGTATTTGAATTGATTTTAAACAAGTGGAATATAAGTCATAAAAAAATATAAAATTAAATTAATGCAGTTCCGTGCCATTAGGAAAGCATATGAGCTATCTAAAATATAATAATACGTGAATAGTTGTTATTTAAACTGATTTAATTAAATTTAATTAAAGCTCATGATCACTTACTTGGAAAGTTAAACATGTACCAAGTAACCTAACGCAACATAATTAACAAAAATTTAAATTGATTGGACTGTAAGACCAATAAAAAAATATTTATTAATTTGTATATGGGCAGTCGATAGAAGTACAATTCAATTGTTTTAACAAAAATTTACTCAATGAATGAAAATATAGGCACGAATTTGTATGAGTTAAAAAGAATCAAATGTTTAGAAAATATTTAACAAAGAAATCTTACTAGCTGGTAATAATGTCTATATCTCATGTATATAATAAAACGCGTCTACCGAACAACACGTTTTCAAGCATATTAACTTGAAGGCTGGATGTCTTAAATCAAACAAACAACTAATGATATTAAAAATTGAGGATGAATGCTTTGAGATAAAATTCGGAAAATTCAAATTGTTTTATCTAGTGATGAATAGAAGAACAGACTGAGAATAGTCTAACTATTGACATATAGACCGAGTGAAAAATTCATTTTAAGTTTTAGAGTAGCTTTTTCATGTTTTCGAACTAAAGTTATATTAAAATATTTACTTCTTCGATTTTAGAAAGTATATTATAATGTAAAGTCCACAACAGTGTAAGTATGAAAATTTGAGTGTTAATATTAGTTCCTCTATCTTCGAATATTTTAAAAAATACGCATATAAGAAATTCATATTTTGTGTTTATCTTTAGTATTAAGATTAATGATTTTTTAAAATTATGTTATTCTGATAATCTTAAAAATATGAAACTGTATCATTCTAATTATTTACGATAACTTAAGTGTAAAGAACTAAAAATTAAGTAATTTAAAAATAACTTTATTGTGAAAAGTGATACAGTTTTTAGATACAATGTGTGGATCTGACTGTTTTTTTTTTCATAAAAAAAGAGGCTATGAAAAATGCTCTCAAGTTTTTGTTTATACATGAAAAGATAATCATATTATATTAAAAATAACAAACTCAAATTCCGATTTCCTTATAGTTTGAACTGGAACTCAGCGTGTGACCATGTATTATATAATTATAATATAGTTTTTATCAATTCTTTTAATTCTGCTCAGTTTTTAATTGACAATTCTAAGTCATAAACGCAAGTAATTGTTATTCATATTCTGTAACATGTTACTATAAAAGTGGTAAAATAAACAAAATAATCTTTCAATCTATATAAGTTAATTAGATTCACATATTATATTTTTAATAGCTAGTTACAAATAAGACTATTTTTAGAACCTTCATTAATAAGTAAATATGTAGGCATAATAATTTAATTTATTTCCAGAAACTTACTTGTTGAAAAAATGAGTACATGAATAGGAACATCTATAACTTTAAAAGAATAATATATAAGAAACCAATTGTTTTCAAAAAGATCATTCAAAATTCCACACAGAAATTTTTTAAAATGAATTTATTATACTTTTTATTTCCTGTTCTGCTAGGAATCAACTATTTATCTTTTGAAGGTGAGAGTTACGACTTTAAAATATTGATAGAAATTACAATGTTCCTAATTGATTTGAAACTGTCAACTTAATGTTTTGTTACAATTAGCTTCGTAAATAAAACATTTTGAAAAAATAGGTACATTTGCTTTATTTTGTCTAGTTTTAGAATAATTATGTTTTATTATATTATTTTATTGATTATTTTCTAATTTTCTGGAAAGGTTCTATTTCTTTAACATTAAAATTTATTTATATTAACTGAAAGTGTTCACTGGACTTTAATAATAATAGTTATACTATTTCTAACATTGATATTAAAATTCTATTGTCAAGTAAATATTTTCTTAGCTCAGAAAATATTCACCAGGTGTAAAATAATCTCGTGTGATTTACATAATCTGTTTATGTATCTCGTAAATAATTTCTTAATTTAAAAAAAGTTTCCTTTGTACAATTCAAGGAAATAATTTTTTTATTATAAATTTTTTTATATAACAATTTATTTGTACTGTATTTGTACCGTATTATTATATATTTATATTTAATTAAATGAATGTTTCCAACTCACGAATGTAAAGAGGAATTGAGGCCTACGATGGCTCGATCGCTAGAGCGAAGGACTAGTAACTTGGTGATCCGAGTTCGAATCCCGGTCTCGGCCGATTGACACAAGCACCGCTGTAATAATTTACATGTGCTTTGTTTACAAACACATCGTAGACCTTCGTCGCTGATTAGCACCAATATTTGGAAGCATAAATAGAGCGACGTTAAATAACATAAAAAAAAAAAAAAAAAATGTAAAGAGGAAAAAAGAGAATTTTACACCATATAATTGTGGATGTTTTGTCATGATAAAAAAGGCGATGCTCTCTTTATTAATAAGGTTTTTTAAAGATGTATAAAAAAATATAGAAACTTTAATTTGTAGTTGATGGATTGATAGCGGAAAAAATTGTTGGCGGACGCTCACCGCGTGGAAGTTCTTTCAAATATGTCGTAGCATTGATGTACAGGACACCAGGGAGCCTCGAAATAAATCCATGCGTAGGTACCATCATAGGCAGTTGGTACATAGCTACAGTCGCTCATTGCTTTTTTCATGTACAATATGGAGTGTTGAGACATGCAGAGTATTATATTCTGGCAGATGTGCATAACGTAAATACACCAAAACCAACGACTAAACAAATTCCAGTTCATTTAGTTTTTATTCCCAATACATTCAATCCACGTAGATTAAAAAATTATACTTATGAGGGGAATTTAGCTGTTATACGGGTGAGTTTGAAAAAAAAATTTACAAGCTAATCGTAATTATTAATAAATAAGAATTTTAATAAATGTACTGTTTTCATATAATTTCATTCAGATCATTGCTGTAATAAATCTGTATATACAAATATTATAGTTGATCGAAAATCAGAATAAATTCTGGCTCTTATATAGCTACATAATATCTTACATAATATGAAAAAATATATCCCTTTTACATCGATTGGGTTCATTTTGTTATAGGAATGATTATACTTATAAATTTATTGTTCTCGTACATGCTGGATAAATATCCTATCACGCGAAAATTTTACAGTAAAGTTTTGCTAACTTGATAATTGTACGTATCTGTAGATTTATTTTCTTAAATGCATTCTTTTGTGTGTATTAAGCATCGCGCAAAATTATTGAAATGTACAAAATAATATAACGCAAATGCGTCGAGTAATGAAACAATAAAAAAAAGATTGATTCTGTCGATCAGAAAGAATTAATCTCTCGATACATACAAATGTCAATTTAGTGATATGGTATTTATCCAGTACTCATAAGAAAAAGATAATATGGAACTCGTTTGTTATACATAGTTACCAAAATTGCGCATAACTATATTGTAAGTGTTGGTTAATATTCTATAAGTTTTGTTCCATAAAAAAGAGTAAGAGTGGATTCTTCAAAATTATGTTTTTTATAATTAATAATTGTACAATACTCTTACATGATTTCGTTCATATTTTACGTATAGGAGGAGTGTTAAGGATGTTTGATGGCTTAAGGAAGTGTATCAGTATGTGTCAAAAGTAAGCACACCTTATTTTTGATTTTACGATATTTCTATTTTGGAATGCAATTAATTATTTTTGAATATATATATATATATATATATATATATATATATATATATATATTATTTGAATATATATATTATTTTTGAATTTATACATCATTTCAAAAATAATGTGTAAAAATTGCAATGAAATTAGAGCAAAATTGTAAATACAGTGCTTTAACTGATAACGTCTTTAGAACGGATAATGAATCCTGGTAAACTTTAAGGGGATCCTGAAGAGTTTTCCAATGGTTTAATTTTTTTTTGTGGCAGCTATCTCGATAAACAGTACTTTGCCATCTACAATGATTTGAAATTGTTTAATCGAGAAAAATCTTCCAAATTAATCTCACGACATAAAAAATATTTGGTGTACTGTTATTTTTATAGTTTTTCTTTTCCATAGGTTTGTTTCGTCATGAAAATTTAATTCTCACCCAAAGCCACTATGATCTTCATCATTAGCGTTTGAAAAATCAGAATATAAACATTTTCAACAAAATCAGAGAATTAATTAGAAATATAGCCATTTTTTAGCCACAAAACGAGCTCTTTTTCGACAAAATCTGAATTTCACTTTTAACATACCTTACTTCCAAAACAATTAATATTTTGCCAAATTTCACCATTCAAGAACACTAAAATCTTATTATTCAACCGATCTCACTAGGTTTTTTTTCTTTCGAATAATTCGAGCTTGAGTTCTGTTAGACGCCACAAATACATTCATTTTAGAACTACGACGAAATTCGTCATAAATTTGTTGGCTTTTGCTATTTTTCCTGAACAAAGTTATAAAAATTCTTTAGATTCAGAGAATTTAAAAATATTACGATTTTATTATCTCAAATACCTGTCTTTAAAAGAAGTTCTAAAAAAGTGTTTTTGTTTTGCAACTGTACCTAACCTTCAATTATAATAAAATTATAGAAATAATAATTTCTATTATATATATTACAGAGATAAAACCATCAAGTTTGTTAGAATTTAATATTATACGATATACTATTTTCCAATAGTTCCTAAATTCATGTTTATACAAAGTTTTGAATTTTTGGAGTTACCCGCTTTTAGAAAATATATTTCGTTAAGGAGATAAATAGTAAATTCAATTTAATGTTGTATATCATTTTTAATTTATTTCATTTTATTTTATAGATGTTTCGCTCCTGATATCGATTTTACAGTTACAAAATGTTATTATTTTTCTTAGACTATTGTTGATATAGCATTTTTATAAGTTTTAGACGTTTTTACTACTGGTATTAATTTACTGATATTATTTGACTACATAATTTTCATAATTTCTTCATTTTGTACTTTTATAAATTAATTTTGCTATTTCTAAATTTTTTCATATTGAATGTTTGTGGTAAGGTATTAAATCTTTCTTTATTAGATTATGAATATAAAAATATTTTAAATTTATGAAATTTGCTACGGCTGTAAAAGAGGATATAAAAGGTTTTAGAAATATACAGATCTTTTTTAAATATTAAAAATAATGTAATATTAAAAATAATGTTTGCATGTTTTAGCTGAAATGGCAGTTAGAATTAGGTAAAGATCATCCAAATTTAGCACAGCTTACCGTAATACATCAAGATTTCCGGCACATTTTAGATAGAACATATTTCGTATCTGGCTTTGGATATAGAGATGTTGAAATTATTATAACAGAAATGAATGGTGTCTTAGAATATAAACAAACGGGATTTAGTGATGGTAACATACGATACGCCAGAGCCCAATTAGTAACTGATCAAGTTTGTAAGAGGAAGCTTGAAAGTATGTATCCTTTGGGTAATATCGACCCTGGTTATATGTGCGTCCAAGCAATACGGCATGACCCAGAAATACCTGTAGGAATTTGTGAGGTAAATAAATTCATAAAAAAGATAATGTTTTAATATTCAAAGTTCATAAAGGATCAATCAGAAACAATAATTTATTTTGTTACAATTACAATAAAAGGCTGTGCTTCCGTAAAAAACCCTCAAATTACATAAAGTAATTTTCTATATATTTCAATGCATTAGTTAGAAAACTAATAATATTGTAGAATTTATTATTATGGTAATAACTATGAAAAACCCATAATTTTTGTGTAAGTTCTGGTAAATAGCAAAATACTATTATAATGAAGATTAATAAAAAAAACATTAGATACTTTAATTGCCAATTTATATCTAGACTAGTTAACATGGAATGGAATCATTAAAATAACCGGTATCAAAAAGAGGGGTTAAAATAGAAGGGCGAGTGGATAATGGGGAAAGAGAACATGAGTTGAAGTAATCTTTTAATATTGTATAACTTTTCAAACGTCCTCGCGTCTCTCCTATAACATTCTGATAAAATCCCCGAAATGCGGAGTGCGTGGTAGAATCAAACGTCGTTTAATATTTTCATTAGATATAAATTCTTTGTATTAGGTTGAAGCGTATTATTTTTTAAAACATATTTTACATTATTAATCTCATTTTTAACATCTACAAAATTAAATTCATTATCCCAATATTATTTCTTAATAACTGCCTCTACGCAAAATAAATTTTTTTAAGTAAACAAGAAGTGGATCAGCTGATACTTTTTTCTTATTGTTTTCTTCGATATGACGTAATGCTTTTTATTCACTCAGTTTCCGTATCCATATAATTATGATCCTAATCATACGGACAGTGCATTTGGAGGCGTCATTACAATGGATTTTTCATGTATCTTGAGCGATATTCAGGGGTTATGACAGGACTATTCTCGTCGTAAGTTTCCGCGTATATGTGGAGGTCGCACAAACATGTATACACCAACTGAGTAAAGTGGATAAGCATGTACTGTCTGTATGACACTGTCGTCTCGTTTTAACGACGACTTTAAACAGTGTCTATATTGCCGATTTTACTCCATTGGTTCATCATTTACTATTTTTCTTCTGCATGGGCGATGTAGATTATTGAACAAGAATTGAATTCTCCATCGAACGGTGCTGCGTTCAGCGTGTCAATAATTTAGATTTTAAATTTATAATTTATATAATCTTTCTATTCATGCAATTAACCTAGATCATCTATGGAGCGAATAGATGGATTCAGCCGAAGCCAGAGTCGGTCGAATAGAAATTCTGAATTCACCCAAATTATAGGAAATAACTTGGTCGTGGATTGAGCAATTAGGGATTGAGGTTGATTAAGTCAGAGACTGATTACTGTAAGAGGGGAATTTGATAAAAAGAGCAGCTGAATGCCCATAAGGGACATGATGAATAATATGCGAAAATTAACTTTCAGTTATGTTTATATTCCACTTTTACGAATAAAAACAAAATTTGTAACTTTCAATAATCTGAAGTTAAGAATAAACCACAAAAGCATCAGATGTACTTTTATTCCAATCCTTAAAGGAATATTTTGATGAACTTTTAAAATCTTCATGTTTATAGTATTGTATATTATACGGTTCTATTATCAAGGATCTATAATCATAAAAGTATATCGTAGTTGTCGTATATGCATTTCCATCATACAGATGCCTTACTTTCTTTTATTTTATCCTTTCCAACTCAAGTGATGTATGGTTGTCAATATATTTTTCCTCGAGCGGTTATTTTATTTCATAAACTTCTAGACAAATGACTTGTTATTTTTGAATAATTTAAAAATTTAAAAAATTTTAAAAATTAACTAATATGAACTGTTATCGTATGTTGTTTTCTTAATTTTATTTATTATATGAATACTTTTTAGGATCAAATTGTTTTATATTTTATATTAGTAATTGCTTTAATATAATTGTTTTAATCTATTTCAGTTATATGTATTCGCAAAACTAACTAAAAATATTTTGTAGGGTGACAGCGGTGCGCCACTTGTCTACCGTAATACACTATACGGTATGGCAATAAATGGTTTTATAAGTTGTGATGAGGAAGTATTGCCTGCAGTCTATGTAAATGCTTATATTTATGATACATTCATTAAAAATGTTTTAAAAGATCGTATAAATGATGAAATGTACATTCTAGAACTGAGGGCGGAAACCTCAGGTGAATTCAAGTTTTATGAATATACAGTGACGTAGAATAACAGCGAAACATCTAATTCGGGTATTGATTTACATATTATTTCAATAGAATTACATAAACTATTTTTAAGTTCGTATAAAAGAAGATATATTGTAATAATTAACTATTTGTAAAAACAAAAGAATACTTTAATTAACCACCAAAATGTATTTGTAAAATAATAATTTAAATGATATTGTTTGATTATATTTTATCTAGTGAAACAAAACAATTTGTATATCAAAGTAAGATTTTAAGTTTTATATCTTTAAAATAATAGAAAATTGCTTTGTAAAGACATTTTTTCCTCTCCTTCATTGTTTCTAAATATTTATTATGTTAGTAGAATAGAGAAAGATAATTTTAATGGATATATAGTATACATATAGCAGACTATATATATATATATATATATATATATATATACACGCGCGCGCGCGCGCGCGTGTGTGTGTGTGTGTGTGTGTGTGTGTGTGTGTATGCGTGTGGAACGTGGGCTTTAGCATTAGTTTATTATTTTGTTTTTCAAGTACTTATTGGCCCATAGACTGACTCTAGCAAGAATTTATTAGAAAATTATGGAAAAATAATTTTTTATAATATTTTAGAATTTTAGTTTTACATAAAATAAATTTTTCTAGTTTGCACGTTTCTGTAAAGTGATAAAAACCTCAAAAGAAAATTTATGAACAACGGGTCCTCGCATTAAAATATTGAATTTCATTAAGTATAAAAACGGATGTATTTTATTTTTAAATGCACTTTTTTAAAGCAGCTTTTTTTATTTTTACCCATTTAGAATCTATTTGACATCAACTTTTTACATTGATAAAATTACATGCTATTGAAATCTAGTGCAAAAATTAGTTTTGAAAGGATGGTTATTTTTTTTTAAATTTTAATTGAGGTCTACATGAAAATAATATTTTTGTTAATGTTGTTTAGGCTTCGAGGCGATCTTTTGCGATTTTTCTCATTTTTCTATGATTTAGTTGAGTTTTGTAATTTTATTAGTTATTTTCTTTATTAAAATAAGTGGTTTTTTTTATTTAATGTCCAGATAAAACAAACGTTGTATGTATATAATTATTAAACACAAAGGATGTGGAGTCTACGACTTCCCGTAATCGCTCAAAAACTTCTTCGTTGCTTAAACATTGTAGGTGGTAAATATTTAGATAGATTTAGTATTTAATTTGAGTATTAATTTCTGTACTTATCCAGCTCTGGTCCAGATGCCTTACTTGGAGCTCGATGGTTTTTAGCAACCTGGTCTAACAAGACAGTTTCTTGGTCTAAGATTCTAAATGTAATAAAAAATAAGGCTGAGCCACGTATGGTCCCTGAATATATATATATATATATATATATATATATATATATATATATATATACAATGCATAAAATCAATTTGTGGTATAGATTGATATTAATGAACGCAGTTACAAATGATTGATGCAATGCGTTTGTTGTACTAGTATATAGATTAATTAAAATATGGTGTCGTCTATGGAATGTACTTCTAGGTATTGAAGTAGTTATTGAATCAAATAAATGTCTCAAGTAAAAGAATTTTTTGTAGTAAGAATCTTAAGTTCCAAGATTGGCGAGAAAAGATCGTATCTATCAACCTGAGAAAATTATCGGGAAAAAACAAACTCATGTATTCTGAAGCACTTATAATTTACAAGTGCGCGTTAAGTTGGGTACAAGCGAATGACAACAATAACAGATCTATAAAATTAACGGGAAACAATTGAATTTGTATAGACCCGATCAATGTTGGATTAAACTGTAATCCAAGATTCTCTACTATATATGTTCTTTATAATTCATAATTACACAATTTATAAAAATCTGAAGTAGAAACAAAGCAGAATGTTTAGTTAAATATTTTTGGATATCACGGGTCATAGCTTTGTTCTCTGATGAATTATAAATGAAACTATTAATAGACTAGGTGACTAGCATCTTGAACAACATTAATTCTCTCAGAGATTTTACCTAGGTACAAATGTGTAAAGATATAGGAAAGCTGTCTGCTATTCTTGAATAACAGAAACAATTGCTAATTTTTAGAATGGGTATAACATAATAATTTTTCCAAATGTTTGGAAAAATTCCAATATCGAGAGACATATGTAATAAATACAATAATAATGTTAAATGAAATACGCGAACACGTTATTTTAGTAATGCTGAAATTGTTAGATCTAACAATGATTGCTATTAAGTATATTCAATATATTACTAATTTGGTGAGACAGAGTTTATACTAGATTATGCTTTTAAGTGCTTTATAATATAATATATAAAAATGGAAAGGTTGGTAATTTTTTTACTCTTATACACAGCATTTTTTTGATGTATCAGAATCTATATAGGTGGACAGATCCAAAGTCTTTTCATGGTGAACACTTTCTTTTCTATTAATGGTACATTACTGCGATCAAATTGAAAGGTGAATTTTCTTATATTTTCCAAATCTTTAATTATTTTGCGAAATTAATTTTGATGATTTAAAGTAATCCCCTTCTGCTACAATATACTTATGCTAAAGAATTCCTAGTCATCATAACACTTGGCAAGGTCCTCGTTCGGAATAGCTTTCAAAGAGTGCAGCGATTCAACTTTTATTTCCTCAATCCAGTCAAAATGGTGTATCCGCAGCGGGTTTTTGAGTTTGCTGAATATCCAGAAGTCACATGGAGTCGAATCAAGCGAATAAACATGTTGCGGAATGATATGTATTGAATTGTTAGCGAAATGCTCGCGAACGACCAGTGCCGTGTGAGATGGCGCATTATCGTGATGCAAAAACTAATAGTTGTATTACCATAGATCCGGTCTTCTGCGAACAGATTCATGCATACGCCGTATTACATTGAAATAATTTTCGCTCTTTGTCCGATATTCTTTCTATTAATTGGTTGTTTATGGGTCGTATCACCTAACGAATTTAGGAAAGAGTTATTAACACTTCCTACAATCTTTTTAGGATTAGGTAGAATTTAATTGGAAATATAATATTGAGAGAGAGAGAGAGAGAGAGAGAGAGAGAGAGAGAGAGAGAGAGAGAGTGTTTGTGTGAATGAACCAGTGCCAGTGCTGAATTATTCAATTCCTTTTGATGTGCAGACCATTCTGAGATAGGTTTTATTGGTAAAGTAAATATTTGTCGGATTTTCGAAAAAGCTGATAAATAAAAACAAATATGGTCGTCTAGAATATATAGATTGTGCGGCCATTAAATGAAATGAGCGATGATTTTTTACAAAAAATAGATGTTTGTAATTGAAATACTATTTATTAAATACTATTTCTTATTAGTATATTGCATTGCCTTAAATGTTATTATTTGTAAACACAAACTTTAAATGTTATTATTTTGAGTATTATTTCAAATAGGTTATAGAACCAATTGCGTTGTAATAATAATCATAATCGTGTTAATTCATAATAATATAATAATAATACATGTATGTTGGAATCCCTCCTTCATGCAGTCGTCCTGTAGATATTTTTTATGAATGGTGATTATATATTTAAAATAAAATAAGGGTTTTCTTGAGCCATGAAATTCTAAATATTTACTTAAGGCTGATATTATGAGTAAAAGTCATGGATTGCATTAAATCGAGAAACAAATTAATAATTTTTTAATTGAAAGTTTAAATATTCCTATAATTAATTTAATAAAAATTAAATCACAATGTGTTGCTATAATATACGTTATAAAACTATGATATAAAGGGTCTATGATAAAAAACTATGATATAATATACACTAATTAATATTTCAGAGTGTTAAAAGAGCGTACCAAAGATTTTCCATGGCACTTGGTCGTTCTAAATCTAAGATTTTAATGGCACTGAAATGTTCAAAAGAAAGCCAAGATTTTCGGGCACTTGGCTAAAGTGATAAAATCTATTGACTTGTAGAAAATATTAAAACGAAACGAAAAACCATCAAAATTAAAAACTATATAAAAATAAAGCAATAATTAATTTAGTACAAAGCTACATGAATAAATATTTAAACACAAACGAACATGTAATTTAATTAATATCAGTCGATTTCATTTGATTCTTAGCATTATCACTTATCGATCGGAAATATAACTATAACCCTTATTTCCGCTATAAAATTTAGGCGACTCGAGATCACACACATATGATGGCGCATCGCCACTAATGTAACGTCGTAAATGAATAAACAAACATGCTATTTCCTACGCATAATATTCAATGCAACACTAAGTCTGTTAATAAGTTAACATACCATTTAATACATCAAGTTAAAATACAGCCGTTCAAAGTAAAAGAAATACAAAACGTTTTAATGATGATCGTTATAGTGTATGGAAACTCAGGCTTGGTGCTTTATTAATATAACTGTCTATAATTCAAGTTGTAGACATTGAAGTTCCAGAAACTTTATCTAGTGACTGCTATAAGACCGGAAATATAGCAAAAAGTTTGTTGATCAAATCTTTACGAGATTGTTTCTTCAATTTTATAAATGATGATCCTACTATTAGGCACATTTTTAAAAATTTGGTTTAGAAAGGAAAAAGTTAGCTTCGTAAATTAATTATCGGAAATAGTCCCTATTCTTCAAGTTAGAAACGGACTCAATATGGATAAAAAATTTACATTCGCAACATTGAATAAGAGTGTAAGGTTTCTCATTTATAATTAACATTTCTTTCATTTTATGAAGGTATCACTACTGTAATCGAAACATTCAGTCAAGATAATTTAATGTTATCATTTCATAAAATGAGACTTATGGGTCACGAGACAAAATGAAAGGTTGCAAACCATGATACAAGTTTCAAAGTACTGCAGGTGAAATGTGAAAATAAACAGGAGAAGCCGCCTATATAATTTTTCAAAAATATTCCAAAATCATAAGCGTGAAGGAAACAGAATTCTAATTTAAGCGTAAAAAAGAAAACATCAGATGAACTGTGAAATTATCAAAAAAGTAAAAAACATTAATTTTTGAAGGAAAATCATGGAAGCACACATTAGTTCCATATGAAACAAACGGATACATAGTTCGAAATGCTCACAATTAGACATTTATTATAGAGATGTGATTGTCAATGAAATTTCTTATAGGATGATTCGGCTAAGAACGAGACAGATCATAGTAATGAGAATAGTATTAGTAGACGAACTTAAAGTCAGATGTGTCGGATCTAGTACTTATTTTTCAGTTTTCGCATTTACCAATAAAATTCAATTAACAGGCGTCATAAAGAATGTAAACATTATAATTTTCTAATCAGTAAATAATGAATCGTGATAAATCGTTTTTTCGACATGTCCTTTTGCACTATTTTGATTTGAGAAACAGTGTAGCAGAAACTTATCGATTGCTTCAAGAATGTTATGGCGAACAAGCTCCATCGCTTACAATTTATAAAGAATGATTTCAGCGGTTTAGAAATGAAGATACTGATGTTAATGACAAAGAACGTTCTGAACAACCAAAAAAGTTGGAAGATAGTGAATTGCGTCCTAATATTTTGAGCAGCTCTAATGCGACTTATTCCTAACCAACATTAATAATCTCTTGTCAAGCTATAAATAATAAATCAGGTTTCAGAAAATTCCAAGTCAAACTTGCAAAAATTCAAATTTTATTTGTAAATTTAAAAGTACAAAAATTGATGAAATCGTACTTATATTTACTACCATGCTAAAAATGAGTTAGAAGAAAACTTTAAGAATAGAAGGAGCGAAAGGATAAATATTAATTTACGCATATCTTATAATGAAGACGATATAGTAAAGTAGATGAATATATAAAGTAGGTCCAATCTATGGTGTGTCAAATTCCAAGTTCTTATCAAGAAATTCAAAATAGACATGAGAGAAGTTAATGGGCAAAAATATTAAGGAAAAATTACATTCACTTTAAATTAAATAAATTTATAGTTTAGCCGATAGACCCCAATTTTCCTCCTTTTTACATTACTTTTTTATGTAAGTGAAAAAATAATTATAGGAAAAAATTATTGAAATAATATTGATTCTCTATTAAATTCTTTATAAGATGCGATTTTTCCAGTGGAAAATTGACATTTCACAATATACAAAATATATTTTATTGTTTTGTTCAATAACTTATTTTACAATTCCTTTATTAATTTAAAATTTTAAAAACAAGATGTTCAATGTCGAACTGATAATACCGCTATAGTTTTTACACAATTCATTTTACAATCAAGAAAAATAATTTTTTTGAAATTGCTATAATGTAAAAAATTTCCAATGTAAATTTCTCAGACCAATTGTACGCACTTCAGATAATTATTAGATTCATATCATATTGATAGACGTAATAACAATTTGTTAACAACCTTTTTATTAAGAAAATAAAAAATACACTAACTGTTTAATTAAACATCTTCCATTTTTTTGCAATTGATGGATTTTTTTTTTCATTTAATTTCTTGCTTTTTTTATATATATCAAAAATAAATTTTTATTATTGATCAATTATTTATTAATTAATAAACATAAAATACTGAATTTGGAAGAAATTTCTAAAGAAGGCATTAACTTCGATATACAAGAAATGATTAGTGCTCGAGTGCTCAAAGTGAACAGACCTGTTCACGCTATTTGTCAACAATCCGCAAATATTTCAGAGCTAACGAGTGAAACCAGACTTATTTTGTTATTTCGAGGACGTTAATAATACTGTCTCTATAATTGAATCAGTATATAACCTAATTGAAGACAAACTAATAAAAAACAAACTAACACGATTTAAGAACAAACTATTAAGCTTCAATAAATTATATACCTCTTCCATCGAATTTTCAGAAATGAAATGTGAAAGTTTTACTTACGATAGCACTACGCAAAAATAAATCTATATATAATTAAAATTTTATTGCGCCGAATAATTATATTATGAATACCTAGAATTCCGAACTCAAAATATTATTCTGGAACGCAAGGAGCATCGTACTGAAAACATGAATTACCAGTAATAATACAAAATATTGACGTATTCGTGTGCGTTGAAACTTGGCTCACCGACGACACACAAATCGAACATGAAATTACTGTCTCAGGCTACAAGACATATAAGAAAAATCGCCCTGTAGGCAGAGGTGGGGGCATTTTCGTTATGACAAAAAATCAACTTGAAGTTGAAATTCTAGATAGTGTCAACAATCCACAAGATAACTTTGAACACCTATGTATAAAAATTATTCATGTACATCCACTACTTCAAATCCATGCTTATAGCAGGATATCCAGTTAGGATATCCAGAAAATACCCTAACTCAAGAAAACTGGAACGAAATGGTCAGCTTCATAGACGTGACCTCGAGCAGCATCCTACTCGGTGACTTCAACGCGCATCACACCTTTTGGAATAATAAATATAATGACTCAAACGGTATTCGATTTTGAAAGTCAATCGAAGCAAAAAATTTGTTCATTAAATTTTCATTAATAAAACTTTTTAAAAATAAATACTGTGATATAAAATCAATTTAATTAATTACAATAAGGTGGAACAAATCCATACAACAATTGATAAAATCGCGCCACCATGGGTTCCCAATGATTCGGCTTGGCTACCCAACTGCACGGAAAATCAATTCTTAAGCAATCACTTTCAATTTACAGAATTTAATATTGCCCTAAGCTCTAGAAAAAATTCGTCATCTCCGTCATATCGCAATTTTAAAAAATATGCCACTCAATTACCAGCTTATACTGCTAGACATATTAAATGAAATGTTTGATAGTGGGGACTTTCCGACAGATTGGAAAAAATATTTTGTTATTTTTATTAAAAAAAACAGATGGATTAAATTTCTGTTCTATAAGTCTTTCGTCATGCATATATAAGTTAATGGGAATTCGAATAAAAAACTGACAACAATGGTGGATTGAAAAAAATTAACCTCCTACCAAATACATAATTCTGGCTTTCGAAAAGGACAATAAACCTCAGACAATCTGGTTCAATTGACTTTAAAAATCGAAGAAGGCTTTAAGAAAAACAGCATACTTTAGCCATGTTTCTAAATGTCTCGAGCGCTTTCGATAATGTAAATTGGGAAATACTACTTAACATCTTAGCAGAAAATCAATGCCCTATGAAGCTTATCCAATTTATTAAATTTTTAAGAGCTAGCGGCAGATGCGGGCGACTGGATCACGTTCAGGAGGACAGGCCAACTGACCACGTGCGGGCGGCAGCCGCAAGCAGCTGCATCACGTTCGGGTAGGTAGGCTGAGCAACCGCGCTAAGCCTCTGTACCGCTGGACTCTGGCACTCGGGCAATCAAGTAATAAACGTAACTGCTGTCCCGAGTGCCTGGAAAATCGAACGACGAGATGCAGCAGATCGGTGCGAACGATCTGAGTGTAAAATTCATTGTACCGCGAGAACTCGAGCGAACTAGACGTGAGACAGCTGTAGTGCGTGCGCTAGTTGTGTTGTTCCGTATTCGATTTATTGTTTGTTTCGAGCGCGTGTGCTGATAAACCGTAATGTTATTTTTTGTGATTTTATAATAAAGTTTTGTGTACAAAATATACGTAGTACCTCCGGTCCGAGCAATGTGGAAGAAATGGAGGCAACTGTTCACGCGCTGAGGGGCCTACACAGTGCGCGTATCCCGGAATTTTGGCCGCAGGAAATTCTCGTGTGGTTCTGTATGCTGGAAGCATATTTTTTGTCCTTTCGAGTGACCAAGGACGAATCGAAATTCGACGTCATTATTGCCAATATCGGGCAAAAGTATGTCGAGCATATCGAGGACATCATTATGAATCCACCGGAGACCGGGCGTTACGAGTTTCAGAAGGCCGAAGTCATAAAACGACTGACGGATTCAGATACGCTACGCACCCGTAAGCTATTAGAAATGCAGGAGATAGGCGATAGAAAGCCGTCGCAGTTCTACCGCGATTTTAAGAAATTGGCCACGCTAGCGGTCACGGAGGACTTGATTTTGACGCTGTGGCAGAATCGTTTGCCAGCGGAAATGCAGCGTGTTTTGACCGCGTCTACGGTGACGGATTCGAAAGCTATGATCGACATAGCTGACGAGGTCCATGAAATTCCCCGAGAGACAGATAGGATCACTGCGGTGAAAAGCGACATCGCAATAACGAGTGCATCGAGTGAGATCCGCGAGCTCCAGCAAATGATGAAACAATTGTGTGAACAAGTGAGCGCTCTTACGCGAGAACAATCCCGCGCGCCTTCGCGAGGACCGTCGTTTTCAAGGCGCAACAGGAGTAAGACGTCGTGGAGAACTCCGAACGATCCGGACTGGCTCTGCACGCACCATTTTCGAAAAGGTGCATGGGCCACGCAGTGTATTTCGCCGTGTAATTGGAACGCGGGAAATGCAGCGAGTTGTCCGTAATCGTGGCAGCAGACGACAGTAACACCTCTCGCCGCATCTTCGTAGTGGACCGAAGATTGCGTGTGTCCTTTTTGGTGAATACGGGCGCGAATTTGTGTATGTACCCGCGGAGTAAAGTTCGCACTCCCATTAGAAAACACGAGTACGAGCTTTTCGCCACCAATGGGTCGCACATATCGACGCATGGAATGTTGACGGTGGAATTGGATTTGGCTCTTCGTCGCGACTTTAATTGGGCATTTACCATCGCTGACGTGGGCGTTCTGATAATCGGGATCGATTTTCTGAGCCACTATGGATTGCTGGTGGATCCACGGAACAAACGGCTCCTAGATTCGACTACGAAGCTGTCGATCTCAGGGGTCGTCGCGGGTGTGAACGTGGTGAGTGTGCGGACTATCGCGGGCGATTCCGTGTATCATCGCTTGTTGGCAGAGTTCCCGAACTTGACGAGGCCGCACACGTTTGACGAGACTGTAAAGCACGGCGTGCAGCATTGCATCAAGCCGACGCATGGTCCACCGGTAAGCAGCAAGCCTCGCCGCCTAGCCCCAGATCGTCTAAAGGTCGTGAAGGCGGAATTCGAGTTATTGCTGCAACAAGGCGTGATGCGTCCATCGAAGAGTCCATCAACTTCGCCGCTGCATGTGATGCCAAAGAAGGGTGATGGACTTAGACACTGCGGGGATTACCGTGCACTCCACGCTCACACAATTCCAGACCGCGACTCGCCACCGCATCTCGAAGATTTCGCGCAACACCTAAACGGTAAATGTATTTTTTCTAAGCTAGATCTAGTGCGCGCGTACCATGAGATTCCGGTCGCGCCGGAAGATGTCAAGAAAACGGCGATTACGACGCCATTCGGTCTATATAAAGCGACGATGATAATTTGGGTTAAGAAATGCCGCCCAAACCTGTTAGCGCTTCGTGGTCGGAATCACGCGTGGTTTAGATGTCGTGTTCGCGTATATCGACGATTTTTTAGTCGCTTCGCGGGACGGGGATGAACATCGAGAGCACCTGCGCGGCTCGATGAGTACGTCGTCGTAGTTAATCCGGCGACATGTGTTTTTGGCGTGGAAGAAATCGCGTGTGTAGGTCACACGGTAAACGCGCGCGGTATAAAATCATTGCAGCAGCGCGTAGATACGATCGAGAAGTTTCCCGAGCCCGTCGACGTTAAGCAGTTGCGAAGGTATTTAGGGATGCTTAATTTTTACTGGCGGTTTATACCAAATGCCGCTAAAATTATGCATCCCTTGAATAACCTGCTTAAGGGAGTGAAGTCGGGAAATACGCCGGTCGCTTGGAACGAACCGGCGAAGCTGGCTTTCGTTGCGTCGAAAAATGTGCTTGCGAATGCTGTGATGCTTGCGCACCCGATCCCATACGCGCCTTTGAGTATCGTTACCGATGCGTCGGACGTAGCGATGGGTTCTGTTCTGTCTTCTCTACGAAGACAGCTGTAGCGCATGCGCTACCTGAGTTGTTCCGTATTCGAATTACTGTTTGTTTCGAGCGCGTGCGCTGATAAACCGTATTGTTATTTTTTGTGATTTTATAATAAAGTTTTGTGTACAAAATATACGTATCACCATATCATTCACCTTTTGCCAAATACATATATACACGCAAATTACACAAGATTCACATAGAAAGTGTTATAAAGGAGTCCCGAAAGGAGGTGTTTTGAGTCCATTACTCTTTAATTTGTACATAGCAAACATTGAAAAAAAAATCTACCCAAAAGTGTAATCGTTTCTAAATATGCCGATGATATTCTATTGTTAGTAAAAAAATCGTTCTATAATGCAAAAAGCTACAAACACAATACGAAATAACTTAGTAAATACAGGACTTGAACATTCAGCGAATAAAACTATACTGATACATTTTAATAAGTTAGACTACAAACCAGGTAGGGTAAAATTAAAAATAGACGATGTAAGTATTGCTTCCCAAGAATTCGTTCGATATCTTGGAATTATGTTTGACTATCAATTAACGTTTAAATATCGGATTGAAAATGTAGCAAATCGTGTAAACAACGCTCTTAATATAATAAAATTTATAAGACGCACTTGGGGGCGGAGGGCGCAGATCCAATGACAATCATCACATTCTATAAATCATATATTAGGTCTATTTGTAGATTATGCTAGTTATGTGTGGTTTCCAAAAAAGAAAAAATATCGCGAAAAATTGGAAAATTACAATACGTAGCAATACGCCTCGCACTGGGATACCGTACAAGCACGCCTACAAATATATTCATAGTTGAGTCTCAACTTACTTTTATTGAACAAAGAACCGAATTTCTATATTTATGTTATCTCTCAAAAATTATGTTCAATTCAAGTCTGCCGGTATTCAAAACTGTTCATAGCGCATACAATTGTTTGAAAAAGAAAAAAACGAATGAGATACAAAAACACTATTAAGACTCAAAATCATTATAACTTTTATATTGCAGTATTTAGTATCTAGTATCTACTTAGATACAAACTTTGGAACGGAATTAAAAAAGGGTAAGGATCCAAATTACCAAATAAAAAAGTATACTGAAGAATATCACGCTCTGTCAATTTTCATTGATGGTAGTAAAAGAGAGGACGCTAAGGCTGTAGGTTCAGCTTGTGTTTCCAATAACATGAATGATTCTATTCAAAAAAGTATCTCTAATGATGCATCCATTTTTACGGCGGAACGTTTGGTGATCAATGACGCACTAGATATTATAATACACTCTAAATAAAATGTAATCTTTTTTTCCCATTCCTTAAGTGCCCTTCAAGCATTGAAATCCACAAAATTAAATATAATACTTAACTCGTATATACACGAAATTAAAAGAAAGGTTTTAGAATTCCAAGATAAAAACATAAACAATAGCATTGTCAATATTACATGGATACCAGCGCACATTGATATTAGTGGAAACGAACAAGCAGACACATTAGTAAAAAACGCAACTACACTAGAAACAAATGTAAATATTCGTCTTCCTTACTCTGATTTCAGGAAAAATTGTAAATCACATTCCATAAATAAAACTAAAAATAAGATTTTAAGTATGAGTAGATATAAAGGAATAAAATACTTTCAATTCTTTTATAAATACAGCACTAAAACATGGTTCAAAAACTGTAAATTATGCAGAGAAAATATTGTAATGATCAATAGAAGCCGAGCAAACCACTATAAAGTCGCCGCTTCTTTAGCTCGAATTAATATTATCGATAAGTCTGACTGTGCATGTAATACTGCAGATCAAGATCTGGACCATGTCCTGTGGCAATGTTCACTATTTGAAAATGAAAGAGACATATTACTGAAAAAGCTAAAAAAATTAATATAATGCTTCCAATTAGAGTTAGATGCCTATTCGAAACTGAAAATCGAAATATCTTCTTAATTTCATATAATTTTTTTCGCAAATGTAATTTGAAAATGTAAGATATAAATATATTTTATAATGCTAAATAATTTCATATGAAATTAATAAAACTTAAAGAAAAAAAATACAAGAGATTTTTCGACGATAAAAAATAATTAACTATCTACGGGAACCGTGAAGTTACTGCAAATTTCAACTTCTTTACATTCTTCGCTAGCCAACACGCGCGGCCAGATCGATGATTCATCGTTCCGCTGTACGTGCTTCTGAAATTAATGTTCAAAGTCGGACGACTTCTAAAAAATCTTCTATCTTCGTTAAAAAATTTACCGTTTTGCACGATTTTTAAAAAATACTATTTATTTTTTAATTATTTTTTATTTTTAATTATTTGTAAATATTTTTTAAACATTGACGTTATACATCGACGTCAACATTGGTGAAAGATCCATATCACTGAACATCCACGAAATATAAACAAATAATTTTTAGAAGAAATTTTGTTGTTTTCATGTCATCAAAAAAGCATTTTGACGCAGATCAAAGCTTTTTTACAATGGGTCCTAATTGAAATATTAATTTCAGAAGCACGTAAAGCAGAACGATGAATCATAAATTACATGATTTCAAGAAATTGTGGATTATGTAGACTACATCTGTTTCACTAACACGGAACTTTATTGTTATTTTTAATATACTTCTGCACACTTGGGAATTCTGATAAGCGATATTAAGCTTACCTAGATAAAATATGATATGAATATAAGATTGTTAGAATTGTATCTTATCGTGACTTTGGAAGTAATTTTTTACAACTTCTTCGAGTTCTTACAATCTGTTCTGCATCGACTAAAGTTCTGACAATAGTTTTCCGCTATTTATTTAGTCGACATATATTTGTATACAAAATTCCAAACTTATATTTTATAGTTATTTTTGTATTAAAAATTTGCAACTTTTATGATCCACCCACGCGCCTTTGCACGGTCTCGAGTTCTGACATTCGGGCTATCAATATGTATGTTGGCAATGAGCCTTTCACAAAAAACCCAGGCTTGTATTTTGTAGTGACCAAATTCGTAGGTGGCTCTCCAACATAGAAAGTTCTTTTAGAAGTTCGGTTCTGTATAGGAATCTTCGTAGCAAGAGCCTTTGAATGATAAAGAAGACAATTCCACTTCTATTATGGTCTTAACTTTATCATAATACATTTTGTGCTTTTTTATTGACTTCAGTTACTTTTACTTTATTGTTAACGAATTCCCAAATCTTATAAATCAACACAAGACTTTTGTATATTTTTTTCCGACATACTTATTAATATATGTTAGAAACATATATATAATATATATAATATATATAATATATATTAATATATTAATATATGTAATAACGCAATAACCGTATAATTGAAAACTAGCACGTAAAAATTTCTAATTAACAAATGGATAGAATTTTCTCCGTAAGAGTAAAAACCAGGAAATAAATAGTTCAAATTTTATTATGTAAATTTATGATTCACACAATAAAAATTCATGACACTATTGATCACTATGGAATATGTAAACATATAGTCATACAAATGACAAAGTTGTAATATAAGAAAAGTACACTGGACATCATATCTGCACTTAATTGTACAGGATATCTATTCTGCCAGAGTGAGCAATAAATCACAATATTCGCCATCTACTGGTTGACGAACATACTATATGTACTATCGATTTAATGTTATTGAATTTTTCATATTTTTACTCTCGTATTTTATTAAGCGCGATTGTTTTTGTAATGAATACTGTTATTTTTAAGCGTGAAACTATAGTTAAAGAGATTACAATCTCATTTAAACTTTATTTCTATTATGCATACAATTATTTCTATGTTGAAACCTGCTATATGCCGAACAGATGGATTTAGGAGTTCATAATTTATCATGTAATTATTTTACTTTTGAAACTCACAGGTAAATTTAGGAGCTTAACGGAGGCCGCTCAAATTGGAGTATGGGCTCTGGCGAAATGCCCAATTTATCACTTTTGTCTGTGACAGATACATATGTTTTAACGCTATCGAAAATGGTCCATCAATAAAAAACATTTGTGTTGCTATGTTACAATATTTTGTTTATATGAAAGAATAAAATTATAAGTGAAATAAAAAAATTAAAATTATGAGAAATTTGTTATCAATTATTTAAATTTTGCTAATGATTTAATTTGAATTTCTATGTTATGAAAAGCAACTATTTTTTATCCTTTGACTTTATTATGATAATGGTTCTATAGGTAAATATAATATTGAAAATTATATATGTTTGTAAAATTGATAAATTTTTAATAATAAATAAGATTAGTTTTAGAATATTGATTAATAAATTTCTACAAAGAATACTTTTAATCATTCCGAGAAACTTACTTCTGCTTGTAAGTAGATTTTATTATAAATCATATTTCCATATATATATATGAAAAATGACTACATGAATAAGAATAAGTATAGTTCTACAAAGCAGCATAAACAAGGACAAACTATCTAAAAGTTTAAATGAAAGATATATAATGGAAGACAATTGCTTTTAAAAGGTTCATTAAACAATTAAAGAATGCAGACAAATTTTAAAATGAAGTTATTATACTTTTTATTTCTTGTTCTGCTAGGAAGCAGCTTTTCATCTTTTAAGGGTAATGAATTTAAAATATGAAAAAAAATTACAATTTTACTAAATTGATTTGAAACTCATTATACTATTTTAATCTTTTAACTATTTTGTAAATAAATATCTTTATATATTTTAATACGTCTTATTTAATATATTTTACATCTGGTTATCAAATATTTTAAAAGAAAAATATAATTTTCTGATTTTCATAAAAAACTCGATTCCTTTAACATTAAAATTTTTTAGTGTTGACTGAAAATATTTGCTGAACGTTAATAATAATAATAATAATAATAATAATAATAATCATTATATATATATATATATATATATATATATATATATATATATTATTTGTAATATTGATATTATACATCACTCAGAAAAAGAATGTATGTTCGCGAATATATATTTTCTTAACTTAAACCAAGAAATTATGTTGTGAAAAAAATATTCAGTAATTATGAAATAAACTTATTTAATTTAAATAAGGAAATTAAATTTCTAGTATTGAGGATATATTTTTTTAAGTTTTGTTCGTATAATTTTGGACAATAAAAAATTTTTTAGTATATAATACTATTTTTTGTACATTATAAATTATTTTACATTTATATTTATTCTCATTAATATATTACATTGATTAATGTAAATAATCCTAAAAAATATATTTATGAAATTATTGGGCTGAGAAAAAAGATATTGTAGTTATTAAGAGTTTTGGTATGATCATATAAAAATTTTATGTATACTCTTATTTATAGTTGATGGATTAACAGCGGAAAAAATTGTTGGTGGACGTGCACCACGTGGTAAATCTTTCAAGTATGTAGTAGCATTGATGTATAAATCACCTGAGGGCCCTGATGTGAACCCATGTGTAGCTAGTATCTTAGGTAATTTGTTTGTAGCTACAATCGCTCATTGTTTTTATACTCAAATAAATGGAAAATTGAGAAATGCAGAATATTATATCATGGCAGATGTGTATAACATAAGAATACCAAAACCGTCGACTAAACAAATTCCAGTTCATTTAGTTTTTATTCCTAGCACATTTAATCCACGTGAAAAAATTAATCAAACTTCGAAAGGAAATTTGGCTATCGTACAGGTGAGTGTAAAAAAAGATTATAAGTAAATTATAATTATTAACAATTATAAGATTACTGTCCGATAGCTGATTCTATAGTTAGGGTTGATCGAATTTGACATATTTCAAAAGTCATAAAAGAATATTAGATACAGTATATGTAAATAAATTCCTTCGACAAATTAATATTTTGTGTGTACTTTGTTTGAAAATGTCTGACATTGTACTAAATATACTTCATTTGCTGGAGGTGTGTACTTTTATTTTATCCGAAGAAAACGTTGGCTGAAGTGCATGGAGAGCTCCAAAAAATTGACGCAGATACTGCTCTAATGGAAAAAACGTGCCATGATCGGTTATATCCATAAAAGAAGGTAAAAAACTTTCAAAGATGCTAAACTGGAGGTATTTTTTGATATGAGTTATTGAAACTGAACGAAATCATGACTGGGAGCGGTATTGAACTCAATTGATAAACTTGATTTGAGCACTGCGTGAAATACGGTCATCATACATACAAAGGCACAGAAAATGATTGTACTGGATGACAATGCTCGGCCTCACATTCCTAAACCCAAGATGTTTGTATACTTACTTTTAATACAATGAAGAACAAGAGTAAACGTTAGGAATGTATATTCGTGAGGGGAAAGATAAATAATTTAACAATAATTTGATTATAGTGATTTTACATTTATTATAGGAAAGGCATAAAAAACCTCCACTCGGTGAGTGGAAGAAAAAGCCGCTAACTTTATAATTACAAGCCAAAGTTTAAAAAGGTAAAAAATATAATTTTTTTATACCGAACAAAGAATAACGGAATTCTACAAATGGTCACAACAATCGCTAGCGCTCTTACCACACAAATATCCTTATCATAAAATAGCATACAGGAGGTGAAGCCTAAGGCATGAGGATCCTTCCGCAGTGCTTCTTCGGCTACCTGACAGCCCCAACGTCTTGGGCACGGGAACAGCCCTTGCTGTTAACAGCAGCTAGTGGGCGCAGACGCCGCTTGGGAAGGTCCTATGAATCGAGCACAGGGGCTGATCTCACCAAGACTTCAATACCTTGGTCACGAAGTGATAACCGATGCTGAATCGCACGGGATCTGATCAATGAAAATCAGTCAAGCTACACACAAACTTTCTCGTGCTATACACTAACTCACACACTTATTAGCACACAACTTCAACAAACTGAAGGACGGAAAGCAATTAAAGAAAAGAAGCGAGATCCGAACAGTCGAAACGACAAGGCAGTAATGCCTTGCCGATCTCTCTCATAAGCATCGAGCGCTCGGAACCATAGGAGAGGGAGAGGTATGTTTATAACGGACAAGCCGAAGGGCGTACGACGGTCCTTTTATGATACGCAAGAGACAAACTATAAGCGAAGAGGCCAGTGAGTCGCACAGTTCGGCCACATGTACGCCTGCATTTCTTCATCCGTCTTCACTGGCCCTCGCTCTTTACTCTCTCTCTCTCTCCCTCTCGCTTTCGCCTCTCTCTCTCTTCTGCGCGCTCTCTTCCTCTCTTTCTCTGTCTCTAGTTGCGGCCTGTCTGGCATCTGTGAGAACCAAACACAAGAGAATTTACTTGCTAGTGTTCACATGGATAGTCCTATCAAATCCGCTATGCTCTTCAGATCTTGCGCCGTCTAATTATTCTTAGATGCTACATGGTCTGGCTAATCAGCAGTTTCGCTTTTATGTAGATTTAAAAAAATGGTGTTATGTTGAAAACTCTCCAACATGGGCAGGTTCTCTGATTTTGTTTATATGTTGGATGGTTATGTGTAAATAAATGAGTAAATACAATTTTGAGCCACAAATTCAGTTAATTTATTGGCTCTTGCGGAAAAGCCTGGTAGGCATAAAACCCTTACGAAACGTACGTTTATTTTTTGATCGAAATTTTGTCTGATTCGTATTAAGCGCTGTGGCGCTACGCTTGTACCGTATTTACGGTAAGCACGGGGCCCCGGTGGATAAACAGTTGTCCTTTATAGTCGTATAATCGTATGTATATAATCGTATAATCGTATATATTGAATTGTATGAATGTATTGAATGAATTAATGAATTGTAAATGATCAAATATAAAGTAAAATGTTATAAAACGATAAAACTAACGCGAACGTATTATATTAGTATAACAATTTAAACGCGTGCAATCGCAAGTAGATCTGAAGTCGACGAAAGATCGCGCTGAACTGACACGTAAATTCGGTGGACTTCATCACCACGATCGCGCTCTCTTTGTGAGCATATGAACTCGATATCTTTAAACAAAATAAACCCGAATTCGTTGAACTAAAACTTCCGTCCACGGAACAAATGGCTTGGTTTGTACATCGAGGTATTCGAAAACTCAGACGAAAATGGGAAAAAGAAGTAGCTAGCGATAGATAATACTTTGCCTGTCAAGAAAAATGAATATATAAAAAAATAAAATAAAACAGCAAGAACTTAGATCCACATATAATCGAAGTACAATATTATAGTTTTATTAAGGCTAATTATTTGTATAGTTTTGAATAAGCTTAGTGTGTTCTTACTTTATTTACAGTATCCCTAGTGGTAAATAACAGCAACGATAGGCCAGGAAAATTGTTTCTTTAAAAATGTTGTTTTAATGATTATAAGAGGTGTGATAAAAATTAACGAAATTTTTTCATTTACTCGGGATCTATCTATTTGACAAAACAGGCACTCTTCTGAAGAAAACCCAATGGTTGTAGTTCTGCAAGCGATTGTTAAACGAAGTAGAACGATTAACCAGCTGATTCAACTCAACCGATGAAATTGATATTATAATCATCAGCGTACGGTATCAGAACAGGAAGGAGACCATGATAGCATGCAGTTTGTTTTTGGACGGCAGCCATTTAGGTTCCCGATCCACAACTACACCTGATTGGGGCTAGAAATTACTATGTTGTGTGACGTGCTATCGCATTACGCATGAGAATTGTTACCTTACTCTAAACCAAGCCAATGGTGACTACAAGCTCATATTTGATAAGCTGGAAGACACCGCTCGGAGAGTGAATGTTAAGGTGGTCATGATCGAAGACTTTATTTCAAGAATTTATGAATAGAGAATATCAGACGTTACGTATGCAGCTGGAAATTTGTTGTCGTAAATCTTAAACTGGCAGCTGATTGAGCACTACACAGCCAGTCATTATCAGTATAGCATTTTTAATGTATGTGATGGAAGGCCAGGTTTTATGAAACGCCATTCGTATTGACCCCGTCCCCATCAATAGTGTTGCACAAGTCTGGATTGTTCAAAACTATAGCGAGTGAGTGTATATGATTATGCGAGATCTATACAGATTAGCGGCATTTATTTATGTTGGGCCATTCTCGAAATAAAATTTATTTACAATGCATAATTCAATTTTGAATAAAAACTTAGAAAATTAATAGTAAAAATATAAAGTACTTTTTTCAAACCAAATTATGAGCAATATAGACATGAAACTAAAAATATACTATTAACTATATATATATAAATATTAAATGAGCATGCGGTTGGTGAATGGTTCTCTATGTAAAAATATCAAATTGTTTTCAAAATTTACGACATAGAATAAATGTATGTTGTAGAAATTATAAAGTATAATCTTTTATAAGAGATGATCAATATTTAACTAATTTGTTTCACAGAATTAATTTGTTCTGGATATGACAAATTAACAATATGATTTTTGGCGGTTGTATTGTAATCTAACTAATGGCTGCTAATAATAAAATCAAATGTTTGATAAAATATGTTTCCGCACATTATTCTAAAACCATAATTTAAGCCACAGACAGCTAAAGATTTTGACCATGTTTTAAATCTTCAAACTCTTTATGACATTTCTAATACTCGTTTTCTTACCTATAAACATAGCATGGTGGTCATTTCCAGTCATAAGATTATTTTGTTTTTATATATTATTTAACGTCGCTCTATTTATGCTTTCAAATCTGGTGGTAATCAGCGATGAAAGTCTACTATGTGTAAAAACAAAGATCATGAAAATTATTACAGCGGTCCTTGCTCCAAACTTTAACTAAGCTCATCGAATTACTAGTCATACTCTCTGGCGATTGAGCCATCGTAGGTCTCATCATAAGAATATTTTTATAACATTTTGATTTGAATTAATATAATAATTTTTTATTATTTTTTTAAATATTTGATTGAATTTATCTTAAAAGGAGAGTACAACAGTATTATACTTGAGACGCATAATTAGCATAAATTAGAAAATATTTATATTAGACAGGTAGTGATCTTCAATACCATATATTATTGTAAAAAGTAAATCGTAGAATTTGTGTACTTTTTGCAAATCTTCTTATATATCGATTTCTGTTTAGCAAATGAAAAATTCAAAAGATGATATTTAAACAATATATGTAAATATATTTAAACAACAGTTGATTAAAGTAAAATCGGCATTAGTAATAATAACGTTAATATTAATTAAATACATTACATATCAGTGCTTTTTTATATATTTACTTATATATTTACGGATTTGTCATATATGAATAAATTCATTTCCTTTTTTAAGGTACATTTAACCAAATATTTGAAAAATAATAAGATATGGTTAATAAATATTACAAAAAAGTCACAAATGAATAATATAAAAAATTAAACTAAAGTAAAAAATAAATCATATAAAAAAGTGAGGTGGAAGTAATAAATAAAATTCGAAAAAAATGAGCTTAAATTGAATAGTATCAAAAATATTCATGAAATTTTTTACTAAAAAGGAAAGCGTTAACCCCAAAGAAATATCCCTGATTTTCAAATGAAAATATCTCATTTTAAACTAATTATCAAATCCAATCAGTTTATTATGACACACACTTTTCTTTTTAGTAAAAAATTTGACGAATATTTTTTAACTTAAATGTATTCTTTTAGAATGCATTCTACTTCACTTTTTTATATAATTTATTTTTTGCTTTTTAGTTGATTTTTTATAATATTGTTGTGAAAAGCGTGTTTTTTAAGCAATTTTAATTACTTTTTTTATTTTTTACTTTTCAGATCAAATTTCAATCTTTCTATTTTAATATCTCTATTGTATATATTGCATATAAATAGTACATGAGTATATTCGTATGTATGTAAAATATCTTTACAAAATTACTAAAATCACCCCTCCCTACCCTATATGACCCCGTATTCAACGACCTGAATGTCTCAGATCCCAATATTATGATGAATATTTCAATGTTATCTAGGACGATTGTTTGCACTAGTATTCAGCACTCGAGGACATGTGAATTTGTGTCAAATTTATTTGTCAATATTTATTTATATGCGTATACAAAATGGGTAAAAACACCTCGCCCTAATATGATCCCGTTCTCAGCGTTCTGGATGTTCAGGTCTAAATATTACGATGGAATATTGCATTGTTATTGGAGATGAAAGTTTGTATTATTTCGTAGCATTCTACGATATGTCGATGTATGTCTAATATATTTTTGAAAATTTAAAAAATCTGTAAAACTGCATATACTATACACCACAGTTAATTAAAGATACGCATGTATTATAATTAATAATATCAAATCAAATATAAATTTAAAACATAATCTTATGAAATGAAGTTATTACTATATACTATATACTATGATTAAAGGTGAGAAAACATGTCTTAAACCTATCATAAAGTATGAAAAATTTCAAATAATGTCACAATCTTCAAATAGCGAAGAAAGTCAGAAAATTCCGGAAAATTCGATTGTAAACAGTATTTTGATCAAAAGCAAAGGAAGGATTATCTGACCATTTGAATAAAATAGGTAAGGTAATCATTCCTTTGTTATATTTAGTAGATTATATAAAACTGAAGTTAAATGATTTTCCGGTCGTCATGCAATCCCATTACAAGTACGGATGTAGAAAAAGTATAGAAAAAAATTTTATAAATGTAAATATATTTGTTTTTTTTTTAACATTTAAATATAATGTTTAAAATTTACTTGTTTTAGCTAAGACGGAGTTTAGAATTAGGTAGAAATAATCCAAATTTATCAGCGGTGAGCGTACGTCGTCAACAATTCCGCCATATTTCAAATAGAACATATTTAGTTGCTGGCTTTGGTTATACAGAAGTTGAAGTTATTTTTACAGAAAGGAATGGTGTAATAGAATATATGCAGCGGGGATTTTCTAATGGTAGCATACGATACGTTAAAGCCAAATTGGTAGATGATCAAGAATGCTTCAGTAAGTTCAATGGTAATATTGATCCTGGTAATATGTGCGTTCAATCAATACGATATGACTCTCAAAAGGCTGTAGGAATATGTCAGGTAAATAAACTCATTAAAAGCCGATAAGAGCTTAATTTATATTAAACATTACTACAATATCGATCTATAACAAAAATTTATTTTGTAAAAATTTAATAATGTAGTTTAGAAATTATTGGTAAGTTAAAAAGAAGGTAGGGCTACAGAAAGCCAAGATCTTAAATTCATCAATGGCGATAAATTAGTAAGATTAAAGATATTTGAGAAAACTAATATAGATAAGAATTTTGATAAGAATAATTTTTATCACAATACGTCATAGTTTTATCTATAAAAAACAAAAGAGTAAGAATCATTTCCCATTTATTATTAGATTATAATATATTCTTAGATTTAGATCAGAATTAGCATGAGATACTTTGTAATTCTAATGAAGTATTGTATAAGATTATGAAAGAAACTTTTTATAATATTTTAAAAAAGAATGGTCGCATTTTTGTCTAAAAAACTTATATTGATGACTTATTTTTATTATATACATAAAATTTAATGTTTATTTGTTATTATCGTCTACGAATGAATTTTTAGCATTTCTGATTAAGCGAGAATAGTTAAAATTAGTGGGAGTACTGCACTGAATAAATCATTCTAATCAAAATAATAAATAGATTAATGTTTGAGTTATCTTTCAGAAATCTATTACAACAATTCGTTATCTTTTGACAACAAAGAGCACAATAGATACGATATAACAAGTTATGTACATAACCAGTTTGTCATATATGATAAATCGAAAAAGAAGAAGGTATACAAAACAAATAAGAATATTGAGAACTGATAAAACCTGCTCAATCAGATTCTTGGATTTGTTCAGACAATAGAGATTAATAAGTGTTAAATCTCGAATTGAAAAGAAAGAATTGCTTAGAAAATTAAAAAAAAACAGTTACTAAGAAGTAAAACTATATAATTTTTATACCATTCAAACGCATTACTTTTTAGATAGCATTGAAAATATGTTTATTGAAAGAGCTACTATTTTGAAAAATTTAAAAGATACTACCAGCTCGTATTCTACCAATTTTATTTATATCAATTTTTTGACTGTTAAGGTTTTATCTAAAAAAAAACCCGTTATTGGAAACTCAAGTTCATTTTTCAAGACAAATCTATTGATAGTTTTTTGGTTTTTTTAAAATTCCTATTTTACTTTTTATCGCTTGACTCATGGAACTAGACAATTCTTTTACACCTAAAAATCTAATACAGACTCTGTGTTACAGACAGTGATGTTATCATATTATAATAATTGGATACGGTGACGGATTGTATCTGGTTTTTCTTCACATCGAAAAACTGCATTTGACGATCTTAAATTCCAAGTAAAAAATGCTTTGGTTTTATTTTCACGAAGATACTTTTCTTCTCGAATTAATCTGCTCATTAGCATTTTGGTTGATTTATCTATTGGAGGAATGCATTCCGAAAGCTTGTGTAAAGAGAAAAACTTCCAAAGCAAGATATTTGATACTTTTAGTTAAATTGCTTCATCGGATGGCTTGTCACTTGCATATATTATCTATTTATAAATACACTCGAAATTTTAAAGTTGCTGAGCTAACCTTTCTTCCTATTGAATGCTAAAAACATAGAAATCATGTAATACAGTTGAAGTATCACTGAAAACTCCAAACCGTTGTCGAAGTTTTTTCTTTTTGTTGTAAAATTAATTAAAGAATAGTAAAAATAAAAGAATAATGTAATTGCATTTCTATAGAATTTACTATGATACTATAATTCTATACGGTATTTGTCAGCACTTATACCCGAAGCTAAATTTGTCTTTTTCTATTTTAATTTTTTCCAAAAAAACACTGACAAAGTAAACATAAATACTAGGCCCAAAACCTACTACAGAAATTATAATTATTAATTCAAATCTTAAAAACTACTTTGATGTAAAACGCATTTATTATAAAATTAAAGTAAAATATAATATACAGTAAAATAAAATATACAATCAATCTTATTTTAACAGTTGTTGTAAAGACAAAAATATTCCTTCAATCGCTTTTGTTGTTAAAAATAGGTTGGGCCTCTTCCCAAAATGGTAGCTAATAAATGGTGTAATTGTGTGAAAAAACTAATGTTAGTTAACAAAAAGTCAGAATTCATCGTTGAACAGATTTTAGATGGCAAACTAAAGTGTAATTACATGGTTTTGCTAATGCTTCCTAAGTGATCTACAGAATTCTACTATAATCCACCAGTCAAGGCGTTGAGTATCGCTCATCGAGTATTGCTTCGGATTGCCTCCAAGGATGTCTTTATTGCTTTTCGCACGACCATAGTAGTTCCGTTGTCAAGACTAATAAAAAACTATTTAGAACCATATACAAAAATATTTCTCCCTGACCAAGCTGTTCAAACTTACAGGCTTCATTCTAAATAGTAGGGATAAGTTAATGAAGTTGATAATGAAAAATGCAATATTCTTCACTTAAGCTTTTTCCTAAATAGCTATAATATGTGATCTACGTGCTTGAGTCCTATTAATTTGGAGAAGGGCCAAGCTCTCTTCTATTATCTAATTCAAAGAGCTTCACAAAAATCGCCTCCTACTATTTAGTAAGTGCCTACGACATAGAAATTCTCTTAACAGCCAGAACTCAATTTTAAAAGATCATGTAATCAAAGTAAATGTCAGACTTGTGCATATCTGGAGTGGCAAAGAAAAAGATGTGTTTCGAATTATGAATGAATTTGTTAAGTAAAGAGCGATGATCACGGAAGAGTAAAAACCAAATGCATCTATTCATTTTGAATATGAATATTCTTATTTTTATGTTCTTTAACGTCTCTCTATTTATACTTCACAATAGTGATACTAATCAGCTGTATAGGTAAATGATGTTTCTAAACAAAGAATATATACTTCAATTGATTCAATTGGTCATCCAACCATCGTAGGCCTCAAATATTCTTTAACTTCTCGTTTGCGAGCAAGCTTTCGATATTTGTAAATAAATTTTATACAATTTTTAACAATATACGTTCGCAATATGTAAATGTTTTTCTTTCTGAACTTTGGATCATGAAGGTATCAATAATAATAGTATTAATAATAATAATATATCTCAATTTACGATTCTAAAATTAATATCTTTGAAAACAGGACTCCGTCTATAAATATTGACAGAGTTTCTTCCGTGCTCCATACCGAAGTCTACAGTCCTGGACCCACTCTCATTATTTTTAAAGGTTTATCTAGTACGTTTTGATTTAAATACATTACCAACTTTAGACACGGCCGAGTAAAAATTTTTTAGAAAATTCGGTTGTACGTCATATCCATCCATACATGATGAGTTAAGTTATGTTCAGCATTTACGGAAGAAATTGTGCAAATGCGACAAGTTTTCGTGAAGGGGTGGTCATATTACTCTTTTCTAATGCTTGAAATTAAAATAAATACATCTGATGAATGAATTTCATGATTTTCATCTGAAATTAATCTTTCAAAGCATTATTATTAAGCCGTTATTATGTTATTTATAAATTTTTTTTAGTCTTTATTTTATAGCCTTATTATCATGCTAATCTTCAAGCATACTTTTTCAATTGATATTATTTTTAGTATTAACTTGTTTTATATTTTATATTTAACATGTTTTAATATGTTATTGTAATTTATTTAATTTATATGCATTCACCTTAATTTCGTCAAAAAGATAATAATTAGAATAGTGAGAAGAGTACTTATTAAAAAATAACGCTTGCAATAATTTCGCAAATAATTGTGCTAATAAATACAAATAAATATTTATGGAGATATCTAAGTGTTATTATTTATTAATTATTCCTCATATTATTTTAATTTTTATTATAATTATGTTTTTTCAAGGTTGTTGTACATATTCCATTAATTTAATATTTAAAAAATAATTAAGGACGAATTTTGTAGGGTGATAGCGGTGCGCCACTTGTCTATGATAATATACTCTACGGTATAGCAATGACTAGTTTTATAGCTTGTGATGAGGAAATAGTGCCCGGAATTTATACAGATGCTTATGCTTACGAATCATTCATTAAGGATGTTATAACAGGACATATTACTGATAAAATGTATATTCTGGAACTAAAGCAGACTGAACCAGGTCAATTCATGTTCGATAAATACACTTTGAATGTAGCGTAAGACTAGAGGTCATAATTAAAAAAATATCAAAAAGTACAATTTAAATTTAATTGGTTTATTCGACTTATTTACCTTTTTAAACACACAGATATTAAAAAAAATTGATTCAAGTATATACCAGTCTACTGGGCACTATAAAGCAAATTGCTATTATGAACATAAAGAATGAATCTTTCTTTGATTGTTATATCTTTGTATACAGACTATTGAAAAACTTTTTAAAAAGTCTACAGAATCTTTTAGTTATATTTAGTTTAGCCAGTAACAATGCGTCCTCAGATATGCCGGAGGTCGTTCGCGTCGCGTCGCGCGCATATTAGCCGAGCGGGAGGAGGGCTAGCGCAGCCAGTCAACAGACTCCTGGCTATCCAGTAACGACGCGGTCTCAGAGATGCCTGAGCTTGTGCGCGAGGGTCGCGATCATGGAGCGAACGCGAGGATAGAGTTGGCTCGAGAATAGACTGGCTGTTATGAAGACGAATGAAATCAACACCGTATAGTATTCTTCATGATTCTTAGTCTAAAAAGGCACTTCAAGATTAGTTCTCAATTGAATTCTTGATCAAAATACTATATAATGCAAACGACTTCGAGAAGAGCTTTATGAATTCATATTAATATTTTTCTCTAAAAAATCGATTTATTTTATTGATTTATTTTAGAATATGTAGTATAGTTACATTTTTTAATACAATTTTTAACATAATTTTTAAAAGTCTTTTTTAATATTCTTTGTATATGTTTTGAACATGATTTTTTTGTTAAAAATTATTGCTGCTATTAAATACCATTTATAATGGATTTAACAGAGCAGTTGTAAATGTCGGACAATATGAAAGATAAATTTCGGTGGTGGGGACAGTCAGATTGTCCTTTACTAACATCGTATATAGATTATTTTATTTTTATTTTTAATTTTTAATTTAATTAAATTTTTTAGTACTAATTCCGTTTGAGATTCTGTTGGTCTCATTATAAACAAGAACAGTCTGACATTATATTAGTATAGTAGATGATTTTGCAAAAACTGTAAGACGGGCAAAAATATTTATTAATTGTGAAAAATCATAAAGAATGGACTAAAATAATAAAAATGAAATGCGAGAGTCAAAAAGCCATTTCTCGCTGGTATGATAATTATCTTTTTGAATAAAATACATGTATTATAATTAGAAAGATAAATAAATCTATTTAAAAAATGATTTTTATTTAATTTCTTTTTTTATTACATTATGTTTCATTAAAATGTAAAGAAAACAATTATATCACATTATAATTATTCTTTTTTTTTAATATACTATCAGATTCTAAAATATAGCATAACATTTGAATAACTATTTTAAGTGTTATACCTAATTTTTAATTAAAATATAGGTTTTCTTCATTTACACTCTGTACTATTTGTATACTGATGAGGGCTATTTTTGTTTTCATTTACTGGCGCTTTCATACACGCACTAGGCGTTTTCTTTGCCATTATAGTTTGTACAAGATAGTCAGTTTCAATATTTTGCGAAAATGATGCGAATGGGCTTGTTGCATCAAAAAAGTAATATGCCTATTATGTTTTGTTTACACTTTTTTGTTTTTGTGTAGATTGTTTGACAGGTATAAAAAATTATATTTAGTAAATTATTTTTATTATGATAAGAAAGCACCATTTGTAAGTATTAATTAAATCAGTTTTATACTCATTTTCTACATGAAAATATGCTTTCCATGTTAAATTTACGCGACCCATCGCAATGCTACGTGACTAACTCGTTGATTGTATTTCCTAGTATTTCTAGATATGTTTGCATATACTAATTTTTTGTCTTTTTTTATGAATAGAAATCGTTCGAAAAACAACACCAGATATGAGAAAGTCATTATTCAAATTGATAAACATATATTAATAACGCAATTAATAGCCTTCGGGCATACTCAAGTAGTTTAGGACTTTTTCATAGATTTTACATTAAGAATTTTGTAAGTTTTTTTACAATTGAATATGCACCAAAAATTCGAGTAAAAATATTTTTAAATGTCATTATTTATAATCTATTCATTTACAATGAATTCAAAAATTGTGAAATAATCCTATTTCTGTGGAACTGACAACAAACTTAACGGTTTCATATGTTCTAATAAAGTCAAATGAAGTTAAAAGCAACATTGCAAACTTTGCAAGTAATCAATGTATAAACTTTAATTTGATTGATTGTAGGAGGCAGGAATTAAATCATTTAAACATCATTTGAAAATAGCGGATTCGAACATTTTGTTTATCTTTGAGGAATTCAATACTTTGTCCATTGAAATAGAATCCACATTCAATTCGCGACTATTCAATTTAATATCCGTAGATATAGACGATTTGTCAGCGTTGATACTTGAATATTTTTGAAAGATGGATTACAGCTTAACGAAAATAATTCTAGGTCCATAAAAATAGATATGCTGTTAATAAAGGAAAAAAATAATCTATGCAAAATTTCAGAAAAGTTTATGGGATATTTGAAAAGTTATAGACATTTTAATTTAACACAGGGTCTTAATGTAACAGAAGAGTTAGATCATTTTCTCGATTTCTTTTCACAAAGAAAAGATAGAATAACGATTTATTTCTTTTCACAATAAAGATAGAATACCTTAGGAGTATTCTTTAATATTTAACGTTCTTGGGGTATTCATTGTAATATGGAGTAAAACGTTCTTGTGTAATTTGAGAGAGTGCAGTCGAGTTGGATTTGGCGGCGAGGAAAGGCGATACTAACTAGCCATACCTGAACAGAGAAGCATTCAATATTTTCTTTACGAATAAAGAACAAGCTATGCTGATTGGCTATTCTACGAAAGAATCAGTTCTATATAATGTACTAAGTATTACCACCTTAGTTTCAGTATAAGTTTTAGCCTTGGAACGAAACTGGACTGTTGTTACAATGTATGTTAATGTTTTAATAAAGTATTTTACATTATTAAAAAATACACGTACTAACCAAATATATGCAATATATACGAAATTAAATTTTTAACTAAAAAAATTATGTACTATACTTTATTAATGCTTTTTACGTATAAATTTTCAAATGTTTGTGTCTTTAAAATACTGAGTCTTTTGTTTCAAAAATACTGAGCTTAATGTATATAGGAAAGTATAAAAAGATATACATTGTTCATAAAAACATGAAAAAACTCGTTATTTGAAAAATCTCGTCTGCATAGAGAGTGGCGAAGATCCATTCCTGTGTAGGAATCAATATACTAGATGTTTAATAGTAAAGACGATAGTTTATATCCCTGGGGAACATCTGGGGAGACACCACAGGTGGAAGAAGTGGCGTTTTGAAATTGTAAGTTCAATGTTCTATTATTAAGAAAAGAAGGGGAAAGACCTATGAAATAGTGAAGAAACATCAGTTTCGATATTCTCTAACTTTAAAAGAAGGACCTCGTGCCAGATACGATTCAAAGTTTGTTAAGTATATAAAAGTATCATAGACGTGTGGATAATGGGAGCTTTACCTGAAAACGAGTATCGACGTGCTGACCTGTGTAGCGGAATGGCTTTTTGATTTGGAGCTCTGCAGCCCGATGTTGAATGCTTAACGAACAAGTCGTATGCAAGTAATATATAAATATTGGTTAATAAAAAGCGAGCATAATCTAAACAGGGTTTTGAATTTTGATATAGAGAGAAATAAATGGAGAATATTTTATCGGGCCGTTGTACTGTAGTATTTCTATATCTACATTATCAAATTGCAAGGTTAGGGATGTAGATATTTGTGGTGGATAGTTCTTTTAACTATTATAGTTACGCCACCATCTCTATGGGTTAGTCGGTTGCATCATTAGAAGATAGAAGGAAAGATAGTTTTGGAATGAATAGCTTATATGTTGGTCTAAAACATTTTCGACTAAACAGAGGATGCTAATGTAATAGAATACTTCAAACTCGCTTACTTTTCATAATGCCATTAGTTATCATTTTCGAATATGTCAGTTAAAGCTGATGGCAGCAGTTCTAATTGTTAAAGGGGAATTCTGTATTTGTATTAGAGTCACGATCCGAGAGTAGGAGATCTTTGTGTTTTTCAACTCAATAGAGGCAACAGAATACTCTCGATGAGTATTATTGTAAGGATGGGTGACCGCATTGAAAATGCGATAGAAGTCCGCACCGAATAGACTGTTAGTTTCCAAATCAGGAATTATAAAGTCTATCTCGATTTCGATGCCTGTAATCGAAAAAGGAAGGGCATCTTGGCCTATTATCGGCTCAATTTTACCGCTGGTGGGAAAGGAGAAAAAAAATTACACTCGATAAGCGATGGAGAGCGTAGCACTAAAATTGACAAACAGTTAAACGAAAACAAAAGAAAAATTTTATACGCGACCAACGTAAAAAAATATTTACGATATTAACGATGTTAAAATAATATCTATTTTTAAATGTATTAAAAAGTTTTAAATTTTCAAATTTAAGATTTTCTGAAAAAATTACGGCGTATCTGTTGTGTATGCAAAGATGAATATTACTGTGTACAAATATGAGTAAGGCTTAATTTAAAAATGTTGAAATATTTATTTATTCTTCTAAATCTATATCATCCCTTTTAAAATACTCGCCCCGGATGCAATGCAACTATGCCAACGCTTTTTTCTATTTTCAAAACATTTTTTATATTCGCATTCTGGAACAACCATCAGTTCTTTCTTTGTTTCGGCTTATATTTCATCAATCGATTCAAATCCATGTCCTCGAAGTGGTTTTTTGAGTTTGCTGAACAGTTAGAAGTCATATAGTGATTGCAGAATGATATTGATTGAATTTTGGGAAAATGTTCAAGTAAAATCAATGCAGTGTGAGCTGGTGCATTAGTGTGATGCAAAAACTAAAAGTTGTCTTTCCATAAATCTGGCCTTTTAAGACGAATAGCTTCATGCAAATGACGCATAACACTAAAATAATATTCTTTGTTAACCGATTGGTCGGTTGGAAGGAATTCATAACGCACCACATCACGATAATCGAAGAAAACAGTGAGCTTAATCTTCATTTTTGAGCGACTTTGGCGTAATTTTTTCTGTCTCCGCTTTCCTTTGGCACGATATTCTCTCGATTAATCGGTTGTTTCTGGATCATAAATGCAGACCTAAGTTTTATCTCCAGTTATTATACGTTCCATCTTGTCCCGATAGTCCGAAAGCATTGTTTCACAGACCTCCGTGCGACGCCGTTTTTCCAAAAAATTGAGTGTCTTTGGCACCAATCGAGACTTCACTCTTTTCAGGCACAAAATGTCTTTCAAAATGGTGTTTACTGATCCATTTGAAATTTCAACAATATCAGCAAGCGATCTAGTAGTCAATCCACGATTTTGCAGAACCAATTTTTTTATGTGGTTTGTCTTCAACGCGTTCTTGACCTTCTTTGATAAATTTGTGCCAATCAAACACACTTGCTCTTGACATTGACTTCCCAATAAAGCCCTTCTGCAACATTCTGAACGTTTCGCCGGCCAATATTTCATTTCGCGCACAAAATTTAATGTTACTTGTTTGTTGAAGAATTTTAGACATTATAAAAACCAAAGAGACAGCTTTTCTTTGTTCACAAAACACAAGCGTAACTATATGACAAATGCAGACAATTGCATGAAATTTGACACAGATAGATCTGACAGTACTACCAACATGAAAATAAAAACATTTCTCCGAATCGATAAGCCCGGGAAGTTTGAATTGAAAAGTCTTACTCATATTTGTACACAATAGTATGTATGCGACACTTCTGGAGATCCGAAAATGTGTAAATGTGTTTTGGATATTTATGCTAGAAGCAGACCTTCTAGATTTACAATATACATATTTTTAATTATATAAAGTTTGAAATAAATTATTATCATTTATGTAAAAAATCAATTCTTTTATGAATAAAGTATAAGTCGATTTAATTAGGTATCTTCACTATATCTTAACTATGTTTTTATATTTTGTATCGAATTATTGTAGTAAATTGTTATTCAATTAATATTAGGAGGTGAAATTAGTTTCCGACCTTTTTTAACGAAAAAAAGAACATTTATGATGGAAAATCGATACACGTTAGCTTAATAAAAATATTTTTCGTCATTTTCTACTACTTTTTCCCATTTTTCTGGGAATATGGCAATACCGTGGCGATAGAATGATGACGTTTTCGAGGTGATCCAATCATCCACAAATTCTCGCACTTTTTGAACATGTTGGAAGTGAATATCAACGAGGTCGTACTACATCGATCTGAATAAGTGGTAATTAGAAGACTGTCTGGCGAGCACGCTGAGTGTGGCAACACTTCCCATTCAACCTCCAACAGGATGTTTTTTACGGCTTTTGCAACATGTGGCCGAGCGTTGTCATATAAGGGCGTGACTTTGTGCCTATTGCTCGCGATTGCTGATCTATGTTCGATCAATTTCTCTTGCAAATCATTCAGTTGGCGTTTGTATATCTCGACAGTGACGGTTTCATTCGGTTTTAGCAGCTCGTAGTACAGCACACCCTGTTGGTCCCACCAAATGTAGAGCAATACCTTTTGGCCCTGGATGTTCCGTTTTGGTGTCGATGTGGACAGTTGGCCTGGGTCCACCCATGACTTTTTGCTCTCACGATTGTCATAGTAGATCCACTTTTCATCATCAGTCACAATAGGCCACAGAAAACTTTTGTTTTTTTTGCCTGGCAAGCAAAGACAGTGCGGTGTTGTATCGATTTATAATGACGCTTTCGGTCAAATCGTCTGGCAGCCATTTTCTTTCTTTATGAATCTTTCCCATCATATGTAAACGTTTGTCAAATGCTCTGTCACTGACTCGCAACTTATTAGCGAGTTCTTTCTGCGTTTGAGCTGAGTTTTCGTCCAATAATGCCTGTAATTGCTATCTGCAAACTATTTCGGTTGTCGAGAACGTTCTTTGTTATTAAAATCAGTATCGCTATTTCTAAACCGTTGAAACCACTCTTTATAGGTTGTAAGCTATGGAGCTTGTTCGCCAATTTTTATCACTGTAGCAATGTGGAATATATCTCAGCTGAAGCAACTGAGATATATTCCTGATTGTTACAGTGATAAAAACTAATGCAAATTAACTTCTATGTATTGTAGAATTTAGAAAAAAAAGAATTATGCAAGAATAAATGACGGCTGATGGGCAAAACTACAGTTGGGAGTCCTGGAATACAATGGATATTTCTTCATTATCAATTATATATTGTGGTAGCAAGCAATTGGTCGTAATTTATCACTTAACAGATATCTTTAATATAATAGATTTATAGTATAAAAATATAGTAAACAATGTATGAAAGTTAATTCATGTTACAAACTAGGGACACCCTCTATTCTATTGGGATCTGACATATATAGAGAGAGAAAGAGAGAGAGAGGGGGGGGGGAAAGAAAAGAGATAGAAATAAAATATAGCTTGTCAGTTTCAAATTGTTCCAATTTATCATATGTTAAATGCATGTCAAATGAAACTCAGCATCCAATTTTGCATTTTTTCTCATTTTCGCAGGTTAAATCTCAATAGCTTTATACAATCCTCTTTATCTTTATAGTGACTCATCTACACCAAGTCTATAGCATATCGATATTTTCCCTTACATGTAAAACATAATAAATATATTTTTTACATAAAAATATAATTTTTATTTTATTAAGATGTTATTAATAAATAATTACTGCCTTTGTTAAATATAAATGCAAAAATCTTTTGTAAAAGTGGAGAAAATGATAAATAGATAGATATTTTTTATTCTTAGCTCATTATCTTATGCAAAACATAAACAAAGATAGAGGGAAATAGAAACCTGCAGAAAGAGAGAGAGAGAGAGAGAGAGAGAGAGAGAGAGAGAGAGAGAGAGAGAGAGTTCAAAATAGTAAGGACAGACTTCTGTTTGTCTTTCCATCATAGGTTCAGATAGTCGAACTGATAATTTTTCAGTTTGCTCCCCAACTGAGTGCGCTGTAAGAAGTATTACCTCAATCAGGGAAACTTGCAAATTGAATGCTTAAGCATGATTATATTTATTGTGATCTATAATTATCTCAATTTAAATTAGTGGAAAAATTCTACTAATTACTAATATTTATTCATTCATTATTTCACTTTTAGTATATCAATTAGTAAATAGATACTATTGTTTGTTTTTGTGTGTCTATTTTACTATATATCATGTTTGTGTCATAGGAACTAATGAGTACTCCAAGAAAAAAATTATCGCGCTAGAGAATAGAGAAAATATTAATACCAAATTTTTTGAAAATTCAAAAGATAAAAAGTTATTAATCCCAACTAATTTATGTTAATAAAATACTATATATATATATATATATATATATATATATATATATATATATATATATATTAAGCTATCTGTTTCAAATAGAAATATTTAAAACTAACGACAGAACATTTGAAAATGGATGTTTTTTACCTTATATTCCTTATATGTTTAGGAAGTATATCTTCGTTTAAAAAGGGTAAGAAATATAATTGCTTAATATTAATGAAAATTACAGGCTTATTAATCATATTTAAATAAAATTTTGGGTACATTGTACAGGTATATCAATTTTTAAAAAATCAATACTTACTAACTAATATATTATCCTGGTGTCTAGGATTAGTTTAGTTTTTTTTAAATAATCTGGTCTTCCAGATTCATTGTAAATATTCATTGAAAATTCATTTATCGAATTTTTTAAAGAAAAAATAAAAAAATTTATTGCAAGATATGAATGAGAAGCTTGATTAAAGTAATATAGACGCTCTTTCCCTTAACACATTTTTTGTAACAATAAATAAAAATAAATAAATTTATATTAAAAAATCGTACCAAAATTTATTTACAGTTGAAGGATTGAAAACAGAAAAAATTGTTGGTGGCAGCCCCGCACGTGTTCATCGATTCAAATATATAGTTGCATTGATGTATAAATTACGAGGAAGTCCTGACGTAAACGTTTGTGCTGGTAGCATTCTGGGCAGTTGGTACATAGCTACAGCTGCTCAATGTTTTTATAATAAACCATTGGGAGAATTAAGAAATACACTGTTTTATATTACCGCTGGCATTCACAATTTAAACCTACCAAATAATTGGACTCGATATATTCAAGTAGATAAAGTGATTATTCATAAAGCGTATAATCCACATCATGCAGAACCTTACTCCGTGGAAGCAAATTTAGCAATAGTAAAGGTGAATTTTTTAGTTTTTATTAACAAAGTTGCAATAAAATGTAATTTTATCTGATAATTCTTACCAGAGTAAAATAGTTAAATGTGTTGAGGCTGTAAATGCAATATATAATTTGAATATAAAGTCTTCATTATAACGTTTATTAACTTTTTATAATTTCCAAACATAATAATAAATATTTTTATAACATATTTCACTTTATGAGACATATTTAAGCATTTACTTATTCTTTTAGCATATAATTTTTAAACTTTTCCCATTTTAGCTGAAAGAGTCGTTAGATTTAAGTCCATCTAATAAGTATTTATCGGAGCTTGTACTGCGTCATCAGCCTTCCAAAGAAAAAAATATAACATTTCACGTAGCTGGCTATGGATGGAATAACATTGAAATAGTTTTGAAGGAAGTACACAATAGAATAGAATATGTACCAATAGGAGATTCTGATGGTCGATTGCGATACGCTAAAGCGAATATGCTCTCTCTTCATGAATGCTGGAATTTAATTCAGAATTATATTGCACCAGGCAATATATGCGCAAAATCAATACGAACGAATGAAGATGAGCCTACAGGCATTTGTCAGGTAAATAAATCCATAAAAAATAAATTTTTATTTTATCATCCAAAATTAATTGGAAAAACGAAAAAGAATTATTAATATAAAAATAATACAAGCATGAAGCATGTGAATTCGAAAATAGATTAAAGAACGAAATATTAGCATGCAGTGGCTAGAAAAAAAATATATTTAATCCTTCAGTGGTAGTAAATAAGTTATAATACCGTATAGAAGAATCAAATATTAATATAGTAACAATATGCTCAATAATTAAAAAATATTTTCGAATTCACAAATATCAAAAAATATCACTGTTAAAATTTTAGAAACACAAAAGTGTAACAAAGAGAAACCATAAAAGTAAACTAAAATGGATCTTTTCCTTCTGTAGCTTTAATTTTTAATATTTATGTTAAAAAATTATGAATAACAAATTGAGTAGTTAAAGTTACAAGCTATCTGGTAAGCTATATTATAAGCTATATAGTTTGTAAACCGATTTATCTTTTATTTAAATGCATAGGCTATGCTGTAATTTATATATTATATATCAAATTACGTCGCTTATTATTTTTTATTAGAAAAATATTAGAAAATCAAAAATGAAAATGCTATCTAATAGTAAATAATAAGTGTTCAAATTTTGATGAGAGCTTGAAGAAAATAACAACTTTCTAAAATGTTTAAATAACGTTCATACTTGATTCCATTTGAGACATATAATTTTGGTATAGTTTAACATAAAAGTAAAGGCACGATCTAGCATTTCCTTAAGCTCTCAATGCAAAGTTACTAATTTTTTTTATTATAAAATTAAGTAAACATAGAGGAGCTTTGGCACGTGGCCAGTAACTCGCCGCAAGTGATCCTTTGGTTAATAAGTAAGGTTACTATATACACTATAGGATAGGCCTTTAGCGAGATTATTAGATAGTGCTCTGATAATATAATAAGGCACCAACTTAATTACATATTTTATAAAAGATTTTTGCATTTATATTTAACAAAGGCAGTAATTATTTATTAATAACATCTTAATAAAATAAAAATTCTACTTTTATGTAAAAAATATGTTTATTATTATTTCAGTTACAAAAAATGTATTGCTATAGTTCTAACTGTATAAATGTAAAAGTACTTCTAACTGTATTTGAAATATGCCAAAGATAACTTTAAAATATATATATATATATATATATATATATATATATATATATGTAGTATATACTTAATGTATAATAATATAACAATAATACAATTTGAATAATTGAATTATTTTATAAAAATATATTAAAATCTTTAAATAATATTTTATAACCATGTTTTATAACATTTTTATATTTTAGAATACTTATAAACTACTTCATGAACATTTCAATATATGTTTTAAAAGAAATATTTCTGAAATATTTCAACCATAGGAAATTCTAATATTCGTAAAACTATAAAAATATACATGACAATGAAAATCTGTTTTTGCATACTTAAAGTGAAATTTTAATACAATACTTTAATTAAATTTACTTCAAATTGAATTTTATACAATTAGCATAAGCTAAAAAGAAATTTTTGATAAAGAATATTTTATTTAAAATTTAATTAGGCAATGATTATCTAAATCAACTAATTTCTTTATTTAAACAATTTTAGTATTTATTATTAATAAAATAATTCGGACGAAAATACTATAAAAAATAGCCTCGCGTAGTGATGACAAATTTGAACTTTATAGAAGAACTAGAGGTCGTCTAATTTCAGGTGAATATGCAAATAAGACTGCAGACAACCGATTGGTCAGTTGAAATATTAGATTGGGTCTAGGCTAGGTCTATGATATAGTATACCGTACTACCTTAATTATAACTAGAACTAAACAGATACTTATATCTACGCTGAGTTGTTCTTTTATCTTAATGATTTTAACAATGTTATCTTATGTATTTATAATCATAACATGATTTTATATAATATTGTTATATTGTATTTCAAAATTTTCCTACGAATTTGAATATGTTTCAATACATTGAAACACATGATTTCTACCTATATAAACTTCAAGATAATGAACTTTCATGATTATCTTTACTAATATAACCATTCCACTAATAATTTTGCATATTTCTTTTACGTTCATCTATTATAAATTTCTCTTAGGATTGTGTTGCATTTAGTAAACCAATTTGTATTTAACAAATCATTTTTTTTATGAATTACAAACTTAACTTGTTATATAAAAGAAAAATAAATAAAACTAAAATTGTAATAATATAATTGTAGTTTATCATATTCAATTTCGATCATAAATATTAATCACGCTTCATTTTAAAGAGAGCATGAATTTTTTTTTTACTGACTTTCTGTCTGATTTCTTTTCTACACTATACCATTCACACATCGCACATTCCTATAAAAGTATAGAATCCCGAACGAAAACTGTTTGCAAGCTTAAACAAACTCTCCTTCAAAAATGGCGTGCTCTGTTTTTGAATCCAGGATTTAACGACTTTTTCTATTTCGTCATTTGAAGCGAATTGCTAACTATTGACCGAAAACATCAACGTTGATGATTTGAGCAGTTTTTGGATAAATATTTTAACAATAACAAACCGTAATTTTTGCATTGATATATAACATCCTCTGGCGATGGCTAATTCCTTGACCGTTTCTGCCCATACCTTGACAAGTGAAGCCGGGTTTTGCTCAACAAATTTTGCGAGCAAGATTGCTAGTTCCTTGTAAGGTAAACGTGATTTGCCTATCGTTAATGTGACGCTATATTTTCATGGCGATATATCCTCGGTGGTATAGGTCGAAATATGGATAAATTGCTTTTAAATCCAACTCCAGGTGTTGTCGCTCGAACACCTATATTAATTTATGTCGTTCATGTTCTTGAAGTTGCCGCCTAATCTTTTCTTGTGAGGCGCTTGTTATTGGCATATGACTGCGTTGCGCTTAAACCCCGGCTGCTACGCTCATTACCTGCCTTGCTTGTAACAAATGAGTCAATTCATCGTTTCCTTTATTGCTGTCGGAAATTGTAATAATCGGTGTATTGCGCACACCTGTTGATTTTTTGCTACCGTTTTTTGAGCTGTAGATTTGCTTCTCAAGTCATCTCGATGCGTTGGATTTCCAATATTCATAGTTCGATTAATTATAGTTAATTCCAATATTCATTTCGTTTGAGACTTATAGATTTTCACTTCTGTATCTTCCAGTGATGTATATGCTAATGTAATTTATATGAACTCTGATGAGAACTCGATACTTTTGCTAGTCTTGGAGATTGCTTGCACGTGGTCAAGCGCCCCTCAATCTTCGTAATTGCGTTTCGTTATACGCGTCTTATCTTAAATGCAAGCTCGCTGTGATCTGTCGTTTTTCTCGTACATTATCCGATACATACTAAACCGTTTGATCCTTCTCCCTCCTTTGATGTTTTCCGTTTCTCGTTGCATCGCACAAAAGTTAGTTGTGCGTCGTTGATCGTTATATAGTGTTTACTTTTGGACAAATGCGTGCGTGTCATTGACGACCATGGTATGGCATTTTTCTTGGATTGGTTGATAAAATGGGATTTCTTAATAAAATGTTTATTACAAAAGAAGGTCTTGTTTTTTTTTCTTTTTATTAACTGAGCTCAAAACAACCAAACGATTGCTTAAAACCTCTGCAGTGCCTTTATTTTAGAAATATTGTATATAAACTCTAAGCTAGATATTGTGACGCATATAAACAAAGTTAACTTAATGTATAAATAGTATGAACTATGGCATGAACATTAATGATGGTGAAAGAAATGGAAAATACACCAAATGACTTGGAAATTAGTAATGTTTATATATTTAAATGTGTAACTAATATTTACAAAATTAAAGTTAATAGCAATAACTTGGAAAATGAAGGTAACGTGCGTTTCAATCGTATGCTCAAAAGAATCTATTTAAATAGTTTTTGAAACAGTTGCACTATGGATAGGCTTTAGTTTTATAATGGTACTAAGTAAAGAACTAAGGATATTTTTTTTGAGTTCGCAAACTGCCCTTTACGTAACATTAAACTACTTTGTTCAGCTGGTAATCCCTATAAATTAATTGCCGGTACAATTTTTTGACAGCCGTAGCATATTTCTTATGGACTTCCTTTACACTTTTTCTGACTTATACAGACTAATAATCTTGACTGAAATTTAATTGCCTAAACATTCACCCCACCTTGAATGGTTTGCATTCAATTTTGACTCTCTTACCTTAAAAGTTATTTTAATTAAAAAAGATATTTTATTTCCGTATAATTACTAATTCTACATATCGAATTATGTACGAGATCTGTAATATAATTTCATTTTATTGTACCTTACTGTTATATTTGTTAAATTTTATTTTACAATATATATATTTGATATACTTTCATTATGTATTCTATGGCTGTTATTCAATTTTTTTTGTTGATTTTCACGGCTAGCAAAGCAAGTTGCTTTCAGCAACACAGATTTACTTTAACTTGAGTTTTTACCGTTGCTATTCGTATAGCATAATTTGGCCCGTCATGTGCTTTAATAATTAGTCCATGTTTATATTGCATAGGAGGAAATCGTTCTCTTTAATAATACAAAGGTTCCAAGTTTTATTTCTCTTCTCTCTTCTTTATACCAATTACCATAAATAGAGTTCATTCAAGTATTCATTATGCGATTATTGACATACGTATTGCTTTTTTTGAAATTTCTTATCATATCGGTAATCCCTTTATTGGCATTTCTATGTAATTGTATTCAATCATATTTGTTAAATATTCTATAAGGAAGTGAGCAGAAATAAGGGTGAAATATATAATCCCATATATTACGATATATATAATCCTCCAAAATGTGGTATCTTAACGGTGATACACGACGCCATTCCATCGATTCATCAAAAAAATAATTCGCCAAGTAATCATTATTTTTTGTGATAACATATCTTTATTGTGTCATTCTCGGCCCTAATAAAAAAAGCTCCAAGTAAATGCGGCGTGGTTGTTAATGTCGAGATAAGCAAACAAATATTTTGACATACGATTTGCCTTATTTATTGTTCCCAAATTTCTTCTCCTTTGATATAAGCGCGTTTAAGGGACGCGATTGTGCTACCTTATACTTCGGTGAGTTCCCCGTACACTTTTTTAATTATAAATATCTTACTACATTTTTTCCATCAATCGACTAATACATGTTTCAAATTGAAGTAAAACTACCAGGAATTTGAACCTCTCTCTCACATCGTAATAAAATTGTCTTTAACTTTCTAAGACAGTATGCTGTCTCCAGTTGTATATTTTCTAAGGTAGTCAGAAAAATAGCATTTATCGTATGGAATATTATCGGTAACAGGAGGCAATGGAAATATAAAAACAAGAAAAATTAATGATATCGGAGAGCAAATGTTTCTTGAAAAAAACAATTGAATATTGCAAGAAATTCTTACATGTTGAATGGATAAAGGAAATATTTAGCAGCAAATAATACATCCTTTAGATGGAATTTAGAAAAGCTTTATATCCAGGATAACAGCAAAGTTCGATTTTGTAACATAAAATAGTTTACAATATCTGAAATGAACAGAGAGGATCACCCAGCAATTTCAACGATGATCTCTATCATCAAGTTTTTTTCAAAGTCAAAGTGATTTTTTTAAAGAGAAATGCTTATTTTGTTTTAAATTTATGGATACGTTAATTAAAGATCAATTTTATGAATTTAAACTTCACTTGCATTGTTGACCAAATTTTCGTGACGGGAGACTATTTACAAATTTTCAGAAAAGTCCGTATCTAACGATAAAAACGATTTGGCCAAATTGGTAAATTAAAATCTGGTAAAAATATGCTTTTAACTAATATTTTTATTGTGTATCTATATAAGAGTTCTATAATTCAAACGGAATAATTACATTAGTCTAGCACACGACTTACGCAGTCAAAAAAATGATAGACCACTAAATATCATAAAACGATAAATATGAATTCGCTCACAATAAATTGTGTGATTAGATGCGCTAGTATTACTTATCTCGCAGTTTTTACTTTTACTCAACTAACTGTTGATATAGATTCGTTCGTCAATGTGCGATTCGGTGGCTCTTTATCGAACTTGTCGTTACTGATATCGATAAAGCAATTCTTTAGCTGACTAGTTCTCGTAACTAGACAAAAAAACTTACCAAATTCAATTTCCGTACAGATGATTTAACAATGTAGCTTTAATATGAATCCATTTTCTTATTCTTTGAATTTCAACTACAATTGAACATAGAAACATCTATTTAGGCTTCCTCTAGAAGATTTAGTTTTTAATCGCATGAGTGTCGACGCCTCCGAATACTATAAGCTACTTCTCGAGAAGATCTGTTAACTCCTTGTTAATTCTCACATATGCGAACGGTCGCTATTCTTTCTACAACGCCCGCACTAATACATATTTACATATTTTGGCTAATAAAAAAATAGAAATAGTGTGAATTAGTCAAACAAGATCCGCTACATGCTATATTACAAGATTCAGATCATTGGCACCATTTCTTTTATTTACTCTTTATTTATCGATCCTTCTCTCACTCTCTTTAACTTTTGTATCGGTCATAGTTTCTATATCGTACTTAATTAGTATTATTTTGAGAAATTCAGGTGAGCGATTACAAAATTACTTCTTTTACAAATTAATTACAAATTAATCTTCTATGCTGTCCAAGGAAGACTATTTTGTTTCAATATTATACGGCTTAAAATGTTCGTATAGGCATAAACTTCAAACTGTAAAAATTTCGAAATAGGATTTCATCGTGCGTCACCTTGCATATATTAATCTATTAAAAAAACGCATAAATTTAGTTGAATTTTCTTTCTTACTTTAGATGAAACAAAATCAAGTATAAAATATATATTTTAATATTTTAGTATTTAAAAGAGTTTGAAAGGCTACTGATTTAAATTTTGTTCTTATATTGCAAAATAAATTTATTTCAACAAATTTTTATAAATTTTTTGCTTCTAAAATGCGACAGCTTTACGTTTATTAATAAACGTAGTAACAAATACAAAGCACAAAGGAAAATAATTGAAGAGGTAATTAAAAACTACTAATAGGAAAATGTGAATCAGTCAATATACAATATGCAGTAAAAGTAATTATATATTTATATTTACTGTAAAAACTATTTACTATTAGTTTATTACAATGTACTTTAGATATTTATCTGTGATAATTTTATTATTTTAATTTCCTTACTAATAAGAAAATTAATCAAGTCAATATTTCATAGGGTGACAGCGGTGCCCCACTTACCTACAGCGGCTATCTCGACGGAATAGCAATTAATGGTGTTATGGCGTGTGATGATGAACAGTTTCCAAGTATTTATGTAAATGTTTATTATTATAAAACATTTATTAGGCAGATTTTAGCAGGTAATAGAAGTACTGATATGTACGTTTTGGAACTACGAGAGATTGAGAAAGGTCAATTCATATTCGTAGAAATTTGAAAGTTTACGTAAAGTAGAAATTATAATTTCAAATTTAAAATATGAAAGTATAATTATTAAAAGTATTGTAATATTTTATTGAATGTGCATTATTTCGCATCAGATCTCACTATTATTTTCAAAATAACTAGTCTTTCTTTTCAAAACATAATTATTCTTTCTTTAAGAAAACAATTAGGATACAATTACTTCGCTTTTATAAATATATCAACAAATATGTACTTGTTATAATTATTTGTTACAACACCTGTTAAAAATAAATCTTGTAATTAAAGTAAAAATATATTTTGAAATACTTTTCAAAAATTCATTTGTCTTAGTTCTTCTGATAGGCCCATTTAAATAATTTAAATAAAATTCTAAAATACCGTCTCAACTACGGTTATATAATACTAAAATAATACGACATTTATGATAAATTTTGACTTGGTATTCAAAACTTTTTTTGTAATGAGATTTAAATTTGACGGAGCATGCGTGTAATTGGGAATACTGTAGATACCTACGGCTGAAGCATCTAAAAAGCTCACAGTGAAATAAATATTTTATCCTAGACTTCCAATATTGTTTAATAGCTATTATCGTTATATTGTTTATATTATTGTGATCTTGATAAAAACATCCCGACTATTAAAATTTTGTTTGAATAAAATGTTAATTGTATTTATATACAAGTACAATTAACATTGTATTTAAAACTAATAAATATTTTTATTGGACTTAGTTTGTTTGAAAATTAAATTTGTTATAAATCTTTTAAAAAATCTATTAACTAAACAGCATTTAATAAATGATATATTAAATTATATTTTATTTATGAAAAGTTAAAGAAGTTTCTAAATTACCAATGAAAAGAAATCAAATGTAGGTGAAGAATTTTGTCTAGACTGAGCAAAAAAACTCCAATAACCTTCAGAATAAGCGCTACCAAAATTAAATGTTCAACGCTGCCCAATTGTGATACTTTCTTATTTACAAAATATTATCATTTAATTTAATTGTGCGTACTGTGCAAACAGAAACATTTTGTAAGTGAACATCCTTACTTTTAACATCAAATTCACAGAAATAATATTTCATATAAGAAAGTTCTAATGAGCCTATGGTCGCAAACGGTGGCGGATCCATGATTGTCCAGCAGGAGAGCAACTACATGTCAAATACATATTTCACAAGAAAGTGATTCTTCTTATTTTAATCATTTTCTAGCATGTCTGAAAAATTATCTATATTTATAAATTTTATTTTCAATAAACATATCTTTTAAAGTTAATAATACATATATAATTATAGGTTCATTTTTCTATTACACAATTTTGTAACATGTATTTTTTCTCTTATTATTAAAAAAAACGGAACTAATATTTGAATTTCCATTGGACCAAAGAAAAGAGAATAATATATGAAAACCTAATTTTTACATTCTAATATTTAAAAAATTTATTCCATATTTACTAATATATTGGAGAGACAAGAAGAGTAATGCAAGGATGCTGTATTTTTTGCATACATATTTGGTACGTTTCAGAAATCCATATCGAAAATATAAAAGCACGCTTTTCATGCTTCAAAATCTAAGTATTAAATTGAAATTGTGTACTTGTTCTAGCTATAATTTTTTAAAAGTTTTTTTGTCAAATGAACTTATAATTGTAATTGTAAACCATATATTTTTATGTGATTTCTTAAAATCGTTATTTCCCTATTTTTTATGTATCCAGTAAAAAATTTTAAATATCTTTATGAAATGTTCGAAATAAAAATTATGTTGGTGGAAGTATGTGGTCCTCTTATGCAAGAATATCGAAGCCTAGAATTTTGCACTGTAAGAAAATCTAAAGGCTGTTAGACTACACGATACTAAGACTGTACCCTACGATTTGCGTTCATAAAGACTACAAGAGTTTTTAAGGAAATAATGTGTAAGATTTTATAATCTACACATCAGAAGGCTATATAAGTCACCGAAAAAAGTATTTTCCATTTTTGCAATTTAAGACATCATCTAAAAAACGAACAAGAAATTTTTTTTAAGTTATTTAACGTCGCTCTATTTATGCTTCCAAATACCGGTGCTAATCAGCGACGGAGGCCTATGATGTGTTTGTAAATAAAGCACATGTAAATTATTACAGCGGTGCTTGTGCCAATCGGCCGAGACCTAGATTTGAACTCGGATCACCAAGTTACTAGTCCTTCGCTCTAGCGATCGAGCTATCGTAGACTTCCAACAAGAAGTTATTCGCGATTTGTGGATTCACTGCATGCCATTAAGCAGCTACCAAGATAAATATAATTTTGGAACTCTCACGTCAGAAATTTATAAGATTCACGAAGAAGAATACATGACAATTTGCAATTTTTAAGTGTTCAAGTGCTACAAAGAATTAAATATATAATCTTGCAAGAATTGTAAAGATCCATATAAGAATAAGCATGGAAATTGAGTGATAAGATAAATAAACTACAAGAGCTTGAAATGACGTGACGCGACCTATCGACTAATGATGGAACTAAATCATGTAGTTTTGTATTGTTCATAGATGTTTCGTGATATAATTATATCAAGCTAGTTACTATATAAATTAGATATTTATTTCAAAATTAATTATTAATTTATATATTATATTCTTGTTCATATATATTAGATACTGTAGTCTAGAAAATTATTGATTTCATTATCATAGGTAACTTTTTCTAAGTTTATGTAAAACTTATAAAAGAATTTAATATGTACAAGTTTACATTTTATAACTTGAAATATAGAAATAATATGATCTATAATGCGTTTGGAATCGTATAGTCTTGAGGGGTAAGATAGGGCGATCGTCACTGGTTACCCAAATGTATAGTTTCTAAATAATTATCGATTGAAGTTTAGCCAATCTTTTACTCGTTAGCGTAAATATATAGTCATTTGCTTTTACGTATGCTTTTATTCATTTTGAAACTAACACGTTTGCATGCAAATAACTTTGCTTTAAATATTATTTCTTCTTAGAATGTAATATGTCCAATTTAATTAAGTATATATTGAGGAAAATACTAATTGTTACAAATAAAAGAATATAACATATTTTGAGAAAGGGAGAGCATTATGTCGCAAACCTTTACTCGGTTTACTTATCTGCTTAGAGTACACAAAGTAGGTTATTTCCTTATAAAAGGAGTAAGTATTTTTAACATTGCGAATTTAAACGCAGGATATATCCGATGCTTTGAATTCTCTAAACATACAGGGAAAGTAAAATGTATAATAAATGTAAATTTGTATAATTATTTTAGCAATAATACACTTCAATACTAGTATGGAGTTAATTAGATGTAATCATTTTATCAAAATAGGGAGTGAATGCTTTTCGAAAGTTTATCCAAATCTTACAGGGTGTCCCAAACCTGATTGTTCATAATAGCAGATCGAAAAGAAGCAAGGGAAGTTATATACAAAGGTTATATACATTTTGGAAAGGTCCAGCTTGTTTTTCCACTATGTATTAATGTTAATCAGTCAATGACTTATAATTAGAAGAATAATTTAAGAAAAGTAAAAAAGAACTAATACGGTATTAGAAGGAAGTAAAAAAAAACTAAGGATAAAACAACAATGCAGCTTCAATTTTATGGAGATAATATGAAATATTGTTCATGTTCATAATATTAATTGAATTACTTTCATTTTTTTAAACTCTCAAATAAGAAGCTATAATTGGTCAAATTAGTTGGCAAATTTGCTAAAATATAGAATACTTATTTATAGATTTGTTAAGGATGAAAAATAAAAGTAATAATATTAGTTGTAAATAAATTAATACAATAAGATCTGAAATGAATATGAAATAGCGTATCTAATTAAACGCTACGTTTAAGAATATTGTCAAATAGCGATAAGATTTAGATTCATATCGTTAATATTATATAATTAAAAACTTAAGTTTTATAATAGCTAAGTAGTCGGATATGCGTACGTGAATTTATGCATGCAAGAATTCTACGAATTCAAGAAAAACAAAATGAAACCATTGTGACGACTTCTGCGAAAATAATACACTGTAAATTGGTAAATGTTCAGTTTTTTATATATTTATAAATTACAAAATTATTTGTAAAGTTGTTTATGTTATTATAACGATTTATATAATTTTATGTTCATATATATGTATAATAGACTTGCGTAAATAAATTGTAATTACTGATTAACAATCTCAAGTGAATAAAATAAGATTGTGTGAGCAATAATGTAATGCTCATATGTAGGACAGCCCATAGTATTATGTTCTTCTGTAGGCCAATTCGAGTCAGTTCTGAGAATGTTTTGCTTTCATGAAGTTGAGAGTCAGAGTATACGGAGTTTTCCGTAGCAGGAATCCTTTGGGCTGGTAGGCTAAAGGAGATTTTTTGCTGCCGGGTACGCGCGAGAAAAAAAAATAAAATTAAAACAAACAATAAGTAAAAGTCAGCGGTAATAAAGTAAGAAAAAAGTGGGACATGGGCATTGATATGGGACGTCTCTTTCCTTATTTATGCAGGAAAATTGTATTCGCGAGGACAATTTGAGACAGGCCCCGATCAAATGTAAAAATGAAGTACGGAGAAATACTTCTACGAAGATCAGCGACCATGTTGATTTATAATAGCTACATACGAAATTATATTTCATTTAATAACATATTTACTATTTTACTATTCATTGTTAACTCTCCAAATAAAATTTCTTTTTGTCTTTCATCTCTAATATTTAGTATAAAAATCATTCTACAGTCTATACATATTTTATCCGTATATTAGTCACACGAGTAAAGTTATCTTCAAATAAATACTTAAAACTTTTCCTGTCACCATCGACAGATCGGTGAAGCCCCAGATGAGCCCCATCTGTGCTAAGCGTGCGTCAATTTACTACTTTGCGAATGCGAATTCGCACACAAAAACAAATTTTACGCATGATAATACCTTTCAAACTTGATAATACATGATAACTTACGCAAAATAATACCTTTCAACACGGGTATGGGAGTTGATTACTTTCATTTGAAGAGAGCTTGTACATTAATTATATTATTCTTTAATTATTCTTAATATTATAAGAGAGGTAAATCTCACGAGGTAAAAGGCAACTTACGCACCAATTTTGACTCGTATTTTCTATCATGAAAGCGGATAAGTCATAAAAAAGTTCTGATGTTGAATTTACAGTTGATATTTAGTAATAAGCTTACCTTTTCAGAAAAAAGAGTTATACGATCAGTAAACATATAAAAAGGACTTTTTGCTTCTAAGTTTATATGAATCTTTTTTCAAAATTGAAAATGTGAATTTTTCAATGTGACATTCATTTTCAGTTGTTCTAAATGATTTATTTTTACTATTATTGGAATACGAGCGTTCGCCTACCGCAATATTCGTTGCTGGCGCACGCTGTTCGGTGAGAGTGTACAGGAGTGTATGTGTGCGGCGCGTATTAGAGGGGATAGCGGCCGCCAGTCTAATACACTTGACGCGCTCTCTCTTGCCGCGCGCAGTGTATCCCCTCTACCACATGTTTCTGGCTTCAGCTTTGCTGTAGAGAGAGAGAGAGAGAGAGAGAGAGAGAGAGAGAGAGAGAGAGAGAGAGAGAGAGAGAGAGAGAGAGAGGGACTAGGTATTGCGTTCTCTCTCTACTGTTGGGTTTTCGGCAGTTGCGTCGACTACCTTTTCCAGTAGTCGTCGCGACCTTTGCCCGTTTTCGGTATGTTTATCGCGTGTTACGGAATATAATATATTACTTTTAATTTAATTTTATATTTGTAGCTTAAATATAAAGTGTTTAATTTATTATTAACGTATTATACATCTAATTTCATATATGTATATAGAATACATCCACGAAAATAGATGTAAAAGTAATTTGAAATAATAATTTTTATTTCTATTGTGTATGCGCTGTATATTTGTGTAGTGTGTCGTTTGTAATAAATTTGCGCGGCCATGTTTTTGGCCGTCGCATCTCCCCCTTTTTTCGGGAGCGCGAACCGCGTGTGTCAAGTGAAATAAATTTACTTATGTGCTTTCTGGAAATCGTTGTATTATTTTATTTATTTCATTAGTCTTTATTGTTTTATAAATCCAGGCGAGTACCTTACCAGTATGGTATGTATGATATATAATATATATATATATATATATATATATATATATATATATATATATATATATATTAGCTAGTTATATTTGATATATGTATATATTTCGGATAGACGATTTATTTATATTTTACAGTTATGCGCCACATTTGAGCATTTTACTAGTATTAGTATTAAAATTTGAGCATATTTGAGCGTTTTACTAGTATTAGTAATACTTATATTGCTAATAATAATAAAATTAGTTTTTCTTTGTTAAATTTTTTCAGCATTTAACTTAATTTTAATGTTTAATTTTGATATTTCGCTTGTAAGAAAATTATTTGCCTTATACATACATGTGTTTTTTTTCAGAACATGTGACATATCTCACATGCCCTGTACCGGATCAATGCGCATATGAAATCGTCAATTTCCAATCCATTGCCAGTGACGGACGGCTCCCAGCCGGAAGAACAATGTGATGTTTTCATCATATATAAACGTCCGCCACGGGCGTGTATCGTCCGTAGGAGCTCGCCCATGCGGCTTATAATTCGGTCAGGTGTAACCTGCCAGGGCCAGGTGTTCGAGCGTTATTTGGCAGCGCGGGCTGGATCGGCCTCTGGTATCGTAGGTAGTTTTCGCCCCTCTACCTGCAGACGAGGAGGCCTTGCCGGAGGTACAACCAAGCACGGACGCACAGGTATTCTCAACATATTGTTTAATTCCTGTTCGGCAACGAACAGGTCGCGCTGCGCCCGAGTTAATTGTTTTTTGTACATTTTAAAAGGATAAACAAAAAAAAAGTTTAATTTGTTAAATTTATCACGATGTGTTCGCACGAACTGTTTAACCAGGACTGGACTTTTAGGATAATAATTTAACTTTTAATTTTGATTTAACCTTTCGGGGGTTAATTCTCTATTTGCTTTAAGAGGGCATGAACCCTGTTTGCTCTTAATTTTCGTAATATGTATATACATTTGTCGTCGGTCGACTTGTACAATGTCGTTATTGCGACACGAATATAAATGATCAAGTTTTAGATGAAATAAATGAATCTATTAATATAAAATATTTATTGATAAATTTTAAACATTAAAAGAAAATAAATTCATTTATTTTTACATTTATTTATTTTCATATATTTATTTATCTTATATATCCATTTATTTCATATATTTTCTTGCGAAATATATGATAGGAATAAACATAACAAGTAAATATAACAACAAAGAAATATAATATAACTGTTATGCGATATAATATATAAATTTAACAAAATATTGATATATTTCTTTCTTTTCTTACAGTTTTCATCCATGGGATCTTCGGAGTCGGTGGCGCTATATATCCCCTCATCTTCTAACCTAGCTGTGACTCTCCTAGCTGCTCGACGATGTAGCCGTCTGTTTTCGGCGGTGTATAATGGGTCCCGGTTTAGGTGAAGGACCGTTTCCCCATATACACGGCTGGCACCTCTTCTTTCTAAAATTCTGCCGAGCTCTGCTGATGCTGTGGTCATTAGTGCCTCGGTGTTGATCAGGGCATGAAACAGGAGTCCATAGCACCTAATGGGAACACTAAGCTCCAAGTATCGTTGGCAGAGCTCCTGTTCGTCTGGGTACTGCATATTGACTAAACTCCTGGGCCTCTGGACGGCCCTTATATAGTAGTTTCACGGTGGTATCTTATCTATATCATTGTTTTTTTCCCGTAGATCCTTAATATGGATGTGTTTAATAATTTTTCCTTTATTATCTTTCAGGTCATATATAACCGGCGATATCTTCCTGAAGATAATATACGGACCCAGGTATTTTGGAGCTAGTTTCGCGTTAAATGCGTCTATTTTATTTGATGAATCGTGTGAGCGTTTATAGACACAGTCGCCGACTTCCGGGCTCCATTTTCGACGTTTTTGATCATAGTAATATTTCTGTTTTTGGAAACTTCTGGCTAGTTGGCTCTGTACTAGTTCTATCGTTTCTTGTATCTTTTTGATACGATTTTTGGCGGTAATATTGCATTTTTAGCCGAATTGTTGGACAAGAGACCCGGATGCCCTTAATTCTCATCCCAAATTTATGTAAGCGGGTGTAAAACCCGTCTTTTTGGACGTAGCGATATTATATGCGAATTGTAGCTCGTGCAAGTAACAATCCCATGTTCGGTGATTTTCCTGTATGTACTGAGAAATCATAGTTTTAACTACTTTGTTCGCTGGTTCTACAGGATTACATTATGGCGTGTACGGTGGCGTTTTTCGGTGAGCTATTCCGGGTTTTGACAGCATTTCCGTAAATTCTTTTGAGACGAATTGTCTCCCATTAACCGAAATGATAGTTTTCGGGCATCCGAAACGTAGGATGACTTGCTGTTTAACTGCGAGCGTTATAGCCTCGGCAGTCGCTTTCCGTAAAAGTTTTAATTCTACCCATTTTATTAATTTACTTTGCATGACTAACAGTCAGGTGTTCAATTTTGTTGATCTTGGGAGTGGTCCTAGGAGATCGACGACCACGATATTCCAAGGCTGTTCGACTAACGTCGCATGCAATTTTCCAGGCGGTGCTTGTTGTTGCGATTTAAACTGGTAACAGTTCTCACAATTTCTTAAATAATTCGTTGTCATCCGGAGCATTCCAGGCCAGTAATAGCTTTTGGATATTTTTACGAGAGTTTTCGAAATTCACAGGTGACCAGCAGTGGGATCGTTGTGTACTTCGTTTAGAACTCTATGTTGTTGCAGATTTTCCGTTACAAATTTTCACGAGTATCATTAAAGTTTAAAGTATGCAGAATATACGTATATAATCTTCCATTGATTATACAATAATCTGGGTAGCTTTCAGGATTGCTTTCCACATTTTTGTATATTTTTTCATACCAGTCTTCTCTTTTGATTGTGGTTGCTTCGACGGCTAACAGCTGTCGGGATAGGGTATCGGTTAGTAAATTATCTTTACCAGGACGGTATTTAATTTCGAAATCATACTGGCTTAATTCGAGTGCCCAGAGGGATATACGACCGGAAGGATTCTCTATATTATTAAGCCATTTTAGCGATTGATGGTCGGTGAGTACTATAAAGTGGTATCCTTCAAGATAATCTCGGAATTTCCACACAGCCCATTTGATTGCTAGACATTCTAGCTCAGTGGCAGAATAATTTTTTTCGGCTGGGGAGAGTGTTCGGCTTGCAAATGCGATGACTCGTTCATTGTTCTCATACTCCTGAGTAAGCACAGCTCCCAATCCTTCTTTACTGGCATCCGTTTGCAGCATAAACGGGCGGCTCCAGTCTGGACAGGAAAGGAGGATAGGCGTCTTTCTTTGTTGCTTTGTTCACTTTTCGGAAATCTACACAGAATCGCGTCTTTCCGTCTTTTTTTTCTATTACTACCGGTGAACTCCATGGGCTGCTTGATAGTTGAATTACGTTTTCCGTCAGCATTTTATCAACATCTTGATTGATAATTTCCTGTATAGCCGAATTTTTTGGACGATATTTTTGTTTAATCGGAGTCTTCTCCTCTAAGATAATTTTGTGTTGCAAAAGAGGAGTAGGGCCTTTGATATGCTGGAATTTGCCCATTTCGTGTTCCAAGAATATTTTTAATTTTTTTTCCTCGGTAGTATTTAGATTTTTAAGTCCACTGGGTGCTTCGATTGTACATACCTGATGTTTAGAATTGTTCGGTAATTTGGTGATGTCAGAATTGTTTAGTGTGATCTTTATTTTTAGTTTCTCGAGTGTGTCCATGCCTAAAAGCATGGGATGGCTCAATCCATTCATCACCAAAAATCTCTGCTGAATGCGTACCCCTTGCACATAAATAGGTCCGGATACATATTTTCCAAGATGAATTTCGGAACCGTTGGCTAGCACTGCCACGCGATTGCTTGGTTCGCTATGCCATCCATATTTCATGCAGGTTCTGCTAAGATACTCGTTTACTTATGAGCTTACTGAACCTGTATCTAGGAGTGCTAATATTTCGTAATCGCCGATCATCACTTTCAAGAAATGGCGATTATCTTTCTCTTGATTTAATTGTTGTTGTGGGGCCGAGCTGGATTCGGTGTGCGCTCGGCCCTCCTGGCGTTTCCCGACGGGTGACATTTGCAGTCGCGAGTATACACGTTATTGCGACCGCAGTACGAACAAAAAATCCTTTGTTGGTTTGTGCATTTAAAACGATCGTGGCCCGTCTGTTTGCACCTCCAGCAACATTTATTTCGGTAGTATACTGTAGCAATCTTATTGTTAAAATTATGTACACGATTTTCAGGCTTTCTTACTTTATATGCTGGTGTTGATGTGTGACTTTTCTGTTTCTCACACTGTTTTTTCGTTTGCAGATATTCTTCTACGTGTTGTACGATATCTGACGTAGACGTGACGTCATCACGACGAATATGTAAACGATATTCGGCAAGCATGTTGTAGTACATTGCTTCGGTTTTTTGCTCCTCGGTAAAACCTCCTCGACGTCTCATTAATGTGATTAGTGAGTTGTCGAATGTACGTATATCCTCATTAGGTCCCGTACACGGTTATGTATCAATCTATCTAGATTTCGATGTTCACTAGGCGACAATAAAACTTTCGTAGTCCTTCTTCTAATTCTATGAAAGTTTTAAAATTTGAGGCATAATTTCTATGCCACAACTAAGCATCACCTCTCAGTAATTCTGGAAATCCGTTCAGAATTTGTTGATCGGATAAATTATATGATCTCTGTAATTTATGGATTCTTTCGAGAAAGGAATGTAAGTTTTTGCCATCAAAATGACAATTCCACTTTCTCATTTGGTCCATTACTTTGGCATTTTCCTGCATGGCAGTTGATTGCTGTACATAAACTGTAGCAGGTGGAGTCCCATAAGGCGTATTTAATGCAGGACGTGCGATGACAGGACTAGAAGTTGAAGCGGCAGTTTGCTGGTTAAGAAGCTGCATACGAAGTTGTCTGAACTCCTCTTCGATTTCTGCCAGATCTTGTGTGTGGTTGAGATCTTCATTGAAGTCTTTTTCATCTTCTGGTTTATGACTATAGAGCTTCGGGTGAACTCGTACATGAGCAAGTAAGCATTGGCACAAATACGCTTTAGTGCTGTCTATTGGCAAATTATTTTTTGCGAGCTCGTTTTCTATTTGCTCTTTCGATAATTTATAAATCCAGCTAACTCGCGGTTTTGCCATTTTAGCAGGATTTTAATTTTATTAGAAATGACAAAATACGAAACATATACCGTGTAGTATTTTTAAATTTTCTGGAAAGGAAAAAATAATTTCTTTTAATTTTGCTACGAGAAAACTATTAATGCAGTTTTCTATTTTTAAAACGGTTAATTTTATTGTAATTCCGATATGTGTTACTTCGTGCTTCGGCTCAACACGCCTGAGCACCTAGTCGCTCAACACGCCATTAGGCTCTTTTCACACAAATCGAAAAAATGCGGTTTTTGTAAAAATAATTAAAAAATTTCTGTTTAAAGAAATTATTCCGGTATTTTAGAAATAAGAAATTTAATCAAATATTAATTTTAAGGATTTATTAATCTAGTCCCTGTTCGGGCGCCATGTAACGTTCCTATCCCCCTCGGGATATCATACGCGGTATATCTCCAGGGTATATTTGAGAGGGGAGGAAGTATTTCGCGATAGCACGGTGGATCAGGAAAATAATTCGAACTACACAGTATATTTAGAAAAAAATATAAATAAATTTATTCAATAAAAACTACTCCAAGCTGTCACGGTTCTGTAATAAAAAAATAAAACAAAATATGTACTTAATGTTGTAACATGAGCACTTTGGTGAGAGCTAGTTCGTGCTCCGGCTCAACGCACCTCGGCCCCGATCGCTCAGCACGCCATCGGGTTCTTTTCACCCCACCAAAGGCTATGTCCGATTCGTTTTAACTTGCATAAACGAGTGGCTCCGGCTCAACCCACCTCGGCCCCTAGTCGCTCAACGCGCCACTAGGTTCGTTTGTGCAAGATAATTTGTTTAAAATTTTTACGGTGTGTACTATACTTTGGCCCACGCTCAACACGCCTAGGCCCTTGGTCGCTCAACCCGCCACCAAGTTTGTTCTAGTACACGCCGAACCCGCGAAATCCAATTCTCACTCTCGCTCAACCCGCCAGAGTTTGAATTGAAATTTTATTTAATTTATTTACCATTTTTAATTTTTTTTCTTTTCGTTGCTGGATTTGGGATCTAAATAAGTTTTAATTTATTATATAATAAACAAATTTATTTAACAAAATTTAATAAAAATAATCAACAAAATTAAATAATAATAAACCAATAAACTATTTTATTTGTCAGCCATTTGATGACTTAGCCGCTATTCTGACACCCGTTTTATCGCGCCATTATCCGCTGTAACAAAAATAAAAAAGATCATAAAATATATTTATTTTATGATGTACAAAATTTAAATAATTTATTCTAACTTAAATTTAACGCTCCGCATGAGCGTAATTACAAAATTTTATTTATTATCTATTTCGTGTTCGCGTCTCGCCCCGAGTGTGCTGAGACTTGTCGCCCGCTATCGCGCCGACGACAGGTCCCCCTCGAAAAGCCAGTTTCGAGGTCGCTGGCACACTGAATTTTCGCAGTCAGTGCGGCTCTATTTGAGAATTCGGAGAGAGCGCTCGCTCTCCCCTTACCGCACTGTACCGCGCCTTAGTATTAGGCAGCGCCGTCACCGCTCGCGAGAATTCGCGAATTGATTCGCGAATTATCGCTCGCCGCTGCTCTTCGAGCCGCCTGCGGCCCGAGAGCGCTCGCTCATCCCCGCCGCTGCCGGCGCTTTATCCCCGCGCCACGCCGCGCCACGAAGCCTTCGGCGCTCCCCATTCGCCACGCCGCGCCGTTCGCGACTTCGCGACTTATTTACAATATTATAATTTCTGAGCGAGACTATTGTCTCTTCGCAATGTATAAACTTAATAAGGTAGTTTTATAAACTTATAAATAATACGATTTATTTAATCGCACGCTAGTTTCCGTGAAATTAAATTAATCCGGCGCTATTTTCTGCACGGATTCCCGGTGTTATTTTCCACGCGGGGAATTATTAAAATACGACAGGAGGACTTTAATATAGTATTATTCTAAGGTAATGCTTAACTCCGCTGGTCTTTTGAGGAGCGCCTCGCAACGAGGATCACGTTCACTGAGGATGGGTAAAACTATTAGTCGTCTGTCTTTTGAGGAGCGCTTCGCAACAGAGATCAACAAACTAATAGTTTCGGGCAGGATTTAATGGTCAGAATTATTTCGAGCTTCGGATGAGTTTTAGCTCTGGAGAGAGTTCGTGTAAATCGACTTCAGGGTAGTCGTTTCACGACCTCTCGATTTTGTCTTTTGCAGGCCCTTTTATAACAAAATAGTCGTGTAATTCCGTCGCCGCTCGTTTAATTTTGGGCGAGCCGCCGAATTATAATAATTTATAATAATTAATAATAATAATAAATAATATTATTAATTAAAATAATTATTATTTGCATTTTCTTATGTGTATTTGCAGCCGGTGTGCTGTGTACAGTGCTTGTATATGCGTATAATGGTGTGTACGCACATATATATGTATAAATATATATATATATATATATATATATAATATATTTCGTACTATTAATAATTTTATTCAATTAATTTAATTAAATACAGCGGGTGCATTCGTTTTCGAACACCCGCTGTATCTACTGGAATGCGCGCGCCAGTATAAGGTTTGCGCATTCGCCTACCGCAGTATCGCTGCTGGCTCGCGCCGTTTGACGAGAGTGTACGGTAGTGTGTGTACAGCGTGTATTAGAAGGGGATAGCGGTCCCCGGCCTAATACACTTGACGCGGCTCTCTCTTGTCGCGCGCAGTGTATCCCCTCTATCGTATGCTTCTGGCTTAAGCTTAGCAGTAGAGAGAGAGAGGGAGACTAGGTATTGCGTTCTCTCTCTACTGTTCGGTTTTCGGCAGTTGCGTCGACTAACTTTTCCAGTAGTCGGCGCGACCTTTGCCCGCTTTCGGTATGTTTACCGCGTGTTATATAATATAATATATTAATTTAATTTCGTAGTCATTAAATTAATTTTCGCGTATTTCGATTTTACCTGTTATTCTTTCGCGTGTGTGACGGAAATAAATTATTATAATTTAATGTATTTAGTGTCTTTAATGTCTAGTAAATTTATATAACGGTCGCAATGAATTTGCGCGGCCATGTTTTTGGCCGTCTAACCTTTCATTTTCGAGTTAAACTGCCTTTAGCACCTCCAGCAACCACAAAGCGTTGCATTTTGTTGGAGGTATCTAAACTCTTCTATCCTGTGGGTTTATTGTCCAGTTATAATTCGTGCAAAAATATTAATTCAATGTTTGTGAATGTAAGGTGTCGATTGGGATTCGCCTGTTTCAGGTCGAATTCAGAAGGAGTAGTTCTTTATAGACAACAGCTTGCTGACGTAGAGAAGATTCGAATTTAACGACGGATAAATATAAGCTAGTCTGAAACCTAGCATTTGCATTGATTTTATGACGCTTCTGAGCGTGTCTTTACAGCTGCAATTTTTATGTTTCAAGTGCTAGATAGTCCACTTAAAGTTGTAAGTTTGCCAAAGTTGGAACTCTGTGGTGCAGCATGATTAGCCAAACTTATTGCTAGAAGACTTTCTAAATTAGACTCTTCGTCGAAAGAGATTCATTGTTGGTTCGACTTAAAAGTCGTTCTGGCCTGACTAAGATCACGCTCATCTCATTGGAAATCATATGTTGCAAATAGAGTTAGTGAGATCATAACTCTCTTGCCGACAGGTAAATGGCGACATGTGCCGTCCGCACATAATCTAGCAAGATAATTAATCTTCCAAAAATCAACTATGTGGTGGTCAGGGTATATTTGGTTGATTCAGGATGAGTCCATGTGGCCCGTCCAATCATCTGAAATTTCAACAAACTTAGAAATTCATCGTTTAACTGAAGTATGGTTCATTAAATACCATCATGATTGGGAAAAAATGGTTTGTGCACTTACCCTCCTTCGATAAATTAGTTGCTATTATAGCTTATTGTCTTCCTTATCGTAGAGATTTGTCACTTTCTAAAGAGCAGAGAAGAAAAGGTTGTTTGTCGGCTGAGAAGATCTCAATACCAACTACTACTTTAATTAGATTGGTTCAACAGTCGGTTTTTTCCAATCAGTTTCTAATTTTGTCTTCTGGACAGCAACTTCCATTACGCAAATTAATGCTTTTTTGTTACTGATAATTTGCTTCGTGTAGGTGGTAGATTGCACAACTCTTTCTTATCTGAATCAGAGAAGCACCCAGTGATTCTATCAAAAACGCATCATGTTACCGCTGTACTTATTAGAAAAGCGCACCTTTGTACTTTACATGGCGGAGCTACAATTGTGCAAAACTATATATAGAGAAGTTATTGGATAATGCGTGCTCGAAGTATTATTCGAAAAGTAGTTCGTCAATTAATCACCTGTGTTCGATAATGCTCGCACTCAAGAACAGTTGGTAAAATCACTTCCTGCAATTAGAGCAAAACCTGCTCGACCCTTTCAACACATTGGAGTCGATTTTGCAGGCCCCTTTTTAATTAAGGCGTCTTTTGGAAGGGGTCAAAAATCCTTTAAAGAGTGTGTGGCAGTTTTTGTATCCTTGGTCGTTAAAACAGTTCATTTGGAATTAGTATCTGAACATACTGCACAAGCATTTTTATCTGCGTTTCGGAAGTTTACTGCTCATCGAGGTCTCTGTAAAGTAATTTATAGTGATAATGGCAGAATCTTTCTGGGTAGTGAAGCTGAAATTCAGTGTCTCTTTACTAAAGCTTCTATTTCAGAACAAATAATTGCGTCTACTCTGGCCCAAGATCAGGTGTAATAGCGTTCTATTCCTTTCAGAGCCCCTAATTTTGGTGGCGTTTGGAAAACTAACCTGAAGTCTTTCAAAAAATATTTGTAGAGAGTTATAGGCGAATCAAAATTGCTGTTCGAATTATTTTCAACTTTCTTGGCTGATATTGAGGCGTGTTTGAATTCTGGACCACGCAGCGCACTTAGTTCAAATCCTGCAGATGTCAATGCAATCACTCCAGGTCATTTTCTCATTGGTGGCCCACTTATAACACTCCCTAAACTATCTGTTGAAATTGATGAATCTCAAACTCTCTGCTCCAAGTGGAGGTTGACGCAGCTGATGAGAAATCATTTTTGGCAGAGATGGCAAAAGGAATATCTTGATCAGTTACAACAGAGAACCAAGTGGCTTATTATAGCTTTCAAATTGGCGATTTGGTTCTATTCAAAGATAACTTGCTTCCTCCATCAAAATGGCTATTAGGACGATTACTGCCTTACATACTGGTAATGATCAATTGACGAGAGTAGTGACCTTGCGTACCGCTACCTCTGAATACAAGCGACCAGTGAACAAGTTCATTTTGCTTCCAATTCAAGACAATAGATCAGCTAGTCTATTGACATTACATTCAAACTAATTAATGTTCATGAATTACAACGTTTGTTGTTTATATTTGCCTACCGTATGCAATTATTCCTTCGAGGTGGGCGGTATGTTGACACCGCTTACATTATTATAGTAAGTATCAAGTCTTATATGCCTGGGAACTGGCATTCAGTTTTGACTTATTGACACAGACAACGAAATGTCAATAGAGTTCCAATACTACGGATAAGGACTGACCTTTTATGCCTTAGTAAATTACCCGCAATCAAGTTTGTACACTGAGAATTATAAGTAAGGCATGCCTCCGCGCTGGGGCGATTTTTCTGAGTGCTTCTAGACTGCTGTTAAATTCACTTATTTTACATGCTTGTGAGAATATCGAACTATACACTTGGAGAAATCGACTTAGCTTACCGATATCGCTCTTGGAAAGTGTTGAAGTCCTACTTGACTTATAAACTTTCAAACAACAAAGTGGTGCAGCCATTGGGGGACATTCATAAGCCTGCTCGTCGAAATTATAATCGACGACAATTCGAACTACGTGATATAGATCAGACATAGCAAGCAAATCTCATTAAAATGCAACTTTATCTGTATGCAGATCATGTATTTGTATCCTTTATTTTCTCTAGCATTTTTTTTTCGTTGGATAGTGGGAAGTTCATCCGCCATTGTTTGACGGCTAGTGGCTCTCGCCAACTGAGACTACCGCTGGAGCTGGTTCCAGGGTATGCAGGATTCTAACCTACTCAACCCATTAACCATATCAGGGTGCAAATATATGCTCAGGAACACTTAGCTATCGCCATTGTATTCCTTTCATCATCTGCGTATGCGACAGCGAAGATTCTTTCCTCTTCAAGCATACGCAGTAAGCCATCAGCTACAAGATTCTACAGGAGAGGTGAAAGTACCCCTCCTTGTGGACATCCTTCGTTGACTTTATCTGTTACGAGTTTACCTTTCCATTCACTATATACCTCTCTATTACTTAAGGAACTCATAATCCACCTTCTAATAGAGGGTGTTATTCCCTTAGCATATAAAGCGTTGTCAATGGTAATCCTAGTGGTCCCAATATAATCCCGAACGGATTAAATTGTTTAAAACAATCTTTTTAAACCGTAGGTTCTTTGCGGATATTTCTTCCTCAGACTTACCTTTGTTTATCCTGGAAATGATATAAGTGATTATATGTATTGATAAATTATTGGTAATCCAGGAAAAGGCGGATTAATGATCAGGTACAGGGGGGTATATCTATATTTTCTACTACTAATAAAAAAATTAAAAGTAGATTTATTTAATTCACTAAGAAAATAACTTAGATTTTTATTCAATTTGATAAAATTATAATAATTAATAAGCTACCCCTACCTAATACGCACCCGCGATAGACTAACGCACGAATCCGCTCACACAGGGCGTGAGAGAGATAAATCTGTAAGTATAATAGAGAGATAGAGCAACAAGAGCGCCACCTTACGAAGAACAAGGTATTCTACTAAAGAAAACTGAGTGCGCGCTTGTTACTCTTACTATTCTAACTCTATGTCTATATCTCTCTGTCTCTCTCACACCTGTAAAGCTAACTTATAATATCTAATATTGTTAATCAAAAAAATTGAAGAAAAGAGTAGAGGTATATAACACTCTACTGAAATCCGAAAATATAATAAATAAGGAAAAATTCACCAAACCTTTATAACTCGACGCTGAAAACAAAACAACCCAACGATGTATTTGGCGTGAGCCTGATGCTTGAAATATCGGCCGGTTTATTGTGCCTTTTACTCGGCAAGATCTTCCAATTAATATTTTTATTGTCTTTCGAACAAAACAAATTCAACAATCACTGTTCTTTATATATTCAAAACACTTTAATTGATCGATTCAACAATTCCTTGAACAACGATGGCCACAATAATTTTTAAGAGTAAGTTTTATAAACGTATCGATTAACAAGGTATCTATTATACTATATATTAACTATATTATAATAATTTTATTCTCCTCTCTCTCTCTCTCTCTCTCTCTCTCTCTCTCTCTCTCTCTCTCTTTCCCTTTTTCCCTCCCTTTTTTCCTATTTGTTGAAATAATCAACATGTCTAGGGTGAAATAACCTATACATGTTACAATATATATATATATATATATATATATATATATATATATATATATATATATATATAATAAACAACAAAGATCGCGCATGGCAATATCAAGTATTGTCATACACTGTCAACCCTAATGGAAAAGGCGAACTTCTGCGGAAATTGTTCGGAGGTTGGCAATCGGAAGTTTAAAATCTCACGCCACGTCAAACACGTCAGAAGAATTAATTCACCTTCCCGCGCAACTTCAATCAATCATGGCTGCTTTAAATGAGACCGCGGTGGATAAGATCCTGAAGCTTGCAGATACGGTGCATGAGATTAGTCCTAGTAAACATGTTAATTCGGTCGGTGATTTGGCAGGTCTTGTTGAACAAACTCAATAGCTTACCGTCCAGATAAGCGCGCTGACTCTAGACCGCAGCCGCTCGCGCTCGCGTGTAGCATCGTGCCGACCTCACAGTCGCGCTACAACGCCCGTATCAAGAAGTAATAATTCGAACAGTGATCGAATGTATTTCTATCATCGCAGATTCAAGAACACACAAGTAAATGGAGAGGCAACTATGCGTGGGGGTGAAATGACGCGCGTGGTCGATAAATGCGGCAGGCATCTACGGTTTAGTTAGTTGCCGTATTTACATACGACACATTAGCTTGGGCAAACCTTTTCTTATTGATACTGCTATCGATTTGTGCGTTTATCCTCGCTAATAGTTAACGAGTAATCGGAAAAGTTGCGCGTACCAACTATTTGTCGCTAAAGGCTCAATCATCGCCACGTACGGGAACGTGCCGTTGCATTTAAGCGTCAAAGTTCGTCGTACATTCAAGTTATTATTTGTCGCCGCGGATGTTACATGCCTATCATTGGAATAGGTTTTTTGTCGCATTACGGCTTACTAGTTGACGCGAGAAACAATTCGCTCGTCGATAGTATCGCCGGCTTATCTTCGTGCAGACATATCGCCGGCGAAGAAATGACAGTCATTAAAACAATCATCGGCGATTCTTCATACAAATAACTTACTCATTAAATATCTCAATTTAATGATTAAAAAGTTTTTGACTTCTCAAAATTCATGAGCTAACACTTGCAATTGAGTAAATAAGCTATAAGCATTCTAGCACATACGCATTCTAGCACACCTCCCCCCTGAAAAAGTGTGCTGAGCCCCAACTAGGTCATGCTGGGGACATAGCACACTTTAGACGTGAGTGCACTTTAGATTGAGTAGAATGCCTATAAGAAGAGACGAACGTTTGTGCAGCTGAAGTGGACCCATATCAATTAGTATAATCCGTTTACGGTTCATGGTTATGAATGTCTCTCGTTATAGAAAACACGGGGCCTCTATATTGTATAATAAAAGCAAATTATTTTTCTTTACCGGTTCCACACCTTGCATCTTCTCAATTTCGGTAAGTATAAAATTTCGATGCGTATGGAAAGGGAATGACTGTGGAAAATCAAGGTAGAAGTGTTCTATTTTGAAAGAGGTTCATTTCTCGGAAAAGCATGTAAGCAGGTCCGAGTAGAAGTGAACGCTTGTGCAACTGAGATAGGCCCACATCAATTATAATAGTATAATCCGTTTACCGTATATACCGATGAATGACTATCGGTATAGAAAACACGTGGCCCCTATACTGCATAATAAAATCAAGATATTTTTCTTTGTCGCTATCTCGCTTGATATCTTCAAGATTTCGTCCGAGTAGAATATCGTTGCGTATGAGAAGGGGAGTGACTGGAAAATCAGGGTATAAGTTTTTTATTTTGAACGAGGGTCCCTTCTCGGAAAAGCATGGGAGAGGGTTCAAGTAGAGGCGAACGCTTGTGCAACTGAGATAGGCCCACATCAATTATAATAGTATAATCCGTTTACCATGTATAGCGATGAATGTCTATCCTTATAGAAAACACGTGCCCCTATACTGTATAATAAAATCTAGATATTTCTCTTTGCCAGTCCCACACCTTGGATCTTCTCAATTTCGGTCAAGTATATAAAATCGTTGCGTATGGAAAGGAGTGATTATAGACGATCAGCATAATGACGTTGTATTTTCAAAAATTAAAAACGAGTTGCATTGGAGGCGAACACATGCGCCTCTTGATATACTTACCGAGATTGACTCATCAATTAGTATAAATCCCTTACTTTTGACGTCATATGTGTGAGTGGGGAAGGAGAAGGAGGGATAATAGAGTTCCTTCACCAATGAGGAAAAGTTTCTTGTGTCAAAAAAAATAGAAAGGATGAGCTAAGCCGCACTTTCTAAACGAAATTTAAAATCTGTAGGCGATTCTTTTTTATTTTTTTTGTTCAATAGGAAAGTTTCCTAGTACATGGTAGTGGAATGATCAGTAATAGAAAACGATAAAAAAGGCGAACGACAGTGAGTTTATGCATCACAGTCTACTTTCAGATTTCAAATTTGAAAAGTTTTAAATTGAAATATGAAAGTAGTACTGAGTGCCAACAGCAACGCTAATGCCAATGCCAACAGCAACGACAATGACAAGTATTTGCCTGCTGTTGAAAAGGCTCCGCGAAGTTGTCCCGGCAAAAATTATAGGTCTATGGACTTGTTCGGGGAGGAGGAAAACGAGGAGGAGGAGAGGACGACCCGGTCCACCACCCTTATTCTCATCGCCACAGCCTCTCTCTTAAGGGCTGTAACGCTGACGATCGAGAGATCTCGATCACCATCTCCGCAGAAGAAGTGGAAAAAACCAGCTTCTGCTGCGGATTGGATGTCCCTGTATAGGAGGGTACAGGAGATGCATGCTGCCAAGTATGCCAAGTTTTAGACCATCGAATCAGGTAATTTACTTAATAATATATAATTGCATTATAGTAATATAATATTGATAATGCATATATAATATATAATAATACTGATAATAAGTATAATGATACTAATAATACTTTTATTTTTTCTTTTGCTACAGAAATGAAGAAACATCGTCCAACTTATCAGTTGGACGTGCGATCGGTCCAAGAGGAAATAAAAAAGTCGGCTCAGGAGCGAGAAGATGACAACAACAACGACGATGATTGATCGTCACCGTAGCCCATCTGTCGAAAACATGGGCCAGCGTAGTAGCTCAAATATAGAGAAATTAGACGTTCAAGTAGAACTTCCGCGCATAATATCCGATGTACGTTTGAAAAATAACATGTAAATATAAAAAAAAAGTCTAAAAATAATTAAATAAAATATACGTATATCAACAAAAATAAATAACTAAAACTAAATTAAAGAAGATGCCTTGTTTATTATTTATCCTTATAATTTGTCAATGAATTATTTTTGGTTGTTCTTTCATTGTTTAATATAATTATATAATATTATAATATCTAATATATATAAACTAATATTACAATATCTAATGTTAATCTAGATTTCTAAAAATGTACAATATTTTCTTAAATTATTTAAATTACTAACATATCATTTTGAATAAAGAAGTGTATGTATAAGAATAAATGCATATAAAAATAAATGGTTGAAGTAGACCACCGAACTGGAGAACCATAGCAGAGGACGATGCAGCAAAGAAGAAGGTAAGTTAGAGAGAGTTACAAAGAAAATGCAACCGACCACCAACGGCGTGGGGTTTGGGGGGCCGGAGGCCCCCCCCCCCTAAAAAATACCCAACGGCAAAATTCCTAGAATTTCATGAAATTCTTGGAATTTTAGGAAATTCTAGGAATTTTCAGAAAATTCTTGGAATTTCATATTTCCTAGAATTTTATTTAAAAATTTCTTAATTTATATTTTTTTTTCATTTTAAAATTTATTTTTAAAATTACTTTAATTTATAATTTCTTTACTTTTAAATTTTCTTTTTAAAATTTCTTTAATTTATAATTTCTTTACTTTTAAATTTTCTTTTTAAAATTTCTTAAATTTTACGTTTAGATTTTCTTTTTAAAAATTCTTAAATTTAAAATTTCTTTTTTTTAAGGTAGGAATTAAATACTTTTTTTCTGAACATAAATTTTATTTTTTTTATTAAAATACATTTTGTTCAACCAGTTTCGTCCCAACGGTATTTCCCACTATAGCTCCTCTACATCAGCTATATTTCTGCAATTAGAGTAAAAACATTATGAAAAATTATGAAAAATTATGAAAATTATGAAAACTTATGACAATTATGAAAAATTATGAAATTTATGAAAAATTATGAAAATTATGAAAAATTATGTCAATTATAAAAAATTATGAAAATTATGAAAATTATGAAAAAAGTATTAAAGTACAAAAAAGTATGATAAGTATGGAAAAACTATGAAAAGAGTATGGATAAAGTGTGGAAAAAGTATGAAAACTTACATATTTGGTAGAAGGTTTGATAACCATACCTTCTTCTTACAACCCTTCACGTATATTTTCTGCATTCCAGCACAATAAATCTCCAATGTGCTTTGCAGACTATGATAAGAAATGTCACCATATTCCCAATTAATGCCATGGTAATTCCGTTCCAGCCAGTCTACTTTTTTTTCTCAGCCCATGTTAATTGATGTCACGGAAATGGTGGTTGAAAGAGGTACGAACTAGGAAGTGCACCTCCTTCCAAACTCAGAAAACTGAGTTCTTTTAAAATAAAAGTTTGCGGTCCTTTTGACTGAAATCCCTGCATGTCGCAAAAGTACACTTTATCTTCCGGACATTTTAGAATATTATTTCTAAACATTACTTCATATTCTTGCACTCTGGCCATTTTCAGATTGATATATACTAATTTTTATAGGCAGAAGTGATGATTAGGAATGATAGTTTTATGCTTATGCCTTCATTTTTATAAGATGTCTCTCCTCCTACTGAAATGACTGCTCTGCTACAATTGGTTGATTCAAAAAAATCAAAAATAGATTCGATTGGATGGATGAAGATCGAATTTTCGTTACAAGTGAAGTCATCCCCTCCATTCACAGAGAAATTCACTTACAATTGAGTGCAGGAGAAGGAAAAGGGCGCAACAGTAAAATTCAGATGGTTGTAAAACGATACACACCTCCTTCCTCCGTAGGATCTCACGTTTATGATTGGATGTTCAAGGAGAAAAGAGATGATCTACATGAATGTACTAAAAGGTCTATATTTGATTGGCTCTAGTTATTGAAGTTTTCTATATGACTGACATTCTCCTTCTACTTCTGCTTCCCCTTCTCCATATTTTCATTTCCTTTAAAAGCCAGACAATATCTTGGAGGAACACAGCTTCTATACCTCAGTCAAATAAGTTTAGTTTTATCTTTCTTATTTTTTCTTCTGTGTGCAATACGAGTGTGTAGTATTGTATCAGTGTTTTATTTTTGTGTCTTACTTTTATCAGTCAGTAAATAAGCATTATTAACTGAAATTTAAAAATATTTTATTAGTTAAAGATGGCTTTTCTTTCGTCTATTGAATTTCAAGTGAATTACGAGAGTGATATTTACGAACGTGTCAGTGAATTAAGCATACACGAACTCGAAAATTATTTATCAATAACTGAACAGGATATAATAAAGCTGAGGGAATTTGGCAAAAAACAAGGTCTCTCTCGAGCAGAAAATCAAAAATGTTTAACATGTCTGATTCATCTTTCATGTTTACAAGCAAGATTTCGTTATCATCTTGATAGTGAAGTGCCAGTGGGTAGTCTAATCTCTAACGATTCAGCTAAAGTAGAATGGCGAGATATACAATCTGCTTTTAAAAATCGAATAAGAACAGGCGTTGTTGTTAACTTAGAACATCTGCACATTCTAAGTTTCTTGATCGACTCACAGAAGCTCTTTGAAGATAAAGTTAGGGCTTGGTTACAAGCATATACAGCAATAAAACTAAATTCCGATTTTATATCAAAGTTTTCCATGCAGAAAAATGGAGAAGAAACAACAGACATTAAATATTTCACAACTGTGAGTGCTACAGTATTCATGTCTACTGATTTAGAAAAATGGTATGAGGAACATATTAAGGAACCACTTCTTACACATCTAGAAGAATTTCAGGATAAAGATTCTGGATGGACATTAAAAAGTATTATTAGTTTGTCCATAAACATAAAAAAAATTTCACCTCACAAGGGAAGGTCATAAATTCCTCTCCCTAAATTCATAGCATCAAAAAGAGCATGTATCAATGTTCATAACATTGATAATCAATGCTTCAAATATGCTATTCTTTCAACATTACATCCAAATGAAAAAATCCTCAAAGAGTTCATAATTATGATAAAATTGCAAACGAGTTGAAATTTGGTGATATAGAATTTCCTGTAAAACTGAAAGATCTTTCTAAATTTGAAAAATTGAATAATATTTCAGTAAATGTTTATATGCTTAGGAAATACGGATTGAAATATGAAGTATCACCTTGTCATATTTCATTAAATAAGAAAGAGAAACATGTAAATATTCTCCTTATTCAAGATGTCTACGTAGATGAGTACGAAGTAAATAATATTCCTGACGATAATGGAAGTGTGCCTAAATTCGATTATGTTTCGATTAAAAGTATATCCAGGCTTTTAGAATCGCAAATGAGTAAAGCTCATAAAAAATTATACCATTGTGAAAGATGTTTACAACATTTTTATAGTGAGGAAGGGCTACAAAATCATGAAAATCTTTGTAAAAACATTAACGATTGTAGAATCAATTTACCAAACTCATCAAATAACATTTTGAAATTTGACGATTATAGTAAAAGTGAAAAAGTACCTTTTGTAATTTATGCAGATTTTGTATGTTTATTAAAACCTACAGAAAACGAGAATGCTTTTCAATTACATGAAGCGTACAGTATAGGTTTCTATTTAAAATGTAGCTTTGACGACAAATTATCCGCTTACAAAGCATATAGACAGAAAAGTCCAGATGACGAGACGCCTGTACAATAGTTTGTTTGTGAACTAAAATCAATTGGTGAGCAGATTGATCATCTCTATAAAAATCCAAAACCAATGAAACTCACAGATCTTGAAAAATTAATTTTTCAATGGTCGACCGATTGCCATATATGTCGCAAACCATTTCTAGATGGGCAACTGGCAGTACGAGATCATTGTTATCTAACAGGACGGTAAGTTTTTTTTGTAATTAATTTGTTGTTTCTCTTTAGGTTCAGAGGCGCTGCTCATAATTCATGCAATTTGAACTATAAAGACTCAAAATTTATTCCTATAGTTTTTCATAACCTCAATTATGACACACATTTTATTTTAAAAGAACTTGGAACTTCTACACTGATGAATGGACGAATTACTCTAATGCCTCATAACAAGGACAAATATATTTCATTTATGAAGTATATGGATGACTGTGATGTAAATTTTAGATTTATAGATTCTTGGCGATTTTTACCATGATCCTTAGAGAAACTTGCATCATATCTAGATAATGTACTAATAGCAATACAGAAATTTCAGTTAGATGGATTCTCGAATGAAAATATTAATCTTCTTAGACGTAAAGGAATATTTCCCTCCGATTTTGTAGATGGACTCGATAAATTATTAACTACAAAACTGCCGTCGAAAAATGAATTTTATAATAAATTAACAGATTCAGATATTACTGAAGAAGATTACAAGTACGCTGTTCAAGTATGGGAAAGTTTTAAAATAAGAACCTTAGGAGAGTATTCGGACTTATACTTAAAAACGGATGTTCTCCTCTTAGCAGATGTCTTCGAAAGTTTTCGAAATAGATCTATTAAAGCCTACGACTTATGTCCTGCACACTTTGACACTACTCCAGGATTAACATTTACAGCAGCTCTAAAAATGACAAAGGTAGAATTAGAGCTTCTGACTGATATTGACATGTTATTATTTATTGAATCAGGCATTCGGGGTGGAATAAGTCAGTGCTGTAATCGATATTCAAAGGCAAATAATCCATATATGGGATCGAGATACGATAAAAAAATAAAATAAAGACACTTTTATATTACGAAATTAATAATACATATGGTTGGGCGATGGTACAGCATTTGCCAATTGGAAAATTTAAGTGGGTTGATTATGAATCAAATTGTAGCTTTTTCAATACACCATCAGATTCTGATATAGGCTATATTGCTGAAGTAGATTTGGAATATCACGAGGAAATACATGATCAACATCGTGATTTACCTTTCTGAGCTGAGCATTGTACACCACCTGGTTAAAAATAGAAAAAACTGCTAACTTCATTGAACAATAAAAAAAGGTATATAATTCATTATCGTGCTCTTAAGCAAGCGCTTGATAATGGTCTTGGATTGAAAAAAGTACATTGAATTTTGAGTTTTAAACAGAAACCCTGGCTGAAACCATATGTCGAACTAAATACTGAAAAGCGAAAGCATGCAAAGAATGAGTTTGAAAAACTTTTTTAAAAATTATTAATTAATGCTGTATACGGAAAATGCATTGAGCGAGAGTGCTGTATACGGAAAATGCATTGAGCGAGAGCAATCTCGCATTGATGTACGTTTAGTAAATAAATTCACTGGTCGATATGGAGGAGAGACACGCATAGCCCTACCTAATTATCATAGCTGTGCAATTTTCGATGAAAATTTAGTTGCCATTCAGCTTAAGAAAACAAGTGTAACAATCAAAAAGCCGATATACGTTGGGCTTTGTATCCTCGATCTATCAAATACATTAGTGTATGATTTTTACTACTCTTACATGAAACATCGAGTGGGCGAAAAGTGTCAGCTCTTGTATACTGATACTAATAGTTTGATATATGAAGTAGAGGATATTGATATGTATCAAATAATGAAAGAAGATATTCATAGATTTGATACTTCTGATTATGACGAAAATAATCAGTATGGTATTCCACATGAAAATAAAAAAGTTCCTGGGCTCATGAAAGATGAGTGTAATGGAAAGTTCATGATGGAATTTATCGGTTTACGGAGTAAAATGTACAGTATTTTAGTAAATGGAGGAGGGGTAGTAAAAAAAACTACAGGAATAAAATCGACCGTTGTAAAAACATCAATCACGTTTGAAGATTATCGAAGCTGTTTGGACGATCTAGTGATTATACAGCAGTGTAACATTCGCTCAAAATTACAAATAGTGCATACAGAAAAACAGAAAAAAATTGCCCTCAGTCCATTTGGTGATAAAAGATACTTATTGCTCATTACTACAGACACATTACCTTGAGGTCACTATAAAATCCTAGAAGAGCAAATATCGCAAGCTGAAAGTCAGGTAGATAGGGAAATAATGGAAAGGACAAGTCAGCAAATAGAGGACGGGAATGATAATGAGAGAGGATTCGATGAGGCTAATGGAAGAGTAGCTCAAGTAGGTGCAGCTACTAAGAAAGAAGAGAGAGAGAATAAAATCACGAATGAGATTCGAGTAACTGTAGATATACACGCAGAAGAAGAGAGGGGCGATAAAGCAACCAAGGAATATCAAGCTGCACGAGAGAAGATGACGCTTTATAGCAGTGTAGGTGAACCAATAAGCGTTGAGTATAATACATCGGATGAACTATCACATAAATGGAATCCTGAACAAATCTTGGAGGTATTGGAAGCGGTAATCTCAGTTGAAGTCGAGAGAAGGGATGTACTTCATGAGGCATGAAGGGGCAGAAATTGTGGTGGGAAATCAGCTATATGAACAGACTGAGGATGATAAAGAACTCATTCGAGCAGTTGAAGAGTTTGAGAATTGTCAACCTTCTCCAAAGAAAACAAGACTAATCCAATAAGGTAAGATTCATAGTTAATTTTCTCTTAAAAAATTAATTTTTTACTATGGTGGAATTAAGAAAATATTTTTTTCCTTTAGAATGGATTTAGCCACTCTAAATAAAATTTCTGAGAGCGAGTTCTTGCCGAGGAAGAAATGTACGGAATTGGAGAAAAATCATCAATACATGGTGACTGCTCTTAAGCAAGTCTCCACAAAATATGGTACCAAAGTCGTTGCTGAGCTGGATGACAACGTTAAAATATTCTTACCACAGAAGATATCGTCAGCAATATTAAAAGATAAAGAATTTTTCATGACTATGGCTAACAAAGCAAATAAGCTTTGTTTATTTATAGAGTATCAGGGTAGTAGTTATTTTAAGTTTAATACTTTTACTTCTCAAGTAATAATAAAACTATAGTTTCATTTCTTTTTATTATTTATTTGTCAAAAACAAAAAAACATGTATAACTTAATTACATAAATAAATATTATAATCATAAAATTAGTGTCCGTACACCTATCCATATATGTTACTTATATTATATCTTGTATTCAATTAATTTCTTTTTTATTTATCCAATTATTATGCTCACTATTGAATCCTAACCATTTAACATATACGTGGTTACCACTCCGTTTTAGCACTTTTTCTACTAGATAAATTTCCGGATACTTAATCTTTTGAATTTCAGTTTAATAAAAACCCTCAGATACAGACTTATCGTAATAATCTTTAACGTGATAAGTTACTGGATCAGTTTTTACAACTCTTGATATTTTAAAAATTTCAGTAGACCAATTAGGTGTGTAGCCTTTTTCAAAAATATATTTTATTTTACTTATTCGTACATTATCTCCGACATTGTATTTCGGTTTTTTCCTTGGTAACATCTCAATTGAAAAACGCTTCTTCACCTCCTTTTCATTTTCTTGGCTTACATTTTCAGGCTCAATTCCTATTGTTCGATGTTTTCTTGAATTGTAAGCTATCAGTAAAACTGTTAGGTTATCTATCCATTTGTAGTTTCCTTGTTTACTGAATTAAATCCACATTGCATTTTTTAATGTTCTATTAAATCGCTCACAAATACTTGCATGAAGATTACTATGTGAAGAGTATAAATTTATCTTATATTTCTTCATGACATTTAAAAATTGTGAATTGTAAAATTCTTTTCCTTGATCGGTTTGTGGATTTGATCGCACTCTTCCATGTTTCAACATCGTATTCATAGCTAGAGTAACATCGTTGCCACTCTTTGACTTTACTGGTTTAGCCCAAGCGTACTTCGAAAACAAATCTATAATAGTGAATAAGTATCGAAAGCCTTTATTATCCTTATATATAGAGTAAGGTATCGTTTCTACAAGATCTGCTTGCCAAGTTTCGTTTATACCACGTATATCATATTTTCTTTGCTTATACCTGCAACAAGCAGGTTTGTGTAGCTCTTCCACCACCTTATGTCGTACTTCCTGTTGACTTTGCCTTTGGTGATTTTTCGATGCATTTTTCCTTTCAATCTCTTTTACAATGCTATTTACATTAATAACCATTTGTGAAACATTATCTCTTAAACGATTATGTAAGTAACTAAGAGTTTTCAATTTCGATTTTAGTTTTGATTGATACTAATTGGTTTTCATAATATTTTTATCGAAATTATTCATTCTTTCTTCCAATTTTAATTGATTTTCATTATGTGTATAATATTTTTGAAAAAGATCTTTGAATTTCTCTTCTGATATCAAGCCATTTTGTTAATGATATTTCTCATTTTCTTTTAGAATTTCATTAATTTTTGAAAATACAGTATTAGTTCCTTCTGCAAGATTGCATATAACGTTTTTACACAAACTGCATCAGTATCTGTGGTAGCTTCTCCAATATTACAAAGTAATTTATTTTCTATATCAAAATTGACATCTGCTGTAAAATTGTATCCAATGCCTGGCGGACCTCGACTCCCCTTCGAGTCTGTCAAATTTCTTCCAAATAAGTCGAGACTCATGATGATACTGATTGAAGAATAAACGTATGTGCATTAATATATATATATTCTATTTTACGCAGTTCCTCAATAATTGAATGGATTTCGTTGATATGATTGTTATTTCCAGCTGATTGTTCAGCAATTAGTAATCTTAGCCTCTCAACAAGCTCATTCGGATCATCCCAGTACACTAACTCTATTGAAGAATCTTTCTTTGCTATTTTATATTTAAGTATGTGACCTCCTCCTCCCTTTTTTGTATGACTAACACTGCTGCGAAACATTGGTGCAATGATGTTGAAATATTTTCTACTCTTCCATGAGCGTATAGATTCATCTTTACTATGTTTTTTCCGGTGAGCACTTGTTGCTTCTAGAATACTGCGATAATTTTAACGATCTGCTGGACTTATTAATGTGTCTGGTTCTTTCTTAATAAGTAACTCCATCAGTCCATTACTTTTAGGATAAGTTAAATCTTTCACTTTTGTTTTATTATCATTAAATATAATTTCAGAATCACCAAGCATGTATATACCTCCAATATTACTTACTCCATATGTGTTATCAAATTTACTGCGGTTTTGATCTAAAATATTAGTTTTAACATTGCCTTCATGTATAGATTTGAATGTCAAATTCATCATTGAGTTATTTAATGAGGCAAAATCATCATCGGAATCATAATCTATTATGGAAGCTAAGCGAATATTATTATCTAACATAAAACTTAACTTTTTTCGGGATCTAGTTGATTTTTTAATACTGCGATCATCTGAAATGAGATTAGAAGACTGTAAACTTTTTGATTCGACAAGCTTTTCAAGTGGTGTAATGATAGGTTTCAATGTATCTCCTACAATTTTTTCGAGATTCTGTCTCTCCTGTTTCAATAGTGCAGATTTTCTTTTAATAGCTTTACGAGCTTGCAACAGCTCGCTAAGGATATTATTTTCTTTCTCAAAGTCCGACATGGTGTCGTGTTGCTGTGTAAAATTGAACTGAGTATTTACGCAGATTATTTATACATTTATTGCAAAACAGTCAAAACCTTTTCTGTATCTACCATCATCCATCATTCTATCTTTATCAATAACATCAAATCCATAATTATCATTTTTCCAGCATTCAGAACAAAAATTACGAAAATCGTTGAAAGACAGATCAGTGTTGACATGGTCATCATAAATATTTTTTAAATTCACATCATCTTGTCGATAAATTACTAACATATTATTATAATATTATCTCTAATAAGATGTTTTGGTATATGAGCATATGACTGGCATAGGTAGAAGCAGTCTACACTTTTATGTCTCCCCATACAGAAAAATGCTCTGACGTTATATTGCTTCTCACAAGCTACATCATCAAAAATCATAATTGAATTGGGCAATGCTTCATGTGGCGATATTACAGATTCATTTTCACTAAATGCCTTCGATTGATTCTATGACTTTTTTGAGAAATTGATACTTTGGTTGATTTAACGATTTTGGATAAACATACACATTCTCGGATCTAAGACCATTGGTATGAATGATTAAAGCTAACAAGCTATTTGTTTTTCCGCAGTTTGATGAGCCGCAGAATACTGCTCGTATACTATCTGGTAGTAACTCTCCGTGTCGCTTCCTTCTTTTTTCCATTCCAAAATCAAAGTTAGCGACGGGCAGTTTCACGTTCTACTCATTGAAATCCATGTTGACATGACAAAGTCTAGTTTATCATTAACTGAAGTAAATATATAAATGTTGATTTTATATTTTTGATCGTCAGTTATAATTTGACTGTCAACGATGATTGAACATAAAATTCGTATACATTCGAAAAAGGAAGGACGTGGATTGCTCGATAGAGTAATCAACAATTTACCTATCGAAATGCATCTTCCTGGTTATCAGTACTGTGGTTCCGGAACTAAATTAACGAAGCAATTACAAAGGGGTGATCCATGAATAAATCCGCTAGATAAGGCATGTAAAGAACGTGACATTGAGTACTCTAATAAAAACAGTAATCGTAAAGTGGCTGACATAAAGCTTGCTAATAAAGCTTGGCAACGAGTTAAGGCTAAAAATTCTAGCCTTGCTGAGAAAACGTCAGTTCTAGCAGTTGCAAGTGCTATGAAATTAAAGGCAAAAACTGGAATGGGGCTGAAATTCAACAAATTGGTAACAGCAGACAAAAATCATTAAAATCAGGTAAAAATTCACTCAAAGTAATACAGTCCGCCTTAAAAGGTACTCGTCAAGCTCTTAAGAATAGTGGTTGTACGAAGAAAGTTCTCATTCCACGTGTGATACCCCTTCCGTCTAAAATTGGCGGAGTTCTTCCTTTCCTTATTCCACAGTTCGCATGATTAAGTGCAACTGGTGCTTTAGCCGGAGGTGCTGCTGGAATAGCTAAAGCAATAAATGATGCTAAAGCTGCGTAAAAAGATTATCCAGAAAGCAAGCGTCATGATAAGACGATGGAAGCTATTGCTTTAGATAAAGGTCTATATCTGAAGCCATATAAACGTGAAGTGGGATTATTTCTCAAACCGCATGTCGAATACGGCCTAATTAAAAGAAAAAAAAACCTTCAATTTAATTTTGCCAAATCGTCCACTAACAAACTATGATCTTATAAAATTTGCACATATATTACGAATTCCATATTTCCGAGTTATTTTCATGAGAAATAGCCTTCCTCGCAATTCACCGTGGCAAAACGAATCTGCTATTGTTAATCTCGATTATTCAAAAAACAAAGGTACTCATTGGGTCAGTTATCGAACGAGAGGATATGACGTCATCTACTTTGATAGCTTTGGTGACCTCAAACCTCCCATAGATCTTATAAAATATTTCAATGTGAAAGAAGTAAAATACAACTATACAAGATATCAGAATTTTGACTCATTCATTTGCGGTCATCTTTGTCTTCCTTTTTTAAGTGAAAGTCTGTACAAAGAATTTGTCAGATAAAACTTGATCATTTTCGCTCAATCAGTCATGGAAGATAGTTTCACTTTGACTCTTTCAGGAAAATCTTCTGTTTTAGAAGCCCAATACTTTCCATCCATTGAACTACCAAAGCATAAAAATTATGTTTTAGGTTTAGTCGAACTTTTAACCTTTAATTCCATTCCAAATATTGACAATACAAATAATCAACTTCATTTAAAAGAAGAAATTATTACTATCCCCATTGGCAGTTACGAGATTGATGATATAAATGAATTTTTATCAAATACATTGAAATCTAAAGGAATTGAATTTTCCTCGAAAGCTAACAATAATACATTTAGAAGTGAAATTAAGTGTAGTGTCCCGTTAAATCTTCAACCTAAAAAATCAATTGGTCGAGTGTTAGGATTTACTCCTCGTATTCTCAAGGAAAATATAGAACACCGTTCCGATTTACCAGTGAAAATATTGAAAATCAACGCACTCAGAGTCGAGTGTAACATTACTGCAGGACCTTTCATTAACAATCAAAAGGTTCATACTATTCATGAATTCTTTCCTAGTGTTCCTCCAGGATATAAAATCATAGAAATCCCATCACTGGTTATATATCTACCACTTAGTGTTAAGTGTATAAATAATATACAAGTTCGAATTGTCGATCAGGACGGTTATCTAGTTAATTTTCGAAAAGAGAAAATCACTGTTAGACTTTATATCAAATCTATATAATGGGGATTGTTTATAATTCTAACAAGCATATAACTACTTCATCATGGCAATCGACAATTAGTCGATTGAAGAGTTGGAAACCGTTAACACTGAAGAACATTCAGTTCCTCAAAGTCTTGGTCTAAAAGTTCGTGGAAAAAAATTACTTGTATAGTTTTCTGCTGTTTTCTGAAAAATGGACGAAATACTAAAAATTCAATCAGGTGTCGCATTCGATGAGTCAATTGCTCATTATGAAATTCACTCACATCAACCATACACATCACTAAACGTTAATCATAATGATGAAATTCACATTTCCATCCAACACCAAGATCTGTGGCTTCTACCATCACGTAGTTCTATCCATATCTATAAAAAATTCCAAAAAACTGATGGAAATCCACCATATAAATCTAGATTTGTCAGCAATGGTATTTGTCATTTTTTGATGAAATTCGCTACGAAATTAATGGTGTTGAGATAGTCAAAAGTAAAAATGTTGGATTGAGTAGTATCATGAAAGGATAGGCTTCGTTCAATACCAACGAGACGCTCATGCTTGAAAATGCAGGTTGGGTGGGTAATGAAGAAGGAACGAGAACTTTGATAGATAGGCATGGAAACTTTGACGTTTCTATTCCTCTAAGTATAATTTTGGGCTTCACAAAAGATCAAGATCAGACCTGAATCCTATAATCCAGGAAGGTAATACAGTAGGTAATAATACTACATATGAAGAATCTATGTGTAGAAGCTTGTGTAGAATCATGTGTACAAACTATATACTTCTCTCTCTTTCTAACACGCGACACATATTCATAACCAGCAATGGAAAAAATGAAAAGAATCGTTCCTTATCTCCCTCTTTGTTTATCTATTATAATATATCGAGAGTGGCTCCGTTTTTAGAGAGGGGGGTCTTTCTCTATATATTACAATATGCTGGAGGCATAGCAAATTTTTAAAGGGGGGAGATGTGCTAGAATGCCTATGCACTAGAATGACTACAGCCTATTTACTTTCCAGCAATATTAAATTTAATAATTCAAATACTATCGTTGCCCTCGGCGGTGATGGCGTAATCAATAGGTTTCCGGTAAACTAAATCATTTTTATAAACTACGCGATTTTATAATAAAAGAAAAATATATATAAAACAGTACTTTTTGTATCAAAAACGTAAAACTTTCCGCGTGTAATAAAGACATTCATTTTATGTAGTATAATCACAAAATTCGATTTTGATAAAGTCGTGATTAATTTGTATAGTGTTCATAATGGCGAAATATAAGGCGTAAAAATTAATATTTTGCACTTACTGTATCAAAAAATTAATTTTTTTCCAATCTCAAACTCATAATTTTAAGATGATTGTTCTATTTCTATTAAGAATATATCCTCAATCATTTAATTGCATGTTAAAGAGATTAAGATCTTGTTAAATTTTATATTTTTTTAAAGGATTTTTTTTATTCGAAGTAATATTTAAAATGAAGATTTAATTAAACAAAATATCATTTCTTGAATGTATTTTAAAAGCTACTTTTACAAAAATTTATTGAAAATTTCGAACGTATGTTTATTTTGATAGGAGCACAGGATTGTAAGAGTAAATTATATACCTTTTATAAAATGCTACTTTTATTTCTTGGATTTTTTCTATAGAATGTGTATACAAATAAATATATATATATATATATATATAATAATTTAAATTATTAAGGGGGTGTCGAAGTAAAGTCTGACTACCATAAAGCCGCATAACATGACAGAAATTATTTTGGCATCGAGTTTTCATAATTTAAACAGATATAAACATGTTTCAACTTCAATGGTAAACCACGATTATTTAGCATTGAAATTAGAAAATGTAAAATTATATAAAAATCGACGTCAAAACTTCTGTGATGTTACGCGCCGTTATGATAGTCAGATTTTAATCTGGTTAAACTGTTGAGAATATCATTATGAAAAGCTTTGTAAAATATATTTTACATTTTTAGAAATAGGAAATCTGATGGCAGAAGTAACAGCCCGAAGGCTAGACCAATGTTATAAATAGACCTGCAGAGAGCTGAAAAATCGGTTTTATACAATAGACGGTGAGCAGACAACATCAAAAGGCGAATTGTTAATTAGACATCGAGCACCCAACGATAAACGGCATATAATCGTATTTATTATAAAACAGATGATGAGCAATCAAAATCTCAGCAATCAATAAATTATTTGAAAGAAAAATGTTTCTTCCGGTCTTAATTTATTGCCAGCATGTCCTCAACAGTTCCTTTATCCCATAAATCTTACATTCCGCGTTTCGCTTGGGTGTAAACTGTCTCATCATAACAAACATAAACAAAAAACAGCGTTAATCGTCAACTATTTCTAAACGGCTCTAACAAGGGCGCTAAATTCAAAAGAAAAAATTTGGGTGCCATTATATGGACTTAGTTTTGAGAACACGAGCAACGCAAAAGTTTGTCCGCAATTACACGGGCCTTATGGAAATTTTCCAGAAATCATATGACTACGATACTCGTATATAAAAATCAGTTGTCTTTTAAAAATATATATACTTATAAAGTTTTCGATGGAGAAAATTTTAATTTAAAAAAAATACTTTATCGTCAATAAAATAAAGAAAAAATCAGTGTCAAAGTTTACAATATTAGTTTCTACGTATCTTCTAATTTTTAAGTGTGCGTGCGTCTTCTGATTACACATGACAACGTCATGATTGGTATCAATTTCAATGTATAAAAGAGTCAGATCTGGCCAGATCTTCTCTCTAGCTGGCACACAATGCGCTTAAATTTAGAACAATGGACTACATTGTTATCGCAGGCGTTATAGAGATGTATACTAAAATATAACTCGGAAGGGCATTGAGAAAAAAAGGTTTTCACTGTTTTCACAACTGAATTGCTGAATATTTACCATTTATAGGCATATATGTAAACGTTAGAATATTTATTTGCACAATTTATGAAATAAAATGAGTTAAATTTGTAAGACTCCTTTGAAGGCAATTGATACGGATCGATCTACAGCATTCTATTAATATTCGCGATTTCATCAGTTAGTTTTCATCAGTAACTATCATGTTGCAAACGTTTAACGAATTTAAAGTTTATACCGACGCAAACAATTTATGAGCGCTTATAAGGTTTATAAGCATTCATTGGTTGTAATTCGTAATCAGTCTCAATATCGTATGCATCAATTGGACTAGATCCGTTAATTCCAGGTTCAACCAACATTTTCAAACCAATTATGATTTGTTAAAATCGCTTTTAATTGTCTATTTTGAACAAGGCGAGTAGTACCATAGTTGTATTCTTTTTTGATCAGTTCGCAACTACAGAAATTAATTTCATGGCATCCTAATAAAAATACTTGTAGTCTTTGTTGTTTTGCAAATAATAGTCTAATTTGCAAATAATATTATTACTTTGCATCCCAAGTAGATATAAATAACAATTACAAATTTTTTCCCCGCGACCTGATGTTCAGAACTAACCCATCCATGAAGTAAGTGTAGAGTGTATAAAGGATGCCTTAGATATAACCAGACATAGTGGTAGATTCATAATATTTAAAAAAACAACTGAACTTGTCCGCTAGAATCGAGAGATCTCCAGTCTTTCATATTCTTCAGATTAGCGTCACACTCTCCAGTCTCAACATGTCTTTCTAAATGCCCTGCTCATTTACTATCCCATCGAACGAGAACAAAATCGGCTCAGAATCACTGATTTCTCATTAGTTTAACAGCATTAACTCGTGTAGTGCAAAAACTATTGTAACTAGCCAAAATGTATATTAACTTTTAAGCACAATTTCCCCTTACCATTACTAATTTTCTACTGTATCTAGTTATATCGAGAGCACTACATATATTTTATAAATTAAATTATTGTTTAGTTACATTTTTTGTTAATAGTTTGAAAATAAAAAATCATATTTTAATTTTGTACTTAATTGAATTATATAAAAATTTAATTAGAAATAATTTTTAGTAAGATTTTTTGTAATTATATTTACAATAAAAATGTTTGTTGAAACATAACTGAACAATTTTTTTTGTAATAAAATAATTGTTTCAATTAAGCTCATAATAACCTTTATGATGATAAATTGTATAACAAGCGAACTTATAGACCCATTACCATATAACCATACCCAAAAACCAAAGGTGAAATGCATTTCAAAGCGTCAGTTTTTAGTGATTTAAATAAAAAAAGATTATACGAAAAAATTATTTGAATAATATTTACAATAAACATTAAAATAATACAAATTTAGCAGGTATTTTAAATATTATTTTTAATGAAAATTCTCAAGATTTAACATAATGAAAGATTAAATCTTTACATAGCATTTTTTTATTTTTTTACAAAAATACAGATATGCAATTCCTATTATTATTTAAGCCTGAGAGAAATAAAAACAATTTCATATCCATGCAATTCTTTTTCTCCGAATAATATATATATATATATATATTTCACCTACGTATGTATATATGTACAATTTTGTCTTGTATCGCTGATCAGTTACAATAACGTTACCAAGGAAAAATTTCCTAGAGTACATTTCGTTCATTACTGCTCATAACAGTCTTTTTAAAAGCAAAATTAACTTAATTTTTTTGTTGATATCATTCAAAAGTATTTTTCATGCATCGAATTGATCATATCGTTAATACTACCATATACAAGACGCATATTCACAATCATGATAGATTTTATCACTTTCTATACAATGTCTAAAACAACAAGGTTATACTATTAGTGACTGCAATTAAATTGCATTTATTATCACAATGAAAGTATGATATCTGCAAGGAGTAAAACGAATTTTATTCGAATTTTAGTATTTTCTATTACAAAGAAAAAATTTTTACAAGACGTTTAAATAAAAATATATTATGTAGAAAATTACATAGAAATTATATAGAATTCTCTTTAATTTTAATTGTTTATATAATTTTCATTATAAATTTTTCTCTATAAAACTTTATTCTTCATATTGGCATAATTTTGCCACATCAGCTTTCTTTCACTGAATACATATATTCACTTGCATTGTAACAGTACTTATTGTATTTTTCACTATATTACACATATTTACAGTCTTAAAATTGTAATTCTAATTCAGTTCTGTTCTACATATTCTTTTAGATTTCTGAAAATATTACTTCAGGAACGTTTCTCTTTTTTTGTATATTTACAGTAAACATCAAAATATCAATAACTAATATATGTGATAAAAAATTAATAATGAAATGTAAATGAAAACAAGTTATTTTTACAAGTATTTTAGAAATCTTAGAAATATAATGGCAATACATATATGTAATTGCCATAAATATTTATGTAAATTGCAACTAAAATGAACAATGACAAAGAGAAACAGCTCCAAACGGCACAGCAAATCCATCAATTAATTTAAAATTTACATTATTTTCAGAACTTGAATTACATTTCGTATACACAAAAATTGAAAAATAGTGTTATATAGTAAATTCATTTGAATTTACTAACAACAATAACGTCTGCTATTAAAATTTCAAATAAATTTGAAGTAATTCAGTTTATAATTAAAGTTTTTTTAAGATACATAAGAAGCTATATTTATTCTGAAAATGTTTGTGTAAATACTGATTTTATCTACTTAAGAATCCTTCAAATTCTCATAATACCTTATAACGTAATAATAACGCTGGAAAAAAGAAAATGAAAATAGCAATAAAAGCGTCATGGATATTGTTGTTTCCTTGTTGTTGAATAAGATCGACAACTAACAAACGTGATAAGACAGTTCTTAAAGCAGTTTCATTAAATTTAACCTTTCACTTTTATATCTATACATAATTAAATAATATATAAATTTTTTTTTAATTATACAGATAAAATTTTGTAAAAATTATTGATATTTTAATGACAATAGTAAACTTTATAACAACCTTAATTATATTAGCTTATGAAAAAGTATGTTACATTCAATAACCTTGAGACATAAAATTTGAGCATTCATGTTATTATATAATTTATAATCTTATTTTATCATTTACGGATAAACATAGTTAAAAATTCTTAAAACATTTGAATAAATGACATCTACCGCTCGCCAAATTTATAAATATTCAATTTAAAAAATAACCTTTCAATTTCTTTTGACTATTTAGCTCTTCTTTTAAAGAAATCTTTTTTAATTTTATTTTATATACAGTACAAAGTCAGATAGCAATATCAGTATCACTAGTTTGTACTTTCGTAAATATAGTACCAATGGATGAGAATTTTGATGTAAAATACAGCTTTTTAATCTTGCTAAAATCAATAGTATTATGCATTATACAAAAATGCAATAAGCAGTGAAAAATATCACTAATATAAAAATGGATGAAAATCCAATGCAGCATCAACATTCTTATTAATATTGATAGCTTAATTCTTTGATGCTTAATTTTATTAAATATAAGCTACCTCAATATAAATATGGTAAAATAAAAATCGTTAAAATTATATTCAGCTTTTTATCACTTCAATAACAGCAATTTTATAAAACTATTTATTATTTTTTTCATATATTTAATTTGAGAGATCAGAGAAGATAATATTGAATGCATTATCGTATAATGTTATTGAATGAACAGGTAAGCAAAATAAAAACATAATTAACGTACAGTTTTTTATGAGATTCTATTAAATACACATATTGTGAATTTCAAATCTAAAATAATATATAATGAATTTTATGCATATATCAACCAATTAACGAAAAATATATTAAAATTAATAGAGTAGCAATAATTATTAAAGCATTCTATAAAATTTACATTTTATATATAAATTAGGATTACTTGTACAAAAAACTTATAACTGATTTAAGTTTAACTAATAAACTAGAACATTAATATTACATTAAAGATATATTAAAGATATTCAGTAGCACTTATACTTTATACACTGGACAAAAACACATTTTCATTATCAGTATGACATTCTTCATTCTCTGTTCACCTGTTCATTCATTTATGCATTCACTCATGAAAAAATGTATCTTGATTCACTGCTCACAATCCTTTTTTGACTATTCGCATTACATTTGCTAATCTCACTTAAGTTACCTATTAGACAGATGCTTAAGTGGTCCAAGACTCAGAATTGAAGTGGCACCTAATGCACCAAGATTACATGTATTAGGATTCCGTGCACCGTCTATAGAAACTATTGGTAATGCAAAATAACCACCCGTTTGGGCGCTCAATTGCGATAAAGGTATATAACTCTGAATCCCCAAATTGGAAAGTCTATTAAGTGTATTAGGTGATTTAAGGTCCACTACTGGTAGTGCAAGCTCAATATTGCCATTCTGATGCAAAGATGTATCAACTTCTTTATGATAAGTTTTCTTATGTGTTGCAAGAGCTGCTGCTGTCGGATATTGGGCTGGGCATAAATTACACCTAAAAATGAGTTATTTATTAATGAAAATCAGATTTATTAACTATTTCTGAACAGTAAATTTACTAGAATATAATATAATATAATATATAATATATATTACATAATATTAATACATTATATTTTTTTGAGAAAAAAAGAAAGAAAATGGATTTGAAAACATTTTTCATACTTTTCATTGTGAAAATCTAATATGCATCAATTGTAACTACGTTTGCAATCAACACTCAAAAAGATAGTACACAAATTTTAAACAAAATCAGGAATAGCACATTTTTGAAACATGAGCCAATAATTTTTTATTTGAATAATACAAAACAAATTTGAAATTAAGTATATAGTTTATGAAAACTTAACTTTTTTCTAATATAATTATATTTAATTTTGTTCCAATATACTTATATTTAATTTATATTTAAATAAAAAATTATTGGCTGATGTTTCATTATTCTGAAAAATGTGCTACTTCGGATTTTGTTTAAAATGTGTGTACAATCTTTTTGAGTGTTGATTACAAACATAATTAATTGGTTCATATTGGATTTTCGCAGTGAAAAATATGAAAATTCAATCAAATTATCAAGAAGCAGTCAGATTGTTCTTTACTAACTATAATGTTTTCTTTCAGCTAAATTAATGATTTTTATTTCAGAATAGTCTACTGGGGTGATCAGAAACAAGGATAGTTTGACTGTCATTATAATTATAATATTTTATATATATTTATTTTATTTAATAGAACTGTAAGACTATAAAAATATTTATTATTTTAGTTAAACACAGTTGACATAAGTACAATAAATATTTTATTGAAAATTATAAGTTATTTCTAAATTTATAAATAAACAAGGAAAGCTTACTTGTGTAGTAATTTGTTTGTTGTTCTATGTGTTGCCATATGCTGAGTTAACATTTCTTGACTTTGGAATCGTTTATCACAAACTTGACATGTTAATGATTGAAGCATCCTAAAAAATATTTATTAACAAACTATAAAAACTAACTCATCTAGTCTTAAACTGCATGTATTACTTCTATAGTTCATTTATATTTCTTAATATAATAAAAAAGCACAATAAATTAATTTTAATAAATAAAAACTTTTTATCTAATGAAAATAATTGTATAATAATTGCGCAGTGTGTCTTTTTAATTTTGTTAATTAATATTGATTTAATTAAATTTTTATGTATAGCATTCTGCTAAGCTTTGCCCTTTTTATGACATATTTTTAATAAATATATATAGGAAGAATAAAATTTTAATGCGTAAATTTTTTTTAAATATTTCTTATAAAGCACTAAAAACTTGTAAAAAAGTATTCTAACTATTGTTGTTAAATTTGAACTTAAATTTAAAACTTGTTTTTTGTTACAAAAAATAAATATAAAAAAAAACACGTATTAAAAAATATTGATTTTCTTAAAATTTTTGGAATCTTATTTAACATAATAAATTTTCTTGGAATTTTTATTACCGTGGTGGCCTGCCTCTCCGTACAACTGGTTGTAATGGAGCTGTATCTTGAGTTAAATCAACTGTAGGAGGTCTCGGTGGCCTTTCAATTTCATTTGTTATCTGTTTATTCTGTTTGTGTTGTGGAACAGCAAATTGACCTTGCTGTTCTTGTTGCTTTCTTTGTGTACTAACAGCTGGAATAATGGATATTGCTGAATTAAGATTCAGAGTTGATACATGCAGTTGCTTCTGTTGCTGTTGTGTTTGTTGCTGTTGCTGCTGCTGTTGTTGTGCCTGACCAGATTGATCAAGGCTTTTCTTATTGGCTGCTGGAGTAACTGTTATTCCTCGAGCTGCTAAGACATTAGCCACAGCTGTAGCATCTGGCTTCTTAGAACCTTGTACCATTGCATTAACTTGGGCTGGATTATGACCTTTTAAATTAGTAAACAAAGAAATATGTTTTTTCGCAATTGTGCACTTCTCTATTGACAACTATTGTCATTAAAATTTAAAAACAAATAAGAAAAACTAATGTGCACAAATAAACTAAAGCAATATTTTTAAAATTTTTAAAACAAAACAAAATTTTTTAACATGAAATTATAATCCTTAAAAAAATCTAATAAATAATAACCAAATAATTGCTGTTATATATATATTATAATAATAAAATGGAAGAAATAAACAAATTAAAGACATTCAGGAGTAATTTTCAAGAGTATGAAGAGAGGGATGATGTATATTATATTATAAAAAAAGTAATATAAATTAAAATTTTATTTGAATAGTTAGGAAACTTTAGCATTTTAAACTAAAATATTTAATAAAGTAATATATTTACAATTTCTGGCATATTCAAGTTGGAGTAAAAATACATATACTTCTTTATAAATAAAGGGATGTCCATAAACAATGCAACTGATTTACAGGGGAGAGGGAATTTAAGATTAATAAGTACCTAGCTTTTTTCTTGAATGTCAATTGTCAATAATCTTTTCTTTATGATTTGTATAATCTAAAAATCATTATTTATATCTTAGATACTTGAATCAAAATATTGTCATTAATAATGATAAAATAATCGATCACATGACTATGTATTCTATTCTTATTACCGAGATTGGAAACCAATAAATAGTATGACCTGTACAATCACCATATGAATTAAAAATTTTCAACACGCAGCAGTATAGTTTTATGACAAATCCAACGTATAATCTTTAGAGCGCCAGAAATAGATCATATAATCAAAAATAAAAAGAAAAAAATACAAAATTAAAAAGGTCAATTTTACTAATGAAATAAACATAATCAGTCACCACTTCGATGATTGAATTCATGATTTGTACTCCTACTAGTTTCGTAATTTTATTCAAGCTTATGGCTTATAATCAATAAATAAATTCCAAATTTATTTGCAATAATAACAATTTAAATACATTTCTTATACAGAAAATTATGTGCTTTTTTGGCAGCTGTAAATCTGAGAAAATTCTACAATGAACTACTTAAGAGAGTTTATGCACAGCCCCTAACTAACAAGATGGTTATAACCTTTAAAGCAGTTTGTTAAATTTTTAATTTGCCATATAATATTGTATAGCTATTAAAAATAAAAGCTATATATTATTCATAAAAATATAAAAATAAGATTTTGATAACAAACATATTGAATTTTATATTTCATAAGAGAGTGGGAATTACGCATTACCACGATTCTACAGAATTTGCCAATTTTTTAAAAGCAATATTTATTTATAATCATTTCTTATCAAAGACTTAATGATATGTTTGGTAACATATCTTAATTAAAATATCAAATGAATTCTGTGGATTGTTTTTATGAAATTACCTTTATCAAATAGGTAGATTCGAACTCGTTAAATATTTTCAATTTCATTTTTCTATTTATTAAAATCAAAATCTTTGCATGTCATCTAAACCCATGTAAAATAAGTAAATATTACTATAGTTCATTTTTAAATTATTAAAATACTTGAAGAAAAACAACTAATTTTGTTTTAAAATCTGTTAAAATTTTAATCGAACCTCTACCTCTACAACTTGAAAACACTCCCAAACGTCGTTAAGGACACATCTATAACATTTGAAGTTAAATTCTAATTAACAAGTTTTATATGGTTTGTATTTTCAATATATATTATAGACGTATTATTAATAAATTATTTTTTAAATTTAAAACAAAGAATGAATAAAAATTGAATCAATATTTCAATTCAACTTTATTATTACTAAAATTTAATTTTGTTCTTATATTAAAACATAAATATAAAATTCATAGATGTGTACTTAAAAGTAAAAAATTAAAATTTTTAAAGTATACATACCAGGTTGCCTAACACTAAGTGTAATTGAATCAGTCAAATGAATAGTCGAATCGTTTCGACTTGACGGATTTACAGGAGCACCACCTTGAACATTTTGAATAACAGGCAAACCATCATTTCTCTTTTGTTGAGCGATAACGTGACAGTCAGCATCCTCATTTCGATCCGGTATTAGTACATCCATACGCCTCTGTTTAGGTGCATTAGGATTTTGTTGCTGTATTTGTTGCTGCATTTGAGCTGCTTGTGGTGGCAAAGGCCTCTTCAACCGCTGTCGAGGAACTCCAACTGAAACAGGTGGTTGCGGCATTCTCGGCGCCCTAAAAAATAAATAAATTACAATTAAAGTATCTTAGATCAGTGTAATTATGAAAATATTAACAAATTCGATAATTTCATAAGTTCTTAAATTTAGGCCTATAAACTGTAAGATACGTTTAATTTTCTCTGAAATAGGAAGACAAATCATTGATGGACTCTGTTCGACTGATATTTCGACCGAAGATAAATAAATATAAAGAGCGACGGAAGCTGGACAGAATATTATATCGAAAACGAATAATCAGTTTCGATAATTTATAATAGTATAAAAATCCTCTTTTTTCACCTGGTCTGATCACATATTTGTAAAATTATCGCGTATCAAGATCAAACTGGCTCGGACGTACTAAATTAAGTTCACAATCTTTACCACGCGCTTAACAACACATCAGAATTGTCATAGTAAAATTCTGGCATTTGATGTTAATAATCATCATTCTCAAATATTTCATTCTATCTCAAAAAACTAACACAATATTTTAAAATTCAAATGATGTAGCAAAGTAAATATTTTTAATACTGAGGAAGTTAATTATTAATTATACTTATTACAATTAATACATTACACAACAATTTTGTATTTAGGGTAATTTTTATAAAACTTAATAAGGAATAGTAATTAAAATATAAGGCTAAAGTGCATATGTGAATCTTAAATAGGCACACTAACTTAACATATTGAATTGTTTATGTTATAAAAATATTAAGATTGCCTTAAATATGTGCATCAGTATAAACTTCATGTGTATTAAAGTAATAAAAAAGTAAATAAAGTGATCAATTGCTATATTTTACTAACTTTAAAGAAATATAAGTTCCTCCAATGTAATAAATTTACGTTTTCTTTTCATATAAAGCAATAAAAATGTATTTTACATTCCAATTATAAACAAAATATTGATTTATATTTAATAACTTAAAATGTATAAATGCTTCTTCCGTGAAAATGAATATCCATATAATAAATATATTCTATTTATTGTTAAATCTTCCAATGATCCAAATCTTCGTATAGTTTACAAGTTTTATTAAAATGGTATCGTATTTTATATTTTTTTACATTGCTTGCATTTACTTGTACATAATTGCATGTTTTACATCGTTATCCAAATTTTAGATATCAAGGGGACGTAGGAGTATAATCTGACGGCGTAACATAACTATCAGATTTTACTGCGACATCCCCTTAACCGTCAAGATAAGTCCAATTGAATCACCTTTTTGTAGTCATATTTTCTTGCTTATCAACTACCAATTTGGATCATTGTGCCAACAATTGCGACCAAAAAATATGATATAGTTTTATTTTGTTTTATAGTGAATTACATATATAAAGCTAGTCGCAAAACTATGTTATAACTTTCTGCATTAAAAGCAATTTCTTGTTATTGACAGATTCATATCGCTATCAAAAAACGAAAATTAATATAAAATATGCTGTCTTTGTATTGTAAATATCTAAGTAAGAAATAAAGTTCTCCGTCCAATGATATCACACAATTCTAAAAGTATTTGCGATGCGAAACTTTTGGCGCTATCACTTCGCATAATATTACCCTCGGCACGTGTTTCTGTTCAACAGAGGCTTTAACCATGCGCAGACCCGACCGCTCGCTTTGTTAGACATGGTCAGACTTAACACGCCTCAAATATGCTTAAATTCTTCTACCCACGAACCTCCTTCTTGGTTAGGCCCAAAAATTCCTTTCCACTGAGCAATAACTCATAGAAGTTTACCCCGTGATCTTATACGCAGTTACAATCTGTCTATTTCGCATATTCACACTCTTATAAATTTCTTATTATATACATAATCCCCCTATATTATATTCGAGAAAACGGTCTGGCGCCAGAGTTGTGCAAACACACCGTAAATTATATACGAATCTCAGAATATGTAAACATGAAAGTAAACATAAACTTGAATTGCTTTGAATATATATATATACATACATACATACATGACTGTAACTTTCAAAAGTAATAAATAAAATAAAAACAAGTTCTTAAGAACTAAGGCAAAGTTATTCAGAAGAGTCTTGAGCTTGTCTCAGTCATATTATCATTAGAATTGCTAATCTAAGACGTTTAATACTGTGAAAGTGTGTTAACTGAATCTTTGAATCGCGGAATACCGTTACAATTATATTTGGTAAATTTTTATACTAATTTTTTCATTTTTATTAAATAGTTTTTCCTTTTAGATATTTTAAATAATTAATAAAATACCATATTTCAAATAATAAAAAAAAAGTAACTGATATTGGAAGCTAACCACGTTTATAATAACAGGTAAATAAATCATTAGATATAAGTCTAATTTTTATTAAGTACTAACTTAATTCATTTGGAAAGTAAACTTCCGAAAAAAACTCACTTTTGATTTTGCTGAAACTTTATACATTGGCTTTTGGCGTCAATTGAATTTCCATGACCAAAACCATAAAAATGATTTTTTTTTTAATTTATTACAGAAGATAGGAAAAATTTAAAAAAATATTTTTTAAACCAGTTTTATATCTCTCTAGTTTTTGCTAATTTTAAGCTGTGAAGGCAACATTTTTCATTACATTTTTCTCGAAAACTATAAGTTCTGGAACAACAATGTAGAAGAGAAAAGATGCATTTTTTATAAGTTCTATAACAAAATACAGAGTGATAAGAGATATGAAAATCATAATTAAAAACGGCATCGATTGCATTTGCATCGAGAAACCCCAGGAAACATCCATGGAATCAAGGTCAAATCGAGATCAATTGAAAAATGTTGTATTTACGAAAAATATTTTAAATGAAAGTTGTAGATTTTCATAAAATATGTAGCTTATATTCTATATTTTTCGAGTACTTCCCTTTTTGGAAGAATAGAAAACAAGAAATTGATTTTAACACATCTTACCGTGGCTTATATTGTATCATACAGCGGATGTAATATAGGTCACTGATCTGATTTATAAATTGATATACTGATTTTAGCTTATATATAACTCAAATATTTTTAGAGTAAAATGTATAAAACTTCAAAGGGGTTGAAATATTAAAAAAAATTTTTTTTTGTATTTTCGAGATAATATAAAAACTATCATTTTTCTGGGCATTGCTATGAAAATTCAATTTCTGTAAAAGTAACTACGATTTCGTAATTAGTACCCCAGGTAACATATAAGTATACAAATTTTTGTATACAGATCGAGTTTGGTATCTTTTGGAAGCTTACACACGCGCGCGCGCGCGTGTGAATTTTGAAATAAGAACTAGATTTACATGAAATAAACAATTAATATATACCTTAGAAGTACTACTTACGCATAAATTGTGATACGTATATGATGGTTCGATTTTCGTACGTATGAACGTACATGTAAAAAAGTATATATAATGTTAATTAGAATGAAATTTAATGATAAATCTAAAACTTTTTTACGCGTAAGATCAGTGAATTTTTGTATTGTTTTACGAATGATATTAGTGCCCCCCCCCTCTAAGATCATCTTTCATTTTATATGTATTTGTGTTGTCATATGTCATGTCATATATATATATATATATATATATATATATATATATATATATATATATAAACAAATAAAAACTGATTTGTTTGTTTAATTTCTGCATTTAAACAGGCGAGAGTTAACACGCTATACTAATATTATAGCAAGAATTTAATAACTAATAGCTTCAGCTTTAAAATAAGAGATGTCTAGCATTGTAAGAATTTAAATATCAATAAACTAATAGAATTATAATAATAGTAAAACATAGTGTATATACAAATAATTAATATCAATGCGACGTTTCTAATGAAAGAAAAAAAATTTAATATATTAAATTAGAATTGATAATAAAGTGGTACAATAGAAATATAACATATCTCTGTTTACATTGAGTTATCACAGTTAATTAAAATGTAACAATTACAATTTAATTCATTTCTATAAATTTTTTAATATTTTATAACATTTTACATTACATTTCATTAATAATAATTTAAAATACAAGTGTGGAAGTTGATTATTTGCCTTTTAAGATAATTTACCCCCCGGTTTACCCCCAGGTTCCCGAGCGAAGCGAGAAAATTCATATTACAGTTAATGCAAAGGACAAAGCAGTGTAAAAAATAATAACATCATTAAACTTCATTGAAGATTGTAAAATAAAGTTAATTCAATGCAATTGAAGTAGTAAAGTTCTAAGTAGTAAAAGTTCAGTGAAATTTATCAGTATACTTGAATCGCTTTTAACCAACTTTATTTTATAATGTTGAATGAAGTTTAATTATTATATAATATTTTAATAAACTTTAACATAAAATGTTACAATTAAGAAGTATTATATAGGAATGAATTTAATTGGACTTATATAATTTACTAACTCAATATCAAAAATGATTTAACATCGTATTTAAATAAATATACTTAAAAAAGTATAACCTCATTTCTCAAATTTAATCATTTTTCGAAACACTGCTGCTGTAACTTTGTCAAAAGTGATCACCAAAATATATTTTTATTTTAAATAGAAGCTCGAAATCGAAGCTATTTGATATATTCGTATGTTATATTTTTTGGGATTAGATGTAACAACACGGAACGTGACTTTCAAGTTGAAGGTCACCTTTTAAATTGAAACATTTATAAAGTTGAAGTACATTATCCACAGAGTTGAAGAAATCCGATCAACTACCTTCATCTCCGTATGATGCTTTTGTCGAACAACGCCTTCGATAATACTAAAGTTGACTGCACCGTAAGACAATGTAATTTCAAAATCCTGTAGAATCGCATAAAAGAATCGAAAAATGCCGATGTTTTTAATTGAAGGCAAAGTGTTAAACTGTAATAGCATTTTTTTATTAAATTTGAGAAAAATTTATTCAACTCTGTGGATAACGCCAAACTTTGTAAATTTTTCAATTTAATAGATAACTTTCAACTTCATGATCATGTCTTGTGTGGTTACATCCAATCCAAAAAATGGAACATACATAAAAAGGTAATATTTCAAGCTTCAAATTAAAAAAATATTTTTGACAAAGTTATAGCGTTTTAACTAATCTAGTGGTGCCTTGTTTAGCGATGTATTGTATAAAATAATGAAAAAGTACAATTGTACAGTGATACTTTTATTAATTATTAAATATTGAAAAATGCTTTAAAATTAAATCAATATTGTGATATGGTATGTGAAAATTATTTGAAGAAAGTATATTATCTGATAAGGGATGCTTAATATTTATAAGTAAATATATTGTAAAGTACTAAAATATGTTGTGGATACTACTAAGAAGGTAAGGTCATCAGATATGGATTTGGTCCAGCAGAGTGACATAATAAGCTCTGTTAAGTTTTAAAATCTAAGATGTACATATTGACAAAATATACCATGTATTGGAGGAATTTTTGAAATGAAAACTTTCAGTTTTAATACTGAAGTCAATGACAAAAAGTGAGTTTATGGCTATTAATGAAAAGCTTTTAGTTATTGTAAATTGCAATATGTAATAGCCTACTTATGTTAATGTGCAAATTCAACCAACCTTCAAATGACAGTAGCTAAACACTACATTTAAGGATATTTATAAGAACTTTTGATCTTTATGTTATTATCTATTACAAAGTAAATAAAATTATTAAATTATTAAATTATCTTTTTAAAACATTTCACTGACTATATAATATAATCAAGATAATTATAAGTAAATACAAATTTGTAAGTAAAAAGTGATTATACGAAAAGAATTCTGGCTATATAAGAGTAGATCCTTTAAATTTACCATTATTAAGAAATATGAAATAATTCATTTGCTAGTATATGCTTTATGGTATGTGTATATAGTTTCTTCGTGCTCTTTGATATTCAAATATTATGCTATATATAATAAACTATATAGAATAATGAAATTTCTTCCCATTATTATGTCTTACAAATAAGAAAGAGAGAGAGTATTAGGTCTTTACATTGTACTCAATATACATCTTTGAGCAAATCCATGACCTATATCTGATGACCTATTCTTGTAAGGAGAATATAGAATCTCCATATATATAAGTTTGATGTTTAAATAATCATAATATAGTTAAACAAAAAAGAATTTTTTAAAATTAAACAATTTTTAATTTATAAATTTTATCATCAGATTTTATAGTATACAAAATACAATCATAAATATGAAAATTAAAAAAATATGAAAATTTAATAGAAGTTTATTACTGCAATAAATCCAATGACATCTTGAATTATAAAAATAATTTGAATGCCTTGTTGTACAAATATAGATCTTGTTTAATAAAATTAATATTTTGGTCCTAATCAGAGATTCTTCTCTTTAAATATAGCTTTATTTCCAATTATTATTTGAAAAGATTCTTAATTGGCAAGTTCAATTTATTAATATAATATATCAAATTTTCAATAAATGACTCAACATACATTTAAGCTATTCATTTCAACTTACTATATCATTAAATTAAATATTAAAGAAAAGTTACCTTTGACCAGGTAGAACAGCTGGATATCTACCCCTTGGAATTTGCTGAGGTATTTGCGGTTGCATCTGTGGTTGCATGCTTAGTTGTTGATAGGGGTTAGCACCATACTGGTACATGTGAGCCAGGTGTGGGGGATAATGTATTGGAGCTTGCACTCTATACATCGGTGGTCTACCTGGTGGTTGTGGATAATAATTTCCGCCTGGTATCATAGTATTAGCACCCGGAGGCATGGCTCCAGTCATCTGCGGTTGTGGCAGGGGCATTCGTTGCACTTGTTGTGCTAATTGTTGAACTGGTGCAGGTATCTGCTCTAAGTTTACTGGTGGATACACTGACGGGGGTTGACTACTGTATGTTGGTGAATTCGTATGGGGCGATGTCATTGGAGAATTTTGGTTTGGATGTGTCGACTGTATATTGGGTGAATGAGGGGAATGTGGATTTAAATGTGGGGAGTGTGGATTTAGATGTGGTGAGTGTGGATTCAAATGTGGCGAAGCTTGGTTCAAATGGGGCGAATGCGCATGTGGTGAATTTTGAGATAGACGATGCTGTGGTGACATACTTAAACTTGGTGAGACTGGAGCAGCATGAGCCTGAGCCTTGTGCACAGATACCTCCATTGGCGTATGAAAGACTAGTGAACTACAATCTGGTATATTACATTGGTAGTGACCAGCCTTAGATCGATGAGCATCTAGATGAGCTAAATCCTTAAATTTCTCGTTGCAAACGCGACATGTATTAACAGTCTCTGCTAACCTTTCCAGAGATACATATTCTGTTTCAAAAGGTTGTGTACTATTAGATAAATTAGATTGAGTTTGATTTCGTTGCTGCTCAATGAGGAAACTTTGCAAAAGAGAACCTGTGTTCTCAGTATTATCTGAATTTTCTTTCTCTGTTTCACGGTCGTCTTCCTGTGCTTTACTGCTTGAAGAATCTTCAGTGACTTTGTTCCAACTAAAACTTGAATCAGAAGTTCCACTGACTGGGACGATTTCAGTTTCAGCTCCTTGTGGTGAAGAATTAGTTGGCTGCTCAGGCATAAGAGATGACTTAGGAACTATACTTATTTCACTATTGCCACGAAGTTCTTCTATCATGTTCGTACTTTGGTCTTCTTCCTCATCATTTTCTTGATCTTCTTCGTCAGCAGAGTCTCCAGGATTTAGAAGGTCAGAGGATCTGGAACTAATGTACCTAATGGTGTAAACGATCATGTTTAGATGGACAAATGAAAAAAATAGTAAAACAAGTAATTGGAATATAAACAAATTTAAAAAATAAAAATTTAAATAAACTGATACTAGTAATAAAAAATAATAAAGTATAATAAAATATAATGAAATTGTAAAAGATATTCATAAATTTTTAATAAATGTTGCAGTGTATAAATATTAAATCAGCTTCTAAAACAATGCCTAAAAGATTTGTCATTAGTATCACAATTATTTTATAGTTTAATAAGAATACAAATTGTTTTTTCAAAGCAATTCGCTTTATCGAAGCACAAGTCTAGATGAAATAAATTAAATAAATAAGTTTCCAAATTATATGTATTATTAAATTACTACCTAAAAGCAAGAATTTTTCACAAATAATTTATGTCTTTAAATTAAAAAGCTCATGATTTCAGAGACATAACTTATATATACTAAATTATTTTCTAATTGTTATTTATATGAAATTTAAAACTTCGATAAATAAGAACTGCTTTTAGTATTAAAAAATTTTATTTATGCAAATATTTTGAAATGCTTTAATTAGTAACATTTTGAATGAAAAATAGAAATATAAAAAAATGTATGACTTATAGAAAATATTATATTTGATTAATTATATCTCATGAAAATGAAAATTTACCTAGACTGTTCGCCAAGTTTTTTCAGATTTTCTATAGTTTCCCTGCAAGTAGCTTCTAAAGCATCAGACTCTTCTGGATCTTCATTTTCAGCTAATTCCGCTTGATCAGAGCTACTAGCATTATCAGCTTGTAAATCATCTTCATTTTGATCCCTTTCTAGTGGATTTACAGAATCACTTCCAACTCCAGAATCTCCCTCGTTATTATCCATTAGAGGTTGATCTGAATTTTCTAGCGGATTATGATTATTGGTAGCATCCAAATTATCATTGTCATAATTATTCTGAAATTTGAAAAATATAAATTAAATTGAAAACTATTTACAAAAAAATCTTTAAATTCAGTGTTTACAAAACTTTTTAAAAATAAATATATTTGTACCTCTTGATTTAACATCACGTTTTCAAAAGATTGTTCGGTGGTTTTTTCCTCCTCCGAGTCACTCTTACTGTCATTCTCCTGTGTTTCAGCCAGTGCGTTATGTTGTTCAAAACTTTGTTTGTCCAAATTGAAGTTATTACTAACAACAGTAAAACTTTCTGAAACTGGAGACTTTTTTAGTTTGAGTTTTAAAGAATCACCCACTGGACTCTGCTTTTTAATTGTAATCTTCAGGTTGCCTTTTTGCTCTGTATTTAGCCAATACTTATCACTTGGTTCTTTTGTAGCTGTTTTTATATGAGCAATTCTCCTTAATACAACTCTAGGTTTTCCAAGATGAATAAGTAAATGGGTTTGAAGATCTTTTTTGTTTTGAAATTTTTGCTCACAAATTTCACAGCACTTTAACTCTTCTAATGGGCTAAGTGAAGTATTACCTATAACAATTATTAGAATTAAAATTATTAAATTTTATTTATAGCACTTAATTTAAAAATGTACGATGTATAATTTATAATGTACTGATTTATGATTTGCTGTTGTCATTTACATTAGATTGTTTATTAAGTAAATAAGCAAACTTTTTTTTCTTCTAAAATCATTCAAAACTACTAATTCATACATAATTTTACGCAAGTAGTACTTTAATGATAAAAAAGAATAATTTTCAATAAATTTAATGGTTTGATCACTGAAACATAATTAGTGATAATTTTTTCAAAAATATTAAAGAGGAAAAGTCTAATCGTTAAATGATTAAAAGTTAAAAAATTTGGTCCAAATGTAAAACAAAAAGGTGTTTCACTAATGTACAAGAGAAAAGATAAATGTCTTCAACGTATATTCTTCAAGAATAAACTGCGTAAAGCACTAAATTATTATGATTGCAGAGAAATTCGCTGCATTAACCGTATACTTTTATAGTTATATTTTTTAAGGTTATTTGCAAAAACAAAGCGCACTTGCGAATCAAACCATGTAATTGCACCTGCATGCACATTGCACATGTATGAACACATATGCAAAATATGTACTCTTTTTCTTTCACTCGCTCATCATCACATCACACCTATGTATCTCAATCACTCATTCTATACCATTGTCCCTCTCTCTCTTTTTTTCTCTCTTCACATACACTTCCTCGCTCTCTCGCCTCCATTCTCACTATTTACATACACACAACAAAGAACAAGGAATTCAAAAGAAAACGATAATGCGCCAATGCGGATCCTTTCAAAGTATATTTTGTCGCTAACGGAATAAGAACAAAGAAGTTTTTCTTTCTTTCTTTCTTACAAAGAACGTCGATAATTACCCAAAAATCATTAAATGAAATAACTATACCGCACCCGAAAACTATTGAAGAAGGTACAGACGCGACGCAACTCGGCGACTGAGGCAGGCACTACTATACGAGACTATACTATATACGACATACGGTAGGCAACGGCATATAACGCTTCTCTCTTTCGCTCAGATCGTCCCCGAAATGATTCTACGTATGCTCGTGTGCGAGTCCGCTCATATAACAGTGTATAGCATTCGCGTGTGTATGGCGAAAAATGATTGCTCTCTGCGATGCGGACGGTACGCGTGCGGTCTGTCGCCAGTCGCTACATATGTATATATATCATCACGCATATACCCACGCATGCACACACACAAACCATGCATACACATAGGTATTCTTTCTTATTTACGCGCGTATATACGACACATATAATACGACTGACTGCGGGCACAACGGCATACGGCAACGCCACGGACAAGTGACAACGCTTACCAAGTCACCGACTCACCGGTGCGGTGGCCATCAGGGTTACAAGCGTATCCAGCATATATAATACACTAGTATCTGCTAGTATACATGCAGATACACACACAGGCCCAGGGCAGCTTGCCAGCCTGGGGAAGATTCGCCCAATCGATACATCCATGATACATTTGAGTTGGTTAAAGCTAGCTAAAGCTATCGCGCTATTGGTCAGCAAGTAATAACTTGCAATAAAGTTGGTAATTGACATATGTAGGTACTCGAAGCATTCGATTATGCGAAACAAGAAAATGTCAGTGAATCACAAATTCCCTTAATTTCCAACTTATTCCGAGTTCGATTCGAGATCTTCGACGGGATTCGTGGTTACTGTGGTGCATTTTATTATATTTATGATGCAATTATAAAAAGTGATTATGTTAAAATTATTTACATAGAGAAACAAGAATCTTGAGAAGGTAACTCGAGTCATTTTATAAAATAAAAGTAAGGGGTTTTGTGTCGAAGTTTTAATTCATGTTATAATATGTAGATAAAAATTATATCTTCAAATAATTCTGATTATCGTGAGTATGTATAAAAACTAAAGTAATTTATATAACAGTTGTAGAAAAGGAATTAGGTTAGTTTTAATTTTAATTACAAAAACAAAGTAAATATTGCATTAAGTAGTATAAAAATTATTGAAAGCAATTTTTATCGTAACTAACGGGGAAATCTTAAAGATTTAAATTTCTTAAGTTTTCATATATAACCTCTTTTTAATAATAGCAGAGCTTTATTTACATATAACTGGTGTAATCCAAGATTCGAAGATCCAAAAAAAATGTGTTATAATCATATCTTATTCTCATATGGTAAAACCATGATAAAACATAATAATTATATACAATATGTACATATACGTACAAGTGTATGCCGAAAGAAATAAAATAATGCAATGGCGAGTAACGATTGACTTCTGATGTCGCTTGATGTCCTATGAATGTATTATTATATACGCACCACTACATTAATATATTGCAATGAATATAATAATATGAACTTTTAAAACCTTTCAGTAATGAAATAGGCATACTAGTTATACAATATTTTGTGTCATTCATAAATAAAACTATAGTTCTTTTTTCATGGTGCGTTTTATGAAATGTAATATCACTACAGTACTAATAATCATATTATTGTAAAAGATGGGATTCTGAAAAAGAGTACTACTAGTTGATTTAATAAAATTAAAAGAAGAAAAATCGGTTTTTATGTAACGTCGAGCGGGGAAAACTACGAAAAAAATATATTAAAAAATCATTGATTATTTTATTTATCTAGGTGAATGCAAAAAATTTTTTTAAATATTTTAAATAAAAAGTGTAGGCCAAAATAAATGTATAATTTAGTACTATGCATTTCATCTTTTAGAAAAACCATCAGCTGTACTTCTGAATAGTATCCTCTCTCCGGTTTTGTGAAAATTTATATATATAATGGATTTCGGGTTCTAATTACGAATATTGTTGTGATTTTGTTGTTCAAATTGACTGTTCAAAACGAAACCTATAAATATTCCACAGTAAATCCAAATGTTATGTATTGAACATTTTGAAACATTTAAAAAAATCTTTCAATTTAAAAGTATAAATCTTTCAAAAATACATATTATATATGTCCTATTGATTTTATATACATTTTGTTCTTCCAAACGTTATTTTTTAAGAAAAATAAAATTAAATATAACATCTCAATTTGCTATCTATGTAAGTCCCGTTCCTAATTATACTTAATTCTGGTACCATTGAATACACTTTTAACGAGAAATACTGTTTGGAAAAAGGATGCGCAGAACAAATAAGATATTTTGATGAGATCTGCAACATTTGATTGAAATAGTTTTTGAAAATGATCAATGTTTTCCAAATAAATTCGAAAAACAATCGTTTTTATGATATTCCTCAATCAGCCTTGTAATCAGAATTCCAAAAAATATAAGTATAATAATATTCATAAAAATCGGGTGTAGATATCTTACAGAAGTACAGTGATTAAACCATTATTGTAGTGTTTTCTCTAATATATCGCTTGCATTGAAGAATCTACGACAACAAATATATATATTTTGATAGGATTGATAACTTTTATTTAAAATATTTTTCAAATTTTCCTTATTTTTCGAAGTAAATTCGAATAAACATGATTTTTGTTATTTTTTTTTACAAATTTCGTTGTCAAAATTCACTATAAAAGTACATTGAAGAGTACTCTACATTCTCAACTGAATTTGGAATTCGACATTCTAAATCCGAATGCACAATCCAAAATCCAAAATTTTTAATTCTATTATCTCACAAAACGATTTTAAAAATTAAACTTCTACGTATCAAACACCAATTTCCTAATACGGCGTATCAAGCAAAAAATAAATTTAAAAAATTTTACTGTAAAGGAGATTTCGGTATTTGGTTGGTTCCCGAGCAGCACCACAGCCGCATCTAAATGTTCAACATTTCTTATTATTTTATTTGTATACTAATAAATTGTATAAAAGTAGAAGTGCAAGAAATATTTGTAGAACGGTTAGCGAAAGAGATATGTTTTATGATAATTACAAAAAACAGTTCTCATATACTATTTCATCGCGTTTTTTTTAATTCAGTTCGGTAAAACTACAGTAAAGAATCAAACATAATATGATTGTTTACAGAATGCTTCTTGATCTCGTTTAAAAGTATTTATTAATTAATTTAAAGCGATGTCTCATAAGACTACGAGTTAAAGTGCCAATTTTGTCGCAACATTTTTTACTTATTATTTTACTTTATGTAAGTTCCATTGCTCTATTTTACTGAAAAACTGTGTACTTATGTTTTTGGGACGCTGATTACGAATCTCGTAGTTGTTGTTTCTAGGATTAGCATTTCGGACAATCAAAAAAATCGCAAAAATAATTTAAACAAGTAAATCTGATTAAAATATCCATGTTTCTACGCTATAGATATTTATTTTAAAAAATTTGTTTCAAATATTTTTTTAAAATTTTTCTTATTTTTCAAGATAAGTTTGAAAAACATCATTTTTATTATTTTATGCAAATTTCATTTTCGCCAAAAGTAACCACGATATTCGTAATCAGTGTTCCAAAAAGCAAATGCACATCCCCAAACCGACGATTTTCAGAGTCATCCGATCAGAAATCATGAATGTTCTTCAGAAATATTGCTTCTATTGAAAAAAATGTATAGCATAAAAAATATATATTTTGATTAAATATATAATTTTTATTCAAAACATTTTTAAAAATGTTTGGTATTTTCTAAGATAAATTCGAAAATCCATAACTTTTACGAGGTTTTTATGGATTTCGCCATGAAAATTAGATTTCTGCCAAAAGTTACTACGGATATTCATAATCAGTACCCTCCAAAAAGTTTAGCGTTCGATTTTTCAGCCATTTCGGGGATAGGTGCTTTTCGGAAGTCTGCCTGACAATACTATGCTGATTGAAATGAGGAAAAAAGGTTTAACGAGCTAAAAATCAGTCAACTTTAACATTAGTGTTGAACCATATTTTACACAATGAAAGTCGTGATTTTTTAGATTGAAGTCGAGGTTAAAGTAGTACAAAATATGTTATTTTTATATAATATAATGAATACAACCGCTTTTTTAGGACCAAAATGAATATTCTAATATTTATAATTAAGTGTATAAATATAATTGAAAAGTACTTGTCATATACATAAACAAAATAAATTAAATTATTTTTAAAACATTTAAATCGACATTTAAATTATATATTTAAATATATTAAATAAATTATATATTAATTATAATTAAATTATATATTAATTATATAATTTAAATTATATTAGTTTTCACGGTTTAATCACTATAAATAAGTATTACCAATCTGTGTAGACAGTAAAAGCAGAAAATTCTACGTTAAATTTTTTAAAAATGGTAAAGTTACAAATACTTCAAAAAAAGTTTTATATTAATAGAAATTAAATTATTTTATATTTGAAATTTTATAAATACTCATTATGCCCGGAATTCAATTCTGTACAAATTTATTTTTGATGAGGTCTTTAACATCACTAAATTAGTTTTAACCAGTGGCGGATTAAGAGTTTGTAAGGCCTGGTACTAAAAGAGAGACGAAGCTTTCCCTCGACCCTGAAACGAAATATAAACAAATTTGGCATATGGTAGTTATAAATCTCACATATCTTATATGCGCTGATATAAAAATAATTTAAAAGAAATGCAAAATTAACTTTAGTAAATAAATAAAATTTATTAAAAATTTATTATAGCAATGGCTCTTTTCTCTCCATTCTTTCTCCCTTCTCGACCACCTTTTTCCAACTCGTTTATTCATTCAGACTAGGCGAAAACATGTAACGATGCCCCCTGTAGATCTATAAATGTTTCTTACTCGTTTAACTACTAAAAATGCGCTTTCAAATTCACGCAGTCAACTATGTAGTTATTGTAGCCAGCTTGTCTAAGCTATGCAAACGTTTGGAAAAACATCTAGCATTATGTTTCACAAACATTCACTGTACAAAATGCTTTGTTTCGAAAATTAAACTAATTTGCAAAGCATCTGAATAGACTTATATAAATTCTTTTCTCGCAAACTTTAATTGATAATCATTACAAAATATAATAAATTGCATTAAAAAACAAATAATTTCGTAGCTTTATTATACTACGTTTTTGTCATTTCTCCATACATTTATCAAAAAGTTTTTTGATTTTTTCTTTTACTTAGATTAGAAATTATTTTTTAACAAATGAACTAAGTTCTGTGAATTTTTTCTAGACTTCCAAATCAATTACTTAAATCTGTCTATATGAAAATGAATTCATTGTTCACGTGTACTCGTAAAACTTTAATACTACTCAATGAATTTTATTAATTTTTTTATATGATGTCTGAATTGGTCTGTAGATGGTTTTCATAATAATAAACTTTAAAAAAAATTTTTTTTCACTGGATTAAAGCGATAGAAATCGGTGAGGTAAACTCGAGACAAGTATGCACTCCAAAAGTTGCTAAAGAATTGTATATTTATATTTGTTCGGATGCCGATTACGAATGAAAAATTTTTTTTATGGTAAAAATCTTTAAATGTATGGGGCGATAGATCAAATCTCTTTTTATAATGCTTTAACTTACTTTTCCTTTTATGGAGAAATTTTTTCAAAGTTTCTATAAATTAAAATTATAAAATATAATTGAATTTTTTAATTAGTAGATCTTATTAATATCTGGCACAAAGACGATACACATGAAACTAGTTTTTCATATATAACATTTTAATTAAAATAAAAAAATTGTACTATTCTATATGATTTTTGCGCTAATTCGCTGGCCGTTTTATCTATCATATTAAAAGTTTTCTAAATTTACAAAAACGTATCAATGAAATCACATGTTAAACAACACTCCATATGAATACAACTCTTAAGTTCTCACAAATCCTAAACCTACAATCTCAAACCCACAAATCCCAATCTTACTAACCCTTATCGTTATCGCTAAATGCCAAATTCACACACCCCAAGATTTTCAATTTGGATTTTGTTTTGAGATTTTATGAATGCAGAAGATATCTCTCATACTAAAGAACAATTTTCTGAATGCATATCAATTTAATATCCCTAAAAAAACAGGTGTACAGTTTACTTCTGTAAGTTGTTTTTTATATTAATGGTCCTGTAAAGCTTTGAATTGAATGAAATTAGTATATTATTAGTTTCTATTAAATTTACTTCAATTTTTTATGAATACATAAATGCTACTTAAAATTCGATATCAAAAACTAACGCAATGCTGTGATGCCAGAAATGACCTCAACCCAGTAGATTTTCTGTTCTAAAATATGATGTCATTCGGAATGTCTCGGACATATAGCTCGGATTGTTATAAGTTTAAGCTCAAAAATTTGTTTTTGTCTTTTCTTTTAGCAATATTAACATTTCATTAGTTCACGATCCAAGTAGAAAAAGAAGAAAAGTTTGGGTATCTGGTTATTTAAATAAACAATAATTTATAATTGATCTGTGCATGGAATATTTCGGTTTTCATGCCCAGCTATTTTACAAGTTTGTTTATAAATATTTTGCTTTTAAGAAAATAAATATCTCAGATAATATATGATAGTTTTAATAAGAGAAATAAGAGAAATAAATAAGAGAAATCTTCTTAATCTTTCACGGCATGTAATTCTTTATGAATTCTTTAAAAAAATATCATAATTACTAAGCAGTTTTATTTTTTTATTGCAAGATACTTGTGTTATTTCAAAGAATGTTTAAATACCACATCTTATGTATACTATAATTATAATAAATGGTTTTGAATTTCATAGATTATTTAAGTGAATTAGTTTTTAATAATTACGTTAAGAAAGTACAGTTACTATATTGCTATTTAGTAATTTGTAAAAGTAAAAAAGCAATTTTGCTTTCATTTTGTAAGTATAACGTTATCGATCGAATATTTCCGACTATATGTCTCCTCGTTCTACAAAAAAAAAAAAAAAAAAAAATGAAAACGTGATATTTGCTGTAGTTATTGATAACAATTCAGAGATATTATATTAACTTTTGGAAAGCTCTTTAAATATTTTCCTCTACATTATTCTTAGATCAAATGAGTTCTGCTCATATTTACGTCACGTTTTACGTATGCTTTAATTTTTCACATTTTGGAAACTCTTTCAAAAATCACACAAGACTAAAAAACTTGGTACACACGCCCATCCCAGATAATAAGAAGATCTTCCAACGTATAATGGCAAGGCCTACATTGGCCTAGATATTGAGGTCGTCGTAAATTTTGTCATACATATAGTCATTCAACTTTCAACTTTATTTTTCATTCAGAATTTTGTCCAGGGGAATGTTAAATTTATTTTTTATTATTTAACAGCCCTCTGGATGAAATTATATTATTTTACTTGGATATGGACATTCCAGGGCGCTGTAAATGCGGTTATATATCGAGTACGGTTAATTTCAGTACAATTTCAAATTTTAAAGAAATTAATTAAACGTTTTTTCGTATGTTATAAAGAATTATATATAATATAAATAAAAATAAAGAATATAAACGATGAAACTTTCAAATAAGAAAAAACTTTTTATTGTTTAACCATGTCATCAATAAATGTCTTTAAAAATTCTGTAATATTAAAAAAATTTTTAGACTTCTTCAAAATGACTTATTTTTATTTGGCTTTAGAAAAAGTAAAAATTCTGCTAATTGTTTTTAAATTGAAAAAAATGTACTATTATAAATTTATACACAATTAATACCGTTATTTACCAAATAAACGTAGTAATTTTTAAAATAATATTATTTTTTTAAAAATAATTAAAAAACTTCCGTCTAAAAAACTTTTGCTTTTTTAGAAAACGTTTCTTTTAAGCAAGCTAATATAAATTTGACTAGAAAACCTGAGTTGCTTAACTTTAGTAGACTGATAGATGACAAAACTTTTAATTTTCTAGAAAACTTTTCTCAAAATCAAGATTATATTTTATAGAAATTAATAATTAATTATTTTGTCCACAGTATGGCATATATGTACATTTTCAGTACATACCTATATAAATAAATATTTGTTTAATTTTAGAAGACAAAATTTTGTATCAGAAAGTTGTTAGCTAATTTCTGTTATCAAATAAAATATTTTCTTGATACTACCGAAGGACCACTGTTATCTAATTAATTTTAACAATTTCCTACTTCAAGCAACTTATTTCGAAATCTAAGCAAATATTTATTTAATATATAGTCACATAGAATTTTGTTGATTATCTGTTAATGAAGATTCATTATTATATAGGTGGTATTTTTAAAATTCGAGTTAACGATTGATTGGTTAAATATCTACTTTCAAGAACTTAATTTCTTATATCCAGATATTCGTTTCTTAAATTAAAAAAATAGTAATCTTGTTATTATCAGAAAAAAAAACAATTTACTACTTTTTAACTCATATTATAAAATATCTAGTAGCTTATATTATTTGACTTCAACTGAGTAAGTTCTGGATGAAAATTTAGAACAAAAACAATCTTCATTTTTACACTAGAAAAAAAAATTTACAACTTTTGAGTAATATTAATAACTAGGATTTTTTTAATTAAAGTGAATAAGGTCTTAATTAAGGGATTTCTTCCAGAATTTCTTTTAGTATTTTGTATTCCTGTATACAAAAGTCATTATCTTGTGAATCCGAGAGCAAAAAACTAGACAAATAATAAATGTAGAAGATAAAATATGTCATGAATATATACATGGAAATAATGTGCTTGCTTGTTTAATAAATGTTGAATATTATAATCTTTCTAATAAAACTTGTACTTTTTATAATTTATACATAAATAATTCTATTTGATTATTTAGATGAAAATATAATTATGGAAAAATAATAATATTTTTTTCGATATTATAGTCTTTTTTATAAACTAATATAGTTATAATTGCAGTCAGACTGCACTATTTATAATCATCCTCGTAGAGTGTGAAATATAAAAACCAAAATTTTCTTAGAAAGGAACATCTGACTAATTCCTTCATCAAAACTTTCGACATCTACAAAGTTCGACATTTTGAACCGCTCCGGCTTTTCTTCGAGAACCCTCTAAAGGGAGTGCCCCAAGATGAACCGGAGCAGTTCAAAACGTTGAAATTTGTAGATGTGGAAAGTTTTGGTAAAGGAGTTAGTCAGTTATACCTTTACTAAGAAAAGTTATTTTGGATTTAATATTTTAGAGTTTATATTTCAGCTTCTACGGAGGTGATATAAATAATACAGTCTGCCTAATATTATAACTCTATAAGTTTATAAAAAAAGAATAAGACCGATAAAAATACTTATTAGTTTGCTGTATATCAGTTGACGCAAGTAGAATTTTTAAGTCCATCGAGAATTGGGAAACTGTACAGAAATCAGGTCAAACCTTTATAGAGGACAATTTTTCAAGATAAAATTAAATGAATTATAATGGTATAAGTAGTGCATCAATTTATACTTCATAGTTATCATTTAAAGATAATTTTTTTATTCACTCTTCGATTTTCAAAATATCAATCCTTGAATGAACTACAACATGAAAATTGTTTACATTTACAAAAAATTAATAGATAGCAGTTAATTGTTTATAAATTGAAATAAAGTAAAAAAAATATATGATTCATCAGTCAAATATAAAATAAAATTATAACAGGAAAAATAGATGATTTCGTACAGCTGTATCCGAAAAGCTATTTGTACATGCAAAATTAATAATGCAATTTACAGAATTGAAATACGCAAGTTACCGATCAGTTTTCAGAATTCCAATAATTTTATTACAACCGTATTAATTATTTAAGGTGCCTTGAGCGAAACTTAGAAATTCTTTTGAATAATTAACAGAATATATATCTATATAATTCATTTGGCTTTTAGATAACATTAAAAAGAAATAATATAGCAATCAATTTTTTAAATTATAATTAATTTTCAAAAATGAAAAATTTTATGCGCTTTTAAATAGTTCCCGAATGAATACAATTTTAAAAAATCGATTTGAATTTCATCCGGATCCTAAATTGAAATCTCGTAACGTACTATGTAACCACTAATTTTGATAAGTAATACTTTATAATTTTACCTATACAAATGGAAGTTTTTCAAATGGCAATGAAACGAAACCTTTTAATATCGTTTAGATTGATCAAGTTAAATTTAATCAAAAGTATAAATCGATTTATTTAATATTTTAAATTAATGATATGTAATAATTCGGTTGGGATTTATGGTTCCAGTATCGCTATTTCCCAAGGAGATTATTGTCAAAAACCATTTTTTCCAAAGGAGATTTTTTTAATAAGAATATTATTAAAAATATAACAGTATATAAATAATAATACGAGTTTTATTTAAAATTTAATATGACTTTCAACATTTTGTAAATAAGTAAAAACATTATCTTGTTGAAACTATACATAAAATGTTTATACATTTATAATGAAATTATCCATTTCTCTTCATCTTTTATCTTGACCTTTATATATTCTTATTATTACGTATGGTCAGGTACGGTTTTCCAAGATTACAGGGGATACAAGCTATAATCAGAGGAAAATCCAGGAAAATCTAGATCTTGTATGTCCTTTTTATCTTTGTAGTATACATGACATACCTATATAGAAATTTCATAAATAACACAGTGATGTTAATTTTTTGTATGAGGTACACATATGAAATTGTTTCCTAGCAATGTTAAAAAATATAAAAAAATAATTCAAATAACAAAGTTCATTCGTTATCAACATTTTTACAAAATTATTAAATAATAGTAAAAAGTGATTATGACGGTGCATAACAATTTCTTTTCTTTTCAAAAATAAATATTAAGTATATTATTTTTCTTAAATTTTAAATATATAAAAGTTCATCACCATCAATCCCCATAAGTAATAATAATATTTTATTTATTTATACATTTATTATAAGTAAAATAGTTAGCCGAATTTGATGTGTTTGTCACATATCATAAAGTAGAATTACTATAAATGTAATGCATTTTATACAAAATATTTTTCTAAAAAAATCGGAAACATATATAACTATAACTTAAACGAAAAATGTAGAAGTAACTTTTTAATTGTTAACAAAATTACAATGAATTTACACTTAGGATTTACATGATTACATTTGCATCACATTTATATGGCTTACATTTTTTGGACCCTTATTCAACGGAATGCCTTAAACATTATACGAATCGCTATATCTAAATCAGCTGATCTTATTAAAGTTACGCAAGGTTTTTATTCCTTCCTTTTCTATTGGCTGCCAGATTCTGCGCGGGATTCATTGAGAAAATTTAAAATACGGAATCGGATATTTAATAATTATATTGATTTCAAAACTGAATCAAAAAAGAATTCATCCTAATTTTCATCGTGTACTGAAGTTAGAAGAAACGTATAATACCTTATCTTATTTAATACTTCAAAATTTAAACGAATTATTAAAAATTATTAAAATTTAACTTATTATAAACACTGAAATTATTGTTTTCCATAATCACTTAAAATCTTTTGGTGTAAGTTACTGTTAATTGATAAATAAATTATGTATGCTGACATTTTACTATATATATAATGTCATTTATAAAAAATTATCGAACTCACTAAAGTTTTGCAAGTTTTCTTCTACGTTCGACTCCTCAAGCAGATTTTCCCTCGAAAATTTAAATTCATCGTAATCCGATTCCAATGAACTGCTCATCTCCAATCTGAAAATAATAATTTAATAAATAAGCGAACAAAATATTATTAAACAAAGAAATTAATAGTTATTTTCCACAGATAATAAGAATGTCGATTTTTTAGTGAAAACTAAAAAAGTTGAATATTTTTTAATGAATTTGTTTATAGTGTTTATGCGCGCATGATATATCCGATAATAGTTTAAGATTAAATATTAAAAATAAGTTGTACAATATTTTTACTTTGAGAATTGATTCTTTGAGAAATATTGCTGGTTTTGTAAAAATATATTAATAAGTAGCACAAACAATTATAAGCCATTGTTAACTAATCAACACACTAAGTAACACGCTTTAAACAACCTTAACGTTAAGAAATTATACAATGTTTAGAAAATAGACGTGCCTTTTCGTGATAGGACAAAACTCTCTCTCTCTCTCTCTCTCTTTCTCTTTCCTTCGTTGTTTCTCTTTTCACTTAAGTACTGACAATCAGAAAAATAGCATTATGGAATAGCTTAAAAAATTTCTCTAGTGAGAACGAATGTCACTGATTTCGCAACTCTCCAATTCCAATGTCAAAAGTTGTCTTTTCGAGTCCCGCGATGTTTCACTCGCGTAAATGTTTAACCTCATTTCGAAGTATACCACTCATATGAAAAGGAGAGAGGTAGTTAGAAGTGTAGTGTACAGAGCGTAAATTCTAGCCGTAGTAGCAGAAGCACCGTTATGCTGAATAAAGGTCGTGCTGATGTCAAAAACAAAACGTAAAAAATAAACAGAAAAAATCGTGACGAAATTTTTTGCAATCATCTGATTGGATGTCAAATCATTTCTGTCCTTAATTTTCTGAATAGTTATATGCTGACTTCTCTGTCTTATCGGTACATCCTTGCTTACGATTGTATACGTGCTTCGTTTAGTTAGCAGCAGCCGCTTTTTCAAGGGCACGCGCGAACCGGACTTTCGACTGCTATTCAAAGTGTCGTTTTCACCAATTATCACTTTTCATTCTTCAACAATATTTCTTCAACAGAACAATAGATTCCAGCACACTTCCGGCACTTTATTCTTTAACACACTATAGTACGCTTCCACTGCGTTGAGGAAACTAAATATAATTAAAAACAAAAAAAAAAGGAAAGAAAAACACCTGTCACAAAACACGCGCTATAGATATATGTATCCATGCAAAACACGCGACAGCTCCAGAGTACGCGCGTGTCCGTCTCGAGGAGCAGTGACACTGGGGTACTACTGGCGCGCGAGCAAGATGGAAAGAGAGAAAAAAATCCCGCTGTATGTATTTGCTGCCGCCGCTACACTTATACGATTCACTCGGCACGCAGAGCGCGTGATGTAATGTAACGTCAGGTATGGTATAGGGCTGCGCGGCCGTCGCGCCGGCACGCACACCGCACACGAGGCTAGAGTTACTAACACGCACACGCGCGCGCGCACCCTACATATATAATTCTAAATATACATATATACGCTTCGAGTTTTTCTTGCCTGCTGCGCATCGCTAACTTTCTGCCTACGTGACTGCAGTCCAGCGGCACTAGTGTTGCTGATGCTGTCTGTTGCTGAACTGATTGAACATGGCGCTCAGGCGACCGTGCTTTTCCCTCACCCCTCAACGCTCAGCAATCAATATGGCTTCAATGCTTACTACTAATTATATCTCAAACACCCAATTAGAGATTACAGTGATATTTTCGGAGCAGCGCACGTTCTCGAAGAGAAAACCCAATGTCGTCAAAGTAACCTCTACTGGACTAATTACTTATTATAATAATATAATTTTAATAGATGGATATTTCTATTCTGCTTTTTCAATTTCTATTAAACACAGAATCAAAGATAGGTATTTCTTTTTTAATTATGCTTACTTATCAATTATTAAACCATTCTATCCTGTGTACATTGTCTATTCTACCAGTTGAAGCTAAAATGTGGCTATTATTGGAGCGTGAGCGCATAATTAATTCAGGTGCTATGGGGAGAGAAAAAGGAAATGTTGAGTGGAATTTCAAATGCGACGAGAAAAATTCCCGCAGTGTTGGCTGTGGATCTAGTTGGAATTATTGGGAAAACGGCTGCTGCTGTTGCTTCCAGTATGTTGGTATGAGAAGAGAGAGAGAGAGTGAGAGAGAGGGCTCAAGGGAAAACTGTAGTTTAACACAAATAAAGTAGATCCTAGAAGGGGGAACAGAGGGGACGGCGGAGAAAAAGGTAATGCGCGGGGAGCCAATAGCGGAAGAGCGCTTCTGCGCTGTGCGCGCTTGAGGCGCTACACTATCATACTACCATGAGGTTTTCATAGCTCTCTCCCTCTCTCTCTCTCACTCTCTCTCTCTCTCTCTCTCTCTCTCTCTCGGTTTCTGCTCCCTCCACTCCGCATGGGGCAGGGAGCAGCAAGCCACTGTGAAATATCAACACTAACGCAAACTGAGGAGTGAAATATTATACGCAAGCACATATACTCCTGCAGTTGGCCAAGCATGCACATCCCAGTGTAACAGCGGATGCTTCCCCTCTTGCTCCGTCCGAAGTGAATGCATGGGCTGGGCTGCGCTGAGCTTGCTCGAATCAACTCTCTCTTCCTTTCCATACTTCTATCTTTCTCGTGCCCCACTCTTCCCTTCACCGTATATATTTTCTTTCTCTCCCTCACACACACACACACACACACACACACACACACAAGCGCTCTCTCTCTCTCTCTCTCTCTCTCTCTCTCTCTCTTTGCACCTCTTCTTTAGTTCCCCCCTCTCTGCTATATCTCGGCTTTTGTAATATCGAGATACCGGAAAAGTCTGAACTGAAATATCCAACTGTCCAATTGACGAGAATTACCTTGAAAATATTTGTGCCAGATAAGCGCAGATAGGCGCGCCTGTATTCCATTAGGATTACATCAGAAACACGTATTTAGTTGTTTTCACGGTATACTGCGCTTTTGAAGAATAGAACTGCTACACAGATTCCTAATATTTATTTATAAATGAGCAAAATTATTTGTATTATTTTTTTAGAAAGTATAGCGAAAACTGTTAGAAGTAATTTTTAAATTATAGGTATGCAACGATACGCAGATAATTAATAATTAAAATCAGGTTAGGAAATAATTATAGTAGGTATAAAAAGAATATTAAATCCAATTAAATTATTAATAGATTCCTATTGGTGTTATAAATAAAATAATTACTATCGAAGTTATTTACATTTGATTTGCCAGGCTGTCAACAACTTTAAAAATTCAAAATGGCGGTCGCACTCGGTTTTTCATAAATAAAGAGCGTGCGTGCGCGCATACGCGTTATTTAAGTTTCTTGTATATTATTACAACCATCATTTTAAATTTTGATAAAATATTATTTATTAATAATTGAAAAAACTATTATAGATATACATTTAGTCATTTTATTTTTTTATGAATTTTACATAATTATGTAGTTTATATATCAGAAACTATTTTAAAATATTTACAAAATGAATATTGATTATTAATTAAAAAAAATGGCCTAACCATAGTTCAAAAATCATACTTCATTTAAATTTCCAATTGACTAACCTAACAGTTGCTGTTGGGAGCGAATGATTCATGTGGTATAGTCTGTTTATAGAATAGTCACGGGAGAGAGAGAGAGAGAGAGAGAGAGAGAGAGAGAGAGAGAGGAAGGGATAGATGGAGGGTAAACGGAACATTAGTTAATTATCATTCGAATAGGTTGAAAAGCACTTTCGTTATAACGCTTTTAATATAATTATGGATTTTCTAGAATATACATAATTTCCTTATCTCCTTTACTGTACTTCAAAATCTCTTTCATTTTGGGCAATGAACCAATCTAAATTCCCCTTCCTAATCGTAGTTAACTTTTCGTTCCCTCAGCGCAGAGTATCGATTTTTCAGTCTATTGTCAACTGCGCATGCGCCATTCTTTGACTAGTTTATCTTCAGTCTTCCCCTACGCTATTTTTACTGCTGGTTGCCTCTACCAATCGCCATTCCCCAATCCCCACAATCTTCATTCATTCCTCATTCGAAGAAACGCGCTGTAGTGGTATGAGGGGGTGAGAGAACAAGCAATATCACTTTGCTGAGAGAGTGACTATTGTTTGTGTGAAAGAAGCGTGCGCACGCATTAACTGGATGAGCAGTATAATGGAAGTATTTGAGAGTGGGGGAAACGTTTTCAGCAATTTATAATATACAGGAAAAGAGAGTTCAAAATGCGTCGGAGGGGCAAATAGGGGAGTTGTATGATGAAGATTTGTTGCCTTGATATCCCCACTCTACTCATGTTGGTGAAACACACGACTGCACTTATTCGTATACGAACGGTAACAAGATAACCTCATCTTTCGAGAGTGTGAAACATTGCATACATATCAAGCAAAGCAAAAGCCCCACATGAGCTTAATCTACCAGCTATGGACAAGTTTCTAAAATTTACTCATTTTTAACGATAAAACAATTTAATTTATGTAAAACTATTCATATGATCTTGCACTTTTAGTTGTTATCACTTATTCCTGCAAAATATTTATATATTTATGAGTATTAATTATAGTCAAATATATGGAATAAATTGAAACTTCGTTTACAAATCGGTCGTTGAGTACTAAAATTTAAATTATGTATTTTTGTGAGACTATTTCTATGTGGAAGTTTCATCACCGCCTACTATTTATTTTGCCTTCGTACTATGTATTACGTAATCAGTCAGATGAAGAAAACATTTTTTATTTAGCAATAAATAATATATGTATAAATTTTATGTATTTTCGTCGATAAATATTCTTTCCTAAAATATGTATTATATTTGTCGATTATATACGTTAAATTTTAAAGGTTCTAGAATAAAAAATTTTTGTAAAATCGTATAACATCTTTATTTATATTTTCTAAAAATTATCTATCAAAATTCATCTGTAAATATAATGTACCAGATAATTTTTACGAGTACATTTTTCTATACCTGTTTGGGCACGTTCCACCCGTCCTACTATAGAAGGATAAAAATAAAAAATGTCGATAGCATTTTAACACGCCTTCTTATCTCCATCATAAAAATATTTTTATTTCGTCAGATGCGTGTATGTGTGTATGTGTGTAAATAAATATAAAATAATGAAAAATTACATAAAATGATCTATTTTAATAATAATTAAAATAATGATCACGATAATAATAATAATAATAATAATAATAATAATAATAATGACGGTATTAATAATATAAAACCAAATGACTTTATATATATATATATATATATATATATATATATATATATATATATATATATATATATATATAGGTACGTGGAAGCGTGATGTAAATAAATGCATCTGGAGTACAGTCAATACTGTCTGCATGATTGGCAACGCCACCGTTATTAGTGGCTCTGCGATAATTGAAGTGCGACCGTTCTGAACTTTCTTGAATTGACAGTTCTAATTGGTTACGTACAGTGGTGCTCAACACGGGTGTTCGAAGCATTGTCTTGAATATATGAACCAGATGAACTATCTCGCATTTTTTCATTATTCTGTTATCTTTAAAAACGGGCCTCATAAAAAATTGATAATTATATAATGATGCATATGTTGTCAATTTTTTTCTACGTATAAGTATTGGCTGGTATGACGTCAATATGACCAAAATGATGGAAAAAGTACGTAACAGATTCCTTGTGATTCATATGAGTTTTTAAATAAATTAGTATTTTAGAATTATTAAATCAAATTTGAATCAACAAAATTTGTTTATTTATAAATTTGACGTTTTTTTGTCGCAATTTATTAGATGCTATTGTTAGGATATAAAATCTAGTAATAATACCAGTAAGTGTCAAAATTGTTATCGAACAGGTTTCGTCGATTTAAATGTTTATTTTATATTTCTAAAGTACTACATTATTCAAAAACTCGTAAGAATACTATAATTCTAACCTATAAGTTAGCCTACTCCTAACACTCTTGACGTCACGACCATCAATTACAACAGTAGTCGTAATTCCAACGATGAAACGTCGTCGTAATAAATTTTTTCAGCCAAATAGCGCGTTGTGTGAATAATAAATTATAATATTTGCATTTGAGGATTGGTTGCGGCACTCGCAATTCACCATTTTGCGGAAATTCAGAATGTTTCATTATCATAATAAAATAAAAACGAATCTTACTTCTAATTAACTATAATAATAATAATGTATATACTAAAGAATAATTTTATTAAATATATAAACATATATTATATTAAAACAAACACTTAAATATCGCTTTAAATTTTTAAATGAACTATTTTTAGCGTTCTTGTTACTATATAAAGCGAAAACTATGGTAGGTGCACGGACAGCCATCTTGTCTTCATTCTCAGTGTTACCATAATGTTTTTTCTATAAGATGTTTTAAATTCATATAGTACTTATTTTAATTTAACAGAATGCTAAATTCTTAAAATTAAAAGAATAATGTTCTCTAACGAACATGCTAAAGAGTAATAAACAGTATTTTAAGAAGTAATGAAACTTCAGGCCGTGCCCAATAACCGTAAAATTTTGTAATATAACTTCCACCCATGTACGAGGCACGCCTTTCTTTAGGTATGCCAAAATGAACACAAACACGCCCATTCATATATGTATGCACGGAAGTTTAACAAAACTTTCAAGTATTAAAAAGTGGGAAAAGGCCAACGAGGGGCAAAAACATAAAAAAGAAAAACGAAGTAATTAGCATATTCATTAGTTGAATTTTAAAGTAGTGCTTTATTCGTATATGCATGTACAATGTACAATCTCTCAGGCACGCTTTGTATCGCGCAGAAGGGAAGAGGAAACTCGTTGCGCCATAGAGTTCTTAATGATAATAATAATAACGCCCAACGTGAATCATTTTTCTCTTTTTTTTCTTTCTCTGCTCGTTCGTTCGTTCTCTTGCTGACGATGCCTTGTAAAAACCGGTTCGTGAGTACCCCCCCTCCCCCAAGAGATATAATGGAAACACGAGGCACAGATAATCAAGAGTTAAGCGAACACTCTATCTTACTTTATCTCTATATTTCTCTCTCTCGATGCGGCCGTGTGGGCGAAGTATGGTTCACCGCCCTCGCTCTCTGTCTTTCTCTCTCTCTCTCTCTCTCTCTCTCTCTCTCTTCTCCTCCCTTCCTTTCGAGTTCTCTTCTCCAGCTCGATTCCCCCCAATCCTATTATGAACACTACTGTTACTAAACAACTACTAGCTATAGGCCAGCAAGCAATTTCAGTTCGGAGAGTAGACTTTGGTTGCTAGGCAACGAGCCCGAGCACAGCAGAGCTGAAGTACTACCCTGGTATTCGCCTGGGTCGCTGGAACATAGCCGTTAACACACACGTGCGCGCGCGGACACATGCACGCGTGAACTCGTGCACACTCTCGCTCGCTTGTGTGCATGCACACACACACACACACACACAATACATATATGTATATATATATATATATATATATATATATATATATATATATATATATATAATTTTATGCTTAGGAGAAAATGCTGAGAAGGCACATTTCTTAACTTCTCCGGATAGTTGTTAAAACCTGAGCGTGACTATGCTTTGCGCTGGCGACGTTGCCACGATTACACTACACAGCTTTATATATATCTCGCCTGTTTTCTCTCGCAATTGCAAGCTGCAACACTCCCCTTTACACTGTATATTTTTAGATTGCGACGTTGCAGCTGTATTACAAACTTCGGCATTATTCCGTCGTGAGCGTGAATTCTCTGGTGGGGAGAAAATCCAAAACGGTATAAACCCACAAAGAGACCAAGAGAGCGTGTGAGATATGAGAGAGAAATAAAATGAGAAGAGGGAGGAAAGAGAGAGGCATTATCTTTCGGGTATATAATAAAAACTCGTGTGAGCTTATGGGTTTTCTTTCTTGCACTCCCGGTCTACGTCGGGACTGGTGCGGTTTATGAGCCTCTACTAAATTGGATTTCAGTTGAATCATGGGGCGTAAATTATCATCGCTATATAGTATAACGCAACGTATATTTTATATTTTAGCATTCTCACTTTTTCCTATAGGTTAGTTTTGAAAATTCTGAGTTGGAAATATTTTATAGTGCTTCTATTTGAATACCATGTTTGTTATAATACAAAAAAATTACGTTTAAGCTTTAACCAGCTTATAACCTTTGATCTTATCAAATACTGTATAAATGTTACATAACTATATGAATTGCGAATTTATGTAATATATTAAGAATATAAAATTAAAAATAATTAATGATAATTAGTAATTATTTATTTTAGATCTACTTTGGCTGTATTAAAGAAATATATATGATTGCACTTAATAATTCTCAGGAAGTGTGTACATTTTTTATTAATACGTTACATAATAGTTTGCAATTGTAAACAAAAACTTTTTTATTCGTCTGCATATAATCATTTTATAATTATTGAAATTTTCAAATAAAAACAATTGCCTTTATTTGTAATTGTATGAAAAATTACTACATAATCTGTACAATTATGAGCTATTTACAGATAATACATACACGGAAAAATGATACACTATTTGCCTGGAAATTAAATTTGAATTCATTAGTTGGATAATATTAAAAAAAAATACAATGTGCTAGAAAAATATTTTTCATTTTACTTGTACCTATGATAAACTTTATAACATATTTCATGACTCTAGATTGCCTTTATTAGAAATTTTATTTGTTTTTGCACTGAAAGAAAACTAAATTGTAATTTATTAATATTTAGTACCCATTTAATATAAAATGCTGCCAGAATAGGACTAAATTGAATATTAACAATACATATTTATTTTTCATTTCTTTCAATTCTATACATATATAAACCCAATTTGCTTAATGCACGAAATATTTCTGTATGTACGTGCCCAATCATATATATAGTATATTATGTCTAATAAAAGAGTAAGCAGCTGCTATTTCGGAACAAAACTTTTGCGCTTACGTACGTGTTTGTTAATTTAGTCATTTTTTCATTTTATAATTTAATCAATTTTTACAATGCAGTAAAAGTATTTAAAATATAAAAAATTAAACAAAATTAGGTCAAATAACATAAACTTCAAAATTTTTCAACATTTTCGCATTTTTACAACTTTTTTCGAACTTAAAAAAGAATTCTATCAACAGTTATTATTCTAAAGTAGCAAAGGCTGCTCGCCGGTTATCACATTCGCTTTATAACCCAAGAACTCGAATTACTTTGATACAAAATTAAACTAATCTCCGGGGTAAAAAAAGAACTTCAATCTCCCGTGGTCTTAAAATCTGCTGCTGCCATTGACATTATCTTCTTGGACTAGCTCCAAAAATCGGACAGCCAAACTGTTGAAAAATAAATGGCTCACATTTCATTTTATATTTCAAATAAAATAAAGCACGATGCACTCGAGAACTGGGTAAACTTTATTTTTCTTAAGAAGATTATTTATAAAGCAAAGAAAATATAGTTGAGTCAATACTTTTATGATTTTTTGTAATACAAAAATTGAATAGAAGTAAAACAAATTAAGTCATGTGTTTTTTTCAGTATTGCCGACAAAAAATTGTGCGTTAATAGTTATATTAATGAACTTCTAATACACCAACGTAGAAAACAACTTTTTTAATTCAAAGACAAAAATTCTTTTTAATTTTGTAATTTCTATGTATATAGGTAACTTTGTTTACCTCTATAGAATTATTGCACTATAACTTTATAGTAATATAAGCTTTTACTGGTCTAGTATATATTTTTTACTTAATTAAAAAAATAAATATTTAAGTAAATAATAATCTACTGTAATTAATTGAATATGTATGCACAAATCTTAGATTTTCAACAAATGTTGTTCATCGTACATAAGAAGTGCTCAATCTGTTACAATGATTAAAATAAAAATATTGTTTCAGTTCAATTGTTTAAACAATCAGATAAATTCGAAAATAAAAGATAATATAATATATTAGATACTAAAAATTTGTAACTTAATAATTCTACTTCCGTCAATTGATATAAATCAAATTAATAAATATGTTTTGGTTGGTTATTTAACAACGGGAAACAATTTGATTATAAAAAAATTATGTTGTTCAATTTCGAACAAGTTTTTGAACAAGTCACATAATCATTTGAAACTTTTAGTTTACATAACTAAAAGTTTATCTAACAAAGTCAACCGATTTTTATTTACGAGTAACTAATATTACTGTTTCTTGCATTTTTTTTTTTTTTGATAAAATTGCTGTGACAACCAATTGGCAATTTATTATACATATAGTCTAATGATTTATATTCTTAATAAATCTGAACTAAATTAATAACAGCAATCTTGAATAAAATATATGTATTACGTTTTTAATTCTGAGAAACCAATCAGAATAAAAAAATATACTTTTGAAAAATTTAATTAAGAGAAACATGTCCAAAAGTCAGATCAACTAGCATATGTTAACTGTTTTTCAGAACTATGCTAGATTAAAATTGATTGAAATTTTCCCTTTTTGATAGTTTTATAGGATAAACTCACACGTGATTTTATTGAAAATATGTACACTGTTATTTTTTATGGTGGCGATTACGTATATGTTATAGTGGCTTTTGGTATAAATGGAATTTTTATGGTGAAAACCATAATATGGTCTTTCGATTTTATTTCGGGAATATGCGAAACATTTCACAAGTTATTATAAACAAAAATTTTACAGATCTCATCAAGATATAATATCTACACTCTATATATTGCTTGTGGTCAAGAGATATATATTCATGAAGGTATTTGAATATTCTGCCTCGAGCTTCTCTTCAAGTATCGGCGGTATGTGGTATCAGGTTGTATATTGCGTCAATAACCGTCGGTATAGATCGCCGATGTATCGATACTGTTTTTGACTGTTTTTTTTTTTTTAATAGATTCAGGATGTTTCAGGCCTTTGTGTGGTAACAAATAATGAAGCACAATCACTAGCAATGAGTTACAAATCCAAGTTACAAACGTAAGAAAATTACACTGAAAATAATTTTCAAAGAAATGACTAATAATAGTAAGTAAATTTTATTCTTGAAATTAATTGAAAACTATAAGTGCACAATTTGAGTAATCAATTAAATACAATATTAATGAAATTTGAAATAAATCTGATGGATTTTTTAAATAATGATTGCATGTAATATAATATTATACACTGATATATTTACCAAAATTTACATACTATTAATAATAATTTCTTCGAAAATAATAATTTCAAAATAATTTTCTGACTAAAACCTCAAAATAAAAATAGCTATGATTTTATTCGAATTTAGTCGTTATGAATAATGAGCTGTCAGACACAGTTACAGCTGAAAAGAGTCTCTACCGTATATTGGTAACTTATTGCTATAGTATATATTTTTTCTGTGTAAAGGCAGAGTAAAGGCCTTTTATCTTTCGTTATGTTTTTTGTCTAAAAATAAGTTTTGAAGAAAATTAATATATAGAACACAAAATATATATTAGGAGAGATTGGCACATCTAGTATTTCAAAGATTTTTTTTAAATGTAAAAAATAACATTTTTCGATACAATCTGATTTTTATCTAGGTTTTCAAGAGTATCGTCATGAAAATGCAATCTGTGCCTAAAGCCACATCTATATTTGTAAAAAGCCTCCAAAAAATCAGTATACAGATTTTTTAAAAACATGGTCGAGAGGAACTAATGGAATGTATATAGTATTTATTTTTTAAATCTTGCTTGTATATTTGTAATAGGAAACTAAACTTACTCAGCTAAAAATTAATTTCAAAGTAATCAATATTATAGTTTAGACCAAATTATGAACAAAACATATTATTGTACAATTTGAAATTAAACCCTGATTTTAATGAAAAATTATCAGCTTCAATTATATATATATATATATATATATATATATATATATATATATATATATATATATATATATCTATCTATCCAACTGTTATCTAAAAATACTGTCATTGTCATACATATTCTCAAAGTACATCCTGCCAAAGATTATGCATGCGGAAGCTGAGAAGGAAAAAGAAAAAAGATACGTGACCTCCGGCTTTATCATCGCCACTACCAGTTTGGATGATTTTGGTGTGCCGATAGTAAGCGGCAACGTGTTTATCAAGGGTTTGTACGGCCTTCATGGGGTCAATGGTTGCATTCTTCATTAGACAGGTGCCTGATTTGTTGCGATCCAAGGGTGACATCGGCATCAGGCGGCGCTTTAGCGACGATAAGGACGATGTTTTTACTAAGAAAAAAATCTAGTATTATATGTTGTATTTCGACAAGTATTATACATTTTACAATGATTTATATATATCTCTAATTGAAATAAATGTAGAATTATGTCGAAATCTTATAATATCCGCAATGTATTATATAATAAATCTTCGATAATTTCTTATAATACAGTAGGTATATAATAGAATATCGATAAATTCGTAGTAAAAATTTATGTTTAATTTTTTTTATTATTTCTTACTTCGATATTTCAATAGAAGTTTGATGATTGTTTTTCTTGTTTACATTGTATAAACAATGTTATTTATAGAAAATATTAATAATATTAATAATTATTAATCATTACAATTTATTTGTAACAACAACAAAAATTTTCGAAAAAAATCATCATATAAATAAGAATATAAATATAAATAATATAAAAATATATACTTTTAGACAAAGATGGTTATTTTTATAAAAAATAAAAAAAATTATCTTGTAAAGAAATTAGTTTAAAAAATTAATAGATTTAAATATTTTTTATTGAAATTTAGTATTTATATAATAATATAATATAATGTATAAATATATGGAAGCGAAAAGAAGAGATACGAGAAATTTATTTTGAAATTATAATTATTATAATATGAAAAAGGAACGTGTCTGCCCATGAGGAGGAGAGTCAAAAGGTTAACTAAATTGTTCCAAAATAAGAGCTCTAACTGTCCTATAGCTCCTGAGTAGAAATAACCTCAAGCAACCTGAGATTATTTTTAGGCATTATCCAGGATAACTACCGACTTATTACAGGCCCTGTACAGGCATCTAACGAGGGGTTATTCAGGGCCTGTATATGCTACCTGTATTTTAGTTTAGAGAGCTTACGGCAATTTCTGAACTAAGTAAATAAATGTATTTGCAATATGGAAATATATACTTTTCTTAACAATTAATAAATATTAAAATAAATATTGAAATTAAGATTAAATGATTGAATTTTCAGTATTTTTTAAAATTGATAATTAATTCTTTCAAGAACGAACATCTAAAAGTAAAACTGGGAATAAATAAACATATTAGATACTATTTACGAACAGTACTTCATTATGAATTATTTCTATTTACAAAAACAAATATTTAAATTGTATTTTATACAAGCAAACTAATAATAATTTAAATGAAAATGTTCATAGTAATGTAATTAATAATTAATAATTAATTAATATATAAGTATTATTAATTAAAATAAGTAATTAATATATATATATATATATATATATATATATATATATATATATATTACTATAATTAATTCATTTTCTTTTATTGTACGTTTTGCCTTTTTTACTTAATTGCCTGTGGATAATCATTTTTCTGACCAATTTACATAAAATGGTAATTAAAGCGCTAACATATTATAAACTTTGTAATCAACTAAAATGAAGCTATATATAAAACAACTTATTTATACATTTATTTAGTGAATGTGTATTTAAATTTTTAAAAATTATTTTTATATTTTAAAATAGATTAAATAGAATTTCAATTTTACTAAAAATTATTATAATGCCCGCGCGCGTGTGTGTAGTAACATTTCTGATCTATATTATTAATTTACTTTACATAAATTATTTATAATTTCTATTTTGTTAAAATATTTGAATTACATTATTTTGTGTTTAAACTTAGAATAGAGAATGAAACGTAATTTAGATATTTATCCTATATAGTTGAAATCACAATAATTAGTCTTGAAATTTTTTATAAACAATATTCATATCACATATATTTTTATTTTATATACACAAGTACAACTCTCTATACCCGTGTAAGAGAAGCAGGTTATATTCGTAACGAAGATAAACTATATCCCTCTTATTTCTAACCATTAGCTGTTATATTTGATAAACTAGCTATAAACTAGCCCATGAACTACCGGTCGCCAGAACATGGTCTATACAGGGCCTACATTTGTGCGTGCTTGCGTATTTTTGCAATTTTCAGACAGCCTGAACAGGCCCTGACTAGCGCTTCGTTACGTGCTTGTGCAGGTACTTTGCAGGTATCTGATCAGGCCCTGCAATGCGCGCTCAATCAATTTCTACTGGGGAGATTTATAAACTCTATAAGAAATATCCAGGTTTCCAAATGATCATAAAACAAAAACCGTTCGGAAGCACATTATTGTAATAGGTGCAATAAACATTAATGCGTCTTTCATGTGTAGACGTGTGTAGGTCAGTTGCTTCTATCTAAAGTTGTTATTGCTATATTATTTCAGTGAGGCTGAATGAACCAAATTCTTGTTTCTGCCTTATACATATTTTTGTTAAAATCCATATGTTCAAAAATAGCAGAAGGGCTTCGTGATGCCCACACTTCGGTTGTTAATGTACTTCATAGCTTATTCTTGCTGTACTAATTTAAAATAACTGAACTTTACGATATACGTAAACTTAATTGTTATCAATAAGGAATAATTTTGTGTAGTATTTTCTATTTTTTTTAATGAACGAGATAAAATTTCGTTAAAGAAGCTTAACTTGTATTTTTTGTTTCTTTTGTAATATAATGAAAATTAAGTTACAAACTCATAAAATTAATAAAAATATAATGTAAATTTAAAGATTTAAGACTTGTACTTTTTACAACTTTTTATTATAATATTATGGCAAGTACTGAATAGATTAATGCTTCAGATTAAAAATTAGCTGTATTTTATGTATTATAGTTAAAAGTAGAATTAGTTTTTCTCGGTTGAATTTTATAATTTAGATTTTATAAAACACTTGTAAGAGAAAAAAGTCTGTAAAATAAAATTATTTATCGAAGCAATCGATTTATACTATAACATTTATTTTAATATTGTCGAAAAATAAAAAAAAATTATTTTTTTGTTTATAAATAAGCTTTGTCTCGGAACTGGGACCTTTCTTGGCCTAGAAACCTCGATCAATCACTCATCAGACTAGAAAAAATAAATTGACCATCAAGTTACCTCTACGATCTATAGAATTGCGCACAGAAACTTTCCCCATGTGTACCTGGATTCTGTTTCGCGTTCATTACTTGTCTTGCAACTTCGTTTCCATACACGAATTTCTAGATCATATATTATGTTTGATTTTAAAGCTAAAGCAGTGATCTGTCAAGTGCACGCCATATAAAAACATAATATTAGCATTCCATTTTACAAAAGATATTTAAATTTAAATTTACGAAATTTAAATTTACAAAATCTTTATTTTTTTTATAAAGACACTTGAACTCCTTGATAAAGTTTTAATATTTTAAATTGGTACAACAGAAATAATACAAGCTTTAAAGTGTGTTACTATAAGCGAAATGTGGACTTTACGAAGTTTCACTGCCATTTCTTCTTAAAATACAAATTTTACGAAAAATATGTAAAAGACAAATTTTAGAATATAATTATTGATCACAATGACCGAGTTATATAGTATTTTTTTTTTATTTTTTGGAAAACTTACTATATTTTTCGAATAATGGACCATATCTCAAAACATTTGAAGTTTGATAACATGTATAAATATTAATTTCAAGTCGATTTTACATAGATTTCAAGTTAAATAGTATAGCCGTCTCTAAGCCGATTAGCTTTAACAAAAATATGATTATTCAGCCTTCCATTTTAACCGATTTTCTTAGAATATTCTTTATAAAAAAAAATGGATAAAACTGAAGGGATCTATTTTGTTATCCCTAATACAGTTTTTGTTTGAAATACTTTATAAATTTTTTATATTTTTTGTGATCATTTCTTAAATAATCATAAAAATTATATTTTTATGAAGTTTCCATGACTTTAACTTTTTTTATTAATTTTTTTATTTTCATAATCAACATTTTAAATTTGTAAATAATCAAAGTATAAAAAAATAACGCGTGAGCATCTATAAGAGTATACGATAAATGTAAATATGCAGAACCGATTTTAGCTCAAATTCAGCAATTTACGTTTTAATCTATTTTACCAGAAAATATCATTTTTCGAGAAAAGTTCAAGAAAAAGATAGCAATTTTAATTTATGCTCCAAAAATATAAAGAATTAAAAAAAAACGTATATTTGCTATGTTAATGGATTTTTAGTAACAAGTTTTTATGTTAGGTACTTACTCAAAAGTAATATTTCAATACTCATAAATTGTTTGCCGTCTGCTTATTATAATTTTATATCAAGTGCGTACTCGTATTATCTCTTATTCGCCTGCTTATTATAATTTTCTGGATAAATTAAAAAAAATCTGTTAGATTTTTCACTTGTCCTGGATCTACAAAATAATATAAATAATGTTTTTCAGCATACATGGGTTATATCGTTGATAATGAACATAAACAATAACAAGATCTACCGAGATATATACTGATCTTTATTGTCACGATAACATTTACGTAAGCAATATTAATAAAAATAATTTATTAAACTGAAATAGATAATAAGTACATATAAGTATTTAAAAATAAATTATAATCTTATATAAATGCAAAAACACAGTAATTATTATTTATATTAAAATGATTCACTTACAACATTATTTTAATGCTTTAATTTTCTAATCAGTTTCTTATTAATGTTAATTAATTTTAATTAATTTAATTAATCTTATGAATTTTAATTCGCTGTTTTTTAAATTAAAAAACAAAAATCAATAAAGTACTTGCATGACAATGATCTTGATCATAATAACAATCAGTATTTGTAGATGCGTCAGAACACCGGGAAATTAGATTATACCAAATTTGTTGTTCTTTTTTATTGTGTACTACGTACATAAAAAAATTGTCAGATTAATTCTTCGTGTTATCATTACACAGCGGGAAAAAAGTCTTGTGATTACTTACATGAAGCTTAGATTTAATATTTTCTAATTCTTAATGATTCATTTTGTAAATAGATTTCGTATGCGGTATATATGCAAATATACAGGCTGTTTACACACTGTGAGGTCATCATCTGACAGCCCAGATGATCGCTCATTTCGACGCGTTTTTCCTGAATTCAAAATGTTATCATTTTTAATTATTTTTCTTCTAATGTAAATACGTATTTTTTCAGCCACGTAATTTACTATCAAGATTAAATATGACCTATAAGATACCGCTGTCATTGAAAATTGCTTAACAACCTAATTGCGTTTCATACGAGGTTTCATACATGTAGATACGTACATGTATACTACATAATGAAGTTGTTTTAAATAATTTGAATAATAATGTATGCTAGAATTATTGTGTAGAGCTTGAAAAAAAGAATATGTATATAAAGAAAATACACGTTAAATTGAAAAACCATTCGTATAAAATTTAATTTATGTTGAAATAGGCGAAAGTTACTGGTTCTGAAAGCATACGTTAGAATTAAATAATTTTATTTAATTCTAATTTATTTTATCAAATATGCGATAAACATACCTCTTTTATATACACTTTTTTAGTTTTATTCATTTTTTATGTTACTTAACGTCGCTCTATTTAAGCTCCCAAATGGTTGCGCTAATCAGCGACGGAGGTCTACGATGTGTTTATAAACAAAGCATATATAAATAATGCTCAATCGGCCGAGATCGGGACTTGAAACTCGGATCACCGAATTACTATAGGCCTCATATACATTTTTATTATTTACATAAATATTATTAATTAAATGTCCCAAAGGCACCCAATTCTTTTATGGCTCACACAATGGAGTGACCCACCAATGAGAAAAACATCCACGTTAGGCGAATCTCGAAATTTACATCATAGGCGACACATTGCCGATGCTTCAGGGGAGCTTGAGGTGGAAGGGGGAAGGGAACATTGGTGTGCATCATTCTGAAGAACGTGTTCGTATAGTCAGGATGGAGGTGGGGGAACAGGGCGGTTTGATATTTGACTGTTAAATCTGTCGAGGGAAAAAAATGAGGGTTGCTCACCGTTTTAATTACAAGTTTTCTGTACCCGAAATGGTTAAGAGGCGCACGCCTGTTATGTGCTGATTCGATTTTGCTGGCGATGTATTTATTTAATTTATTAGTTTTATTTGCTTAATTAAGTTTGCTTGGGATATATTAGTTATACATTTGCACGGAGAAAGTTTTATGGACTTCTGTATTTGTTTTTAGGGTCGTAGTCATACGAGCCTAGGTTTTTTAATGATGATTCATGTAGAAGTTGTGTGCGATGCTCTTAACGTAATCGAAAAGGGACTCTATACCGAGTTCTTATCTGCTATTCTCGTCTCATCGCGCAAAAACATGTCTCGTCATTATTTTACAATCAGCTACACACCGATGATGTTTCAGGGACACCAAGGTGAAAAAATGATTAAAATATTTAAATATTATATAAATAGTCCAGAAACATATTTTCTGTAAAATTTGAATAGTGGGACAAATGTTCATTGGAAAAAATTTCCTTTGGGAAAAATATCGACGAAGCTTCAGAATTGTAATTCTCTCGAAAATATTAAATTTTTAATAAATACTAGTTCTCGTTCTAAACACTATTTTATAAAAAAACTTTTTTTTTAATTTTCAAGTTTTTGTACGTAATTATGAAAACTATGAGGGTGAGGGTACAGAGTAAAAGTTGCAATTGAAATTAGCGATGCTATTGGTAACATTTTTATAGTTATCTAAACCCTACACAATTGTCAAAATTTCTAGACTATTCGATTCGTTATTTTTACTAATATTATTTGGTAATTTAACGTTTTAATTATTTAATTTATAATTAGGGAACCACCATCCAATATAAAAATGAATTGAACAGCTACATTATATCGCTCTATATCATGACAAAAATCCATAATTATAAACTTTACAGAAGCTAAAAGCTAGAACCTGATCAATAATAAATCTAGTGGTTACGTTGTAAATTATTAGGGTGCAATGCAATAACTCTGATCATTATTACCACAATATAATTAGCTATACAACTAAAATTAGCTATATATTAATGATATGCTTTTATTTTAATGAAACTGTAATTTTCTTGTGTAATCTAATTATATAATTTTTTTGCGTGAAAATATTTCGAAATATTTTAGAAAAATATGTACAAAATATTAAAAAATATTAAACATACATAACTTTTTTACTTTTGTAAACAATTTTTTTTATGAATATCAATTTATTATTCAAATATACTGGCTTTAAGTGAAATAGAAACATTTTTAGCACCTTTTGGCCATTGTTTTTTAGTGATATTTATATCATTCATTGGGAACAAATGGTTATGTTGTTGTAACATGTAAATATATATCATCTCCATGTTACCACCAGTTACCATATAACTTTCCTTCGAGACTTGCCGCACCTAGCCCGCACCTCTGCCCGCACCTCTGCCCGCACCTCTGCCTTTTTAACCAACGTCTCTTTATGTGGCATTATATGTATTGCATATGCGATATTGCTCTCTCATTCTATTTTAGTATATACATGTGTATACTCAATATAGCGTTATATATGACAGTAATGTTGCAACAATATTGCACCATGATATATCACAAGGCAATATCGCGACAATGTCAAAGGATTCTTGCCCCCTCAGCACGACTCTTTAGAACGAATTAAATTTAATGTATTTTATATTGACTTAAATATTATTAATAACTTTAATTAGCAGTACCTAAGATACATTTAATTGAAAAGATTTTAATATATGACAATAGAACCAACGCTTTAAATGAATTTAATCGTATAATTTATGATTAAGTTGAATAAATTGTTATTCAAATTTATAGATTAAATTAATAAATATCTTTATTGGTCTTACAATCTTTATACAATAATATACTGAACTAATACAATGACAATCAAACTGACCTTGTTTATTATTCACCCCCGTAGAGTCTGAAATGGAAATTATTACTAAATTTAATTAGATTAAAAATTAAAACCAATAAATTAAAATAATAATAATATAAAATGTTGGAGTATTCAACGACAGTCCCATAATAAACTAGTATACAGTAAATAGAGAATGCAGCTGCACTACCTGAGTTTTATTGCACCCTCCTTTTGGAAAAAAAACGTCGGTCAGCGACTACAAAGAAGTTTGGAGTTCAGTCCGAGTGTAGCCTCCTTAGAGCGTGCCCACACAAACTATTTATATTTTCTCAATCTTTGTAAAATATATTTTGTATCTCATTACACTTAAATTATTAACTACTATTATATTCATTTTCCGTCTCATTAAACCAGTGTACTGCATATATAAATAAAACATTTACTATTATATAATTAATATAAATAGAACTATTTATTTGAAAAAAAAAACATAAAATAATCTATATTCTATTTTAGTAAAAGCCAACCTGGCTACCCTGTCACCTGAAATTTAAATTTACCTTAAATGTCCAACGTTTTCAATGACTCTGGTTCATCTTGAAAGGACTAGACTAAAATAAAAACCTAGCGTGGAATATATATCCAATCCCCATTCCAAAATCAATTTATATAATAATTATAGAATTTCCATCTCTCTTGATTTAAAATTTTTTTTTCATACATAATTTGATATTAATATAGAATGATAAGTGTTGTCATTTACTTGATTCTAACATGAAATTTATATTATTGAGGTTTTTCAAAATATGCATGCTTTCAAGAGTTCTCTTTTATATCTACTGTGAAGACATTGAATGTACCATTCGTACTTCGTAAACTATACTGATGTTCATATATTCTTTGTTTTAAGTAATTACCCGTTTACCCAATAGAATATTTGTTACAATCTTTGCAATTATTATGAATACGTACTTTTCCTGATTTGAAACATTTATTATCCGTATCATTACAATTGTTAAATAAATTTCTTATATTATTATTATTATTTTTGAAGTAAACTTAAATATTATGTTCTTTGAAAGTACTTCTGATTCTTTCCGATAAACCTTATACATACGGCAACACTACGATTTCGTTATTATTATTAAATGGTATAGAAAACCTACATGGTCAGGTAGGTTGTTAAACTTTAATACTCACACCATTAATTCGAAAATAAGATAGATACTATTAAACTAAATTATTACACGTAGATTTCAGAAAATATTTTTTTAAATTAGTTAAAGAGATATTCAGTAATAATGGTTATTCAGAAAAAACTTTATAGAAAAAATAATTGCGGAGAGAATGAATCAGATTTATAGCAATAGTAGAGAACATAATATGATTGATGATGTTAGATTGCAGTTTTATCTCATAATATAATATGATTGTCAAGTCTATACATAGATAAATAAAGAGATAATTACTGAGATAATTATTTTGCTTGTCAAACTGTTGAAGGATGTACTTTATGTCATATGCAGAAAAAGAGAGCAGGCTCTAAATATCAATGTTGCACCTGTTCTGTAACTTTATGTATAACTCATGCTTTTATGATTATCATACTAAAAGTGACCTACCGTGAATAGAATAATCAGTAAGCTCCCATTGGACTAATTTTTGCTTTATACCGATAAGAAAAAAAAAGAAAAAAAGAAAAATACTCACACACATACACGCGCGCGCGTGCACACATACACACCCATACACTCAACATAAGCTCAGATATTCGCTACGTTCACGTCGTTGATCCTGGGTAGTACTGAGAGTGAGTACTTGCAGTCTTTGAAATAAGGATTTATCATATTTTGTTCATCAAAAAGTTCGAATTTTACAATTTTGACTTCAGAATTGTAGTCAGCGAATGAAAAGCCTATATATATACTTTTCCATGCGTATAGAATTTTTTTTTTAATTCTGAAAAATTTAACATCGGCATTGCTATCGCGAACCGGCATCACGCACATATGCGTCGTGCTCCAAATCGAAAAAATTTAGTCTCTGTTTGGATTAAAATTGGGGAACTATGATCACTTTTTCATACAAACAATACGCATTGAAAATATCTAAAATCCCGGTACTCTAAGGATTAATTGATTTTTATGTAAATTTATGTTGTAAGTAATGTCAGTATAAGTTCATTAAAGCAAATTAAATAACTTAAAAATTAAAAAATTAAAAACAATTTCAATTGGTCTTTATCGTATTTCTTTAATTAGAATAATTACCATTGAAATATATTCCACTAACACGTAAGCATTCGAATATATTAAATATAAGTCAGTCAAGAGTATCATATTTAACTGATTTCAATGAATCTTATTCGAAAATTTTTATTAACTCCAATTAACTGCAAGCTCATTGTCAATTCAATAGATTTTAATGTAATCTAATGAATTTTCAACATATTTCTTTATATATCTATTTATGGATTTTAATGAATTTAATGAAAAGTTTTCAATGACTTTCAATGTATTCGTAATGAATTTTTATGTATTATTAAAATTAATTGCAATATATTTTAATATTATTTTTTTCTTGAAGCGAGGTAGATTATAAAATAACGGACAACACAGGAAAAATACTTTCGGATAATACAACAGAGTAATAATTTATTCACACGAACGTCATAGAAAATGTTAACGTCGTGAGAGGAATGCGTAGCAATTATGCGTTCGTCGAGGGAGCTACCTGAACTCTGACTGGCTGGCGAGGTACGCGTTGTACTATCGCAATCCTCAACAGTTCATAATTGCTCTTGTATCTAACAGTTGTTTACGTTATCTGTTCAAACTTGTCACAAATGGGTTACCACATTACTCCCTCGCTAGTGTTAACGAAATTTTTCTTTTTTTTTTTTAATTTCTTTACATAAAATAATTTTGTATAATACGATTTATATTTAAAAAAAATATAAAATACTATATTATTTTGATTCAAATACCTGCTAGCAGACTAGGTGGAAATCGTACTCGGCGTTCCGACTTCGTTGTAAACCGAGATGTTGTCTATCGAATGAACTAGTGTTGTTGCAGGTATTGTTCTGTTCCTATTGCAGTATACTTGTTTGCCTCTCAGTTAGTATATGCGCTGGCTTGAGGAAGTCTATGCTGATCTATCACGTATTTTCTTTGATTTCGGATAATGAACGTTTTCTCGGACCATTGAATAACTTTGTGCGGTCCTTAGTATGGCTATTACAGTGAACCTTTTGCTGCATCAATGCATCACTTGCATACAACTTTGTAACTCTTCGTATACGAATATTTTTTGTTTTACATGCCTAGTTATTGGCCTTAGTTGCATATTGGCTGAAAATTCTCCTAGGAGGCGTAACATTATTTCATAAACCAATTCAGCTATTGTTGCATCAAAATATTCTTTATATGCAGTTCGTATCCCGAGGGGAATAGGAGGTAGTATTTCAGTTTATATCTCATTTTAATAGCACTCTCATGCAGCTTTTAACGACCGGTGAAAGCGTTAAACCATTCCATTAGCTGCTGGATCGTAAGCCGTTGTCCTCATACGAGTCGTTCCTGTCAAACATATGAGTTCTTTAAATATACTAGACTCGAATTGGCATCCCAGGTCGCTTGTTACCTTAGGTGGCATTTTGAATCTCAAATTCATCTTTTTACAAACGCGATAGCGACGGTTACAGCTGCAGGATCTTTAAATGGACTAGCTTCGAGCCATTACTTAAATCTATTAAATAATGTTTTTAAATGTGTTTCGTGTTTATTTTCAGCACATGATGCGATAAGAATATCGTTGATGTAAGCTTAACAAAAATCTAATCCGTGTAGTAGTTCATCGATGAACCGCTGAAACATTTGGATCACATTCTTCAGGCCGAACGGTATTCGCACGAACTCATATAATTCAAAAAGTGTAGTCACTGTCGTTTTCTCGATGTTTGATGTAGCTACCGGAGTTTGGTGGTAGTTTCCCATCAGATCGATCATCGAAAATATTGTCTTGCCCTAGAGAGCACGAGAGAAATTCTCTATCGTGTCACGGGATAACGATCGACAATTGTGCGATTATTGAGCGTGCGATAATCACCATATGGCCGTAGACTGCTATCTTTTTCATAGCAATTTGCAGCGGCGTATCCCAAGGACTCTTTGATGGTCTTAAATTTTCTTACTGTATCATAACCTCGAACTTTTATCTGGCGTGTTTTAATTTATCATATCAAATATGGATTGATCAGATGTCCTATTAATCCTATGAATGACGTTGTTTTGACTTTTCTGCGAGAATTGATTGATTGCGAGAGCTCAGGGAGCTCAACTAAAATAAAATCCGATGGTATTCTGAGTCTCCTCAGACCGTTCTTACGGAGTCGATTCTTTTACTCGTTATCACTTCTCGTGTTTTCTTTGAAGTTAATTTATCAATCCAACATTGATGTCAAGCATATATCAACAAACCGAAATGCGAGAGGAAATCGATGCGTACTATTGGCTTTTCGACGTCAGCGATTAGAAATTTCCACGTAAAATCACGTCGCATTCGTAACTTTAAAAATAGCATTATTTTTTCGTACATCGTGATAGACGTTCATTCAAGTCGAATAGTTTCATTCGCGGAAAAACGTATATATCAACGCCTATATCTATAAGAAATTGCATTTTAGAAGTAAAATCTCTTATGAATACGCGACGTATCTGGCTTTCATCAGCGCTTGTCGCGCTCACGGACGGCTCAACTCATTTCTCGACTTCCGATACCACCACTCTCCTCATTTGTTACGGCTTCTCTCAGTTACTGCTTTTGCTCCTGTAGTGACGAGGGTGGTTCTCTCGATTCTTGCCTCCTTTCCAATCCTTTAGCAGCTCTGCGATCATGGCTGTGAGCTCCGCTAAACTTGTTGCAACGACCTTCGGCGCGAATGCGATGTTCGCGATTTGTGGTTGCGTTGGCATCGTTTTGTGGATTTTGTCCGTATGTTGGGTAACTTTGGCGAGTGGACTGTTAGCTTGCATGGCTAATATTGCTTGTATAGTTACGGGCATTGGATTAATCTAAATTGTGCTTAAGAGATTCTTTGGCATATTTTTGGATAAATTCTCTTCTTCCGGCTCATGCATCTTCTTCAGCTTAGTATCATCCAAAGTAGACAGTTTGCCGATCCATTGCGTCTCCAACCTCATGTATTTTCTTTCTGTCGGTGGCTCCCTCATTATATTGCGTATCTCGCGCGTAGCTCTTTTATCTGACACTTATACGATGAAATTGTATGTAGTTCGCGGATACTCCGCAAATTCTAAATTGCGATTTCAGCATCCAAAAATAATGCTCGGGATCGCTACTATAGAACGAAGATACTTTTAGCTGTGGCTTGTGCTGCATCTATGCTTGCAGTCATGTAACCACAAATTTACTGACTCAAAATCGACTGTAGTCAATAAATTTTCTGAAAATTGTACTTATATATTAAAATTTATTACAATTAATTTAACAAATGTATAAAAAGTCATTACAAAAATATTGAAACTCATTCAAAAGTTTTCATTAAATTCATTGAAATCGATATTTATTTATACATATAAAGAAATATATTAGAAATTCATTTGATTACATTAAAATCTACTGAATCGACAATGAGATTGCAGTTTATTGGAGTCAATAAAAATTTTCGAATAAGGTTCATTAAAATCAATTCAATATGATACTCATGACTGAATTATAGTTATTATGTTCTAATGATTACCTGTTAGTGCAATATACTTCAATCGTAATTTTTCTGTTTAACGATACACGATTAAAACAAATTGAAATTGTTTCGATTTTAGTGTACTTATTTACATTAAATTCTACTGAAATTTGTTTTAAAAAATATAAAAAGTCACTGAAAATACATTGGAAGCAAAACTTTTAAAAGGAATTCATTAAAATTCATTCATATTTATTGGATCCCAATTTTATTTTTGGCGATTTAAATCAATTTACATTGGAATCAATTGAATTCTATTAAAATCAATTGCATCTTATTTATTGCTTTCGAATGAAAATTCATTAAACCGGTAGATGCATAAGAATTGATTGAAGTCAATTCAACTTCATTGGACTCCTATGTTATTTTTGGGTTCTATGCAAAGTGCAGTATTATCATTGTATATTGCTTTTAGTATAGTAGATAATGCGTTCACTGGTGTAATAGCTTATCATTGTTTAATTAGATCATTGTTAACTTACGCATACCCTATATGGTTTTGACATAAGTTCATTAATGATAGAAAAAATACGAATCTTTGAGCTTAAGTTATTAAGCACTTATGGTAAATTACACAGAAACTAAGAAGATGAAATGGATTTTAACTATATATATATATGTGTAGTGAAAAATGGAGATATTAAATAAATATATTCATTATTTACCTTTCAACCATCTTGTATTTTTCTTCTTTTTTAAAATTAATTTATTGATCTAAACTTTTCCAATAAAGCATTATAATAATAAGTTCATTAAATAAGCAGATCGTGTAATATTCTGAATATTATTAAGCATTCACCGTCATTTTACAACTTTAATATAATATATAAATTGGATTTTTGTTTTTTCCCCCATCAAGTGTATACTGAAAATAATTTTTTGGAAATAAGGCATCTATAAAAAATGCTTTAGCTTGGAAATCGAAGGGTCGTGGATCGATACTCAACCGAGGTGGATATTTTTGTTAAATCGAAATAAAATATTTATATGATCAATAGCGGTACTTAACGTGAAAATTTAACATGTTTATTTTATAAACAATATTTTAATAATAATTTAATTGTACTTATGTCGACTGCCCATATACAAATTAATAAATTTTTTTTTATCGGTCTTACAGTCCAATTTTTAGATTGAATTGATTGGACTGTAAGACCGATAAAAAATATTTATTAATTAATATTTTAATAATTATTAATTATTAATTGTAAATCGTATACGTAATAATATGTATAGAAAATTATTTGTAAAGTCTAATTAAATGAGCCACATATACATCAACTAAATAATGGTATTGGGGGCAGTCAGATTGTCCTTTACTAACAGTAGTATTTAGACTAATTTTTATTTGTTTATTATCATCCTCGTAGAATCTAAAATATAAATATAAATAGACAATCTAAGTGTCATTATGTGATTATTTAATTATAAATATATTATTTTATACGACTGCAATACAGTTGCGAAATAGGTAAATGTAATTTTTTATTTTAAATTATGCATTGAACCAAGGTAAGAAAATTTGAACAATATATGAATCTTATTATGTAAAATAAATAAAGAAAAAGTCATTACAAATGCATTGAAAATCATTAAATACTTTTAAATAAATGCATTCAAATCTATTAATATATTATATATAAAAAAATCTTGGAAATTCATTCGAATATATTAACATTTATTGAATCAATAATACTATTACAGTCTATTGAATTCAAGGAAATTGTGCGAAAAAGGTTTATTAAAACTAATCTTTTGTAATATATTTTAATAATAATGGCGTCTTCACTCGATGGACTTAATGGTAATTTTTCTAATTAAAAAGTACAATCAAAACCAGTTAATAATTTTTCAATTGGTTTTAATAAACTTTTTTAGCAAGAACACGACAATATTGTAGCAATATCACAGAATATGGCTTCGTAGTATGTTACAGAACAATATCGTAACAATTTTACAGTAATATTGCTCAGTGTATTGTAATATTACTGTCAATTCATCAATGTTTTGAAAATATCGTAGAATAATCACTACAACAACATACTGAATGTACGCGGAAAATACCTACTGGTAATAAATTTTGCAATACTGCTGCGATTGGTCTGAGATGTTCAATTATTCAGCAATGTTGCTATGGTATTGCTACAACATTTCAAGATATATTGCAGCCATATCACAATAATATCCTAGACAAGCCCCTAGATAAATGGATCACCGAACTATTACAATTCTGAGAAATAAATTTCTGAAAATCAAGAAAATATTTTTAGTAAAAAAATATTTCATTCAATTAAAAAAATATTCATGTAACTTCAGCAAATGTTTCTTGACTTAAACAAATTAATACTTAAGCTTCACTATTTTTTTTATTTAAAAAACAATCTAGTTTGAATAAGAAAACAATTTTTTGAATTAAACGGAATTGAGGCTTAAAAGCGTTACAATTTTTATGAAAAGAGGTAGTTTTGGGAGAAAATTCTACTTATATAGCGGTGATCGATGCTCTCGATATTCTTGTAACTTTTTGTAACTAAACAATTTAAATTTCGCATCTTATTTGTGCCCCTAGGTAGGTACCTATATTTTCTATCATGCAAGTGCTTAGAAAAATCTATCATTAATCTATCATTATTGGTTGCTTTTGACCATTCTTTTTAAGTATTTACTTTGGCTGTCCTTTTTTTCTGTTACTAATTTTTTTAACTGTTTCTCTGTATTCAACCTTTACAAAATCTTTTGAATTGTCATTCTGTATTTTTATGCATTCTTATTTGGAATATTTTTTAACTCTTCTCTTAGGCATATCTTAGACCACCTGTTATTATTCCCTATATCAATTTAAATATTTTCCTGCTCTTTTAAAGCTATCTTTTTCATATTTCTTCTTCTCGTTTACATTTTCTATATGTAGCTTGGCTTGCTATTATTTTTTTATAAATCTATCTTTATATATCTTTCTTGTATTTTTTCCAAAATGTTCTATCTATGAATCCCTATATTTCTATCCCATAAAATCAGCCTGCCTTAACTATGGCGATCATAAGCTGTGGTCTTTCTTTCAATGCTTTTATATTTGTCTTTTTTCATATACCTCGCATTACCTAAGTTACTTTTCTTCGACTTTTCTTACTTTTGATGCAATTTTTCTCATGTGTGCCTTGTATGACTTTTGGAAAACCAAAAACTCAAATGCTTGTACTGGTTTACCATCTTAATTTTTTCATGCCGTATTAACATTTATAATTCCCTCTTTTTCCTACTTTTTAGAATATCATTACCTTGTTGTTTGCTCATTAACGTTTAGGTTATTATTCTTGCTGAATTTTTCTAGGTCTCTTAACATCACCGTAAGCCTTATCAGTTTAACAGTGACGGCAACATCGTCATTTGAAATTTTCAGGCCGAAAATTTTTATCCGTTCTATTACCACTGCCTCCTCATTTTTTTTTTTTTTGAAATATTTTCTAAATCTTTTAGATAGATTAGCAATAAGTGAGAGGACATCTTTGCCTTATCCCTTTACTTTCCTGGACCTGTTGTTTATTCCCTGTCTTGATATCAACCCTTTTTATGTTTTATATATTTCTATAATATAATATCTCTTAATCATATTCCTCACACTCCCCTAAACTTTACCATAACCTTCTTGACAACAGCATCAAAGGCTATCTTAAAATCCAGAAAGCGCACCTATTGCTTTTATTTCGCCTCTCGGGATCTACTGTTTCTTAAACTTTTAAGCGAAAGATATGGTCCCTTTTTCTTTTTATATCCTGCTTGAATTTCGTCTATTTTATTATTTCTTCTCAGGCCCTTAATATCTTTTTCAAAATGATAGCAAATAATATATATACAATGTCCAAGAGGCAAGACTCCTCTGTAGTTTGTGTCTTTTTTCTCAACTCTATATATTCTATATTGATTCCTTTGGCAAATATTTGAAAAATTTTGCTGAAATCCGGTTCTTCCAACTGCCTTCTCGTTTCTCATTTCCTTTAGTACCCCTCCCATTTCTTCTATTCATATAAAATATCAAAATTGTCTTCTACTATTTCTAAATTTCATCATCCCCGTTTTTTCTTCCTCGCTCCATGTAAGCTCAATTCTCCTTTATATTCTTACCATTAATTGTTGAAAGCGTTCAAGTTACTTTTTTGTACAGCTCATTTCTTTCTGTTTCTTTTCAGCCTATACCCTTAAATCGTTTCCCGAAATGCCGTCAAATTTTTATTGTGAAAAGATTTGACGGCATTTCGGGATATATAATATATAATTTATCATTCAATAGATGAATAATACTTCATCTATTTCCAATTTTTTACTTTGCTTTTGTTTTTTTCTCTCCTAATCATTTTTAATATGCTTCTCTATTTATTTAATTTTTCTCTATTCTCTGTGTATTTATTTATCGATTTTTTAAATTTCTGAAGTCCCCTTTTTCGTTATGATTATCTCTTTACTCCTTAACTAATTTCAATTCTCAACCTACTTTTCAAAGACTTTTAACTAATGCACTTCATTTTTCCTGCACCCTTAGGTTTCCTTTATCGTATTCCCTCCCCTTGTCATCTATTTTCCTTTTGTATTCTGTTTACATATCTATTTTTCACTTCAATTTCTACTCTTTTTTCCTCATTTTTTTCTCCGTTTCTCCCTCCTCGTCCTCTTACTTTCTTCACTAAATAGATTCTATTGAAAGGTGATCTGATATGATTTTAGATTTCTCTATTACTTTATTGATTATGCTACATTTTTCATTTTCTATTTCTATTGTTAGATCTAAAATCCAGTTTCCTGTTTTCCTACGTATGTAGGCTTACCTTCTCAATCCTATAGAATGTCGTAATTTTTTATAGTAACCTTACCTATTCAAAAAATTCCAGCAATTTTCTTTCTTTTATATTTACTTTTTTATCTGACAATTTTCGTAGTTGTATAAATTCGCCTTCCTTACAAACTTGCCATTTTCTTATTTTTGTGTTTAAATCTCCTATATTAATTTTTAAATCCTCTATTACCTCCTATATTGTACTTTCGTTATACACTACTAAGACGTTTACTTTTCTCTCTTTTTCTATTTTTATTTCGTATATTATTAGACTGTAGCGTTACTCAGCTATTATTTCATTTATTACTTCTTTTTTTACTTCCACTAATACTCTTTCCATCTTTTCCGTTTTTAATAATACGTTTTGCCTCATTTATTATCAAATTAACATTTTTATCTATTTTTATGTTCCACTCTTTATCTGTTTCCTTCTCTAATCAAGATTTTGTTGTGCTATTGTATCGAATTTGCTAAAATAACTTCTGAATTGTTTTACTTTACTACCCCTGCTATATTCCGAGTTATTAAACTAAATATTTCTTTGTTATGTATGTTCATGAGAACATTCTCATCTATTTCCCTTTTGGATCCCTATCTTTTCACTCGTACCAATATCTATATACTTTTATTCTTTCATAGTCCACTAGTTTCTAGGCCAATTTGATTCTTCTCCTTAGTTTTTTGATTTAAACAATATTGTACTTCCTTTTTTGTCTCTGCACAATCTTAGTTAATCCATATGCTAGTTCCTTTTAGCGTTCTTCTCCCTTTCAATATCTCGATCGAATCGAAGGATTTTATTTGCACTAACAGACCCCGTAGTATCGCTCTTACTTTCTTTGTATAATTTCTAAACTTATTAATTTACTCAAAATATTTTTTATTTCGATTTCAATCCCTTCTTTCATTTATCTAATTTATTTTTTCTTTCAACTATTTCACGCATATACATATTTTTTCTCAGCCCTGTTGGAATTTAGTTAATGTATCTTATTTGCTTTCGCGGCCCCTCTTCCACCTCCACTCTGCTTACCGACTTCGCTTGGAACATTGTTTCTTCCCTCTTCGAGCTCGTCCCCCCCACTTTCCTCTGGTTATTCGCGGTATCTTTGTATTTACACTTTTCTATATCTCTTAATACCGCTTTCTTTACCATCTCTCTTAAATACTTACAGATACTGTTACTACTAAACTATTGTACTGATATGCGATTTCATTATTATTGCCATTGTTCGCATTCTCGGGTCTATCATACTCATTCCATTTTTCCATATCACATATTATTTTCATTATCGTTTCCAACTCCATCAATGTTGGCTTATTCTTTTTTACTTTATCATTTTTTTTGCTATATATGTTTGCTATTCTGTTATTAATATCTTCTTTAATCGACTTCATTCCTACAACGTTTTATCTCTTTATCTTACCATTCTTTCTCTCTTACTTAAATATCTTTCTTCTTCTCTTCGTCGTTCTTTTCTTCTCCACCAATTATATCACTATCTACCTTACAGACTACTGCTGTTTTCTTTTTCATCGACGGACGCTTGAAGTTTCCTTAATAATTTTCTTTTCATTTCCTTTGACCTTATCAGTCTCAAGTAAGCTTTTTTAGCCACCTACTTTTATAATTTTAAATTTTATTTGCTTTAAATTTTATTTAAATTTTCTTTGCTGACCTCCCTGTTCTTTTTCTCTCAGTATTCTCTGACAACACTTTGTCATCCTTTTCATCAAGTTTGCAATCTTCTTCATAGTCGTTTATAGTGTGTCATATTTTTCATTCATTTTTGTCAAGCGATTCGAACCTTCTTTGGATTTTACATTCTTTTTCGTTTTCTAATTTTATCCCTTAGTGCTTATCTTTATGAATACTTTCATTTACTTCATCCTTTTTTCACTTTTTTTATACTTTACTCTTTTGTCAGAACTTATCCCGTCGTCTTTATACTCGTGAGACCGAAGCAGCAATTATAAATTGTCATAAACAATAAAGCAATGAATTTAAATATTTATAAAAGAGAAGCAATAAATTGAGATATTTAAAAAATTCATGTGGAACTTTCGGCTTAGAACTGAATAATTTGAATTTTTTAAAACCAATTATTTAGATCCTAAAATTATATTCCAAAAATAATGAAGATAAAAACGTGGAAGCAATACAATTTTCATCTACAAAAAAGATTCAAACGTATTATTAAAAGGATTGTTTATTTAAAAGTTCTTTACTTTAAATTCATTTCGAACGATGAATTTTGGTTCAATCAGAAAAGATCATTTATATATTTAAAACATGTTAATTTATTGTGTTTCAAGACTTAATTAATGTGGGGAAAAAATGATAAAATTTCTACGTCAAATAATACTAACATTTTAAACATGGATTTGCTATTATATTTCTTACAGTCATGGAGTCTTGTCGTGGATTTGTTATATTTATCGATATAAATATATCGATATCTATTGAAATTTTAATTGACATTTCTGGAATCGATATCTCTTAATATTGATTTCATTTGTAACACTGGTCTGTAAGTGTGCACCAGTGAGTTAGAAAGAAATACCAGGAAAATAAGCAAAAATTGTGGAAAGGTCGATTTTCGTGTTAATAGGATTAAGGGATTAACTGGGGCTCTGAATGCTAAATATAGAACATTACAATTCGAAATTATAAGTTATTTTTATTTTATATTTTAGTTTCAGGAAAATCGCGCAGAGGTTTAATTAGGTAATGCTATTTTTTTGCTGTAACTACATTTCTTTAAAATATATTTTTTGCTTATCTTTGAAACTAAAAACTGGAGTTTAGGGTTATTCACCTAGCTCCCCGTACAGTGTTGAAATGCTCCTCCCTCTTCATAACAGCTTAGTTATAAGATAAAAGTAATTTATGATAACTAAATAATCAAAAATGTTTGAAGCGCCAGGAAGAGAGAGGAGATAGCATGTTCTAATATTAAATATAATTCATCATATATTATCATCTATTTTATTATATTTGAACTTATACGGTTTTCGTAAATTTCTAAAATTCTAAAATACTAAAGTTTCCACTTAAATTCATTGATTAAACTGCTAATAATAACTTAACAAATTGAATTAACTCTTGTAAAACACCGCGTGACTGAGATTTTTTTATGTATACACAAAGTTTTTTTTACAAATTATTCTAGGCTTAATTTAAATTATTTGCATGTATTTTCAAATGTAATTTTAATCGTTGACTTTACTTTCACATTTGAGGTTTGTTTTTTTGTTAAGTAGTTTTTTACGGAGTTTTTATTCATACAATAAAACGAGAATGAAATTCAATAAAATTGTATATTTCTTTTATTATGAGCATGCAAATAGAAAATAGAATATATTTTTGATGTTTTGGTCAATAATATATAATTAATCTATTTTGAACATGTCTTGCATAGTTGCGCTGCAGTATACATGCTCGTCTCAGCTATTCAATTATTTATCATATGAAACCGAATCAACTTAATTATGGAATTACAACTGTGTTTTACAAATATTGTGCTTCGCGGATTCTCATCAGTTATACGAGTGTAGATGTAAAAATGTATTCAGCAAAAAAAAAAACTATGATATGAGAGATATTCATGGTAAGCAGAAAGGAGAATTTCTTAAAAAAAGTTTTATTTAGACGAGAAAAAAATGAAAAAATAGAATTATTTCTACTTGTATTTATTTGACACTACCGATAGAATGATTTTTTATATTTCCACGTGCTAATTTAAATTTGAGCATGTCTTCGCATGCGCGTCATGTGACCAAAGTTTATAATCGGTTGAAGATGGCGACTGAAAGTAATATGCAGAGACGGATTAAAGTTGTTTTAGCTATAGGGTTATCCTTTTGTGCCGCCTACGTAAAAAAAATTATAGTTTGATGGGATTAGTAAAATATTATGCAATTATAAACGATTTATAAACATTTTTTATTGAAACTGTTTACGCCTATATTTCATTTGCGAAAATTGATCTATTAAAACATCAAAATGTATTGAATTCAAAAATTCGCGTTCTATATTTAATAATGCTAATGCATTCAAGCGTTCTTGGCTTAAGATTGTACGCAAATAGTTCGTTATTCGCTTTAATGTTGAAAAAGATCGTTCCCCTGAACAATTGGTAGCTGCGGTACAAACACATATGCGAAGGGCTATATCAATATTAGGATATATTGTTTGAGTCATTTTTTAAAAATATATTTTAATAAATCTATGGGTGATAGTATTTATTTAACTTGTTCGTCAGTCGATTGCATCCTTATATTTATGTTATCCTCTAAAGTGCCATTGTTTCTTAGAGCAATACATTGGACCTTAAAGTGTAAACATTCATTAATGAAATCTAGTTCTAAGTCACAAGAATAATTTTCAATTAATGAAGCTGGCTTGATTCTTATATAATTGGTACTTAAATGCTGAAATTTAATTAAAAAACCTAAATTTTCTGCAAAATTAAGGTAAGATGCCCATCGTTTTTTAATTCTGATGTAATATTATCTAAAATGACATAGTATATTGACTCTAAAATTTTCTTTAGCATTAAAAATAGGCTCTGCAAATGACTCATAGTACTGTCTTTCCCTTTTTTCGCGTTTAATGTTTTTCTCGCATTCTTTAGTATTTGATATAATTAAAGCTTCAACTTTAAATTCATTAAATCTATCTTCATTTCGAATTTGAATAGTTATGTCTATTAAACCATCATATAAATGAATAACTGAGAAAATATCTATGCATTCAGCTTGTAACTTCTTACTTACTGAATTAATTCCACCTAATAAGAATTCCTAAGAACAAATTATGAGGGAAGTTTCTAAGCGTTCTAATTGTACACGAATACCCTTAGCTTGGCATTTAATTAAGGGTTTTTGTGTTTCATCCTTCTCAATTATTTCCAGTGATTTAAGTACTGGTTCCCATAATAAAAATAAGCTTTGATATGAATCGAATGAGGAGTAGACCATCGCGTCATAAACAAAGATTTAATTGTTTTCCTTCTATTCATTTGTATTGGTAACCCCGATTCACTCTGCGTATTGTGTATGTTTCTTTGATCATTTTTAAAAATATTGCACTGTTTTTACAGTATTTGCTAACGATGAGAAAGATAAAGAAAATAAATTGTTTAACTCTTAAAAAATATTAATAAACTTACAACTTTCTTCATAAATTTCTGCAGCACATATACCAACTAAATTTAATGAATGTGCTGAACAGGGTATATAGTCTGCAGGGGGGAAAATCTCTTTAACTTTTGCTTGAACACCGTTATATATGCCAGACATATTACTTGCATTATAATCCGAGTGCCAACGACAATTCATTATATTAATATCTATTTCTTTTAAAGTATTAAAGACTGCATTTGCTATGGATATACCTTTGCATCCAACATTAGGTAAAAATATCAAAAACCATTCTATTAGAGAGCAATCAAATTTAACATAACGTATGATAAATGTTAGTTGATCGACATGTAATTAATCAGGCGTAGAATCAACAACGATTGAAAAATATTTTAAATTTTGTATTTCTTCATAAATACTTTTTCGCAGCTGATCAGCCAGTAATTCTATAAATTCATTGCAAATCGTAGATGATAAATAATTTATATACCCTTTTCATGAATGAATCATATTGTGCCAGTAATTTTACGGACATTAAAGAACTACCATTATCTGGACGTGGAAACTTTTCTGTGTGACCTCTAAACGGAAGTCCTCGAGAAGCAAGCATTTTTATGACACTTATACTCTTTGAAGTATATTTCGCCAGTATTTTGTTTCTGCTTCTAAACCTTTTCGTATTTGTGTATCGATACGACCAATAATACATCCACGAGTTTTTATAGCTACTAAACAATTTTTATGGCTATCACTATTTTCATCTTGCTCTATTCTTTTTAAATTCTTCTAATCATCAAAACCATTTTTGGTTTCCAATTGGGTGCCTCCATCAAATGCTAAACATGGTCCGTAATAAAGTTTGCCAATGCTTTCCGAATATATTTTTCAAGTTCTTAAACATTTTTCACAGTTATGTAAAATTATTTCGAATGAAGATTTTGAAAAATAACGCGCTTGAGTATCATACTGTTTCTTGCTTTTTTTAAAATCACAATCTATATGTTGTACAAACCCATTTTTTACTATGTAGTCTTTAATTGTATCGTCGAGTTTCCAAAAAACTAGATATTTAGGATAGTAATAATTTTTTCCGAAAAAGGTTTATCGTCCTGAATATAACTTATTAATGTCTTTTTTTGTAAGAATCTTTTTTCATTTATTTTTTATCTCAATTTGCTTTCTCACGTTTACTGATTTGAGTATTAAAAAAAATTATTTATTTCCTCTAAATTTTTAAATCTGATTAATCGTGAGTTTCGTGAGTTGAAAAGCTCAGAAACTATCGTACTGTATATAGTGATTGAAAGTTAAAATGACACTATAATAAAAAGGATATTTTTGTTTAGGAGCTTAAAAGTGTAATACGATTTAGCGCATGTCACTTTTGTTTGAGAAACTAAACACGATTGAAATAGATGGAAGGTTAAGGGGTTTTTGAAAGTTTTTTCTATAGAATTCTATGCTCAGAGATCTGTTAAGTATGGTATTTACATATTTTCGATATTGAACTTTTCGCCGTTTATAACTATAATGCAATTGAAATTTATTGAAAGATTAGACTCATTCTTTTTTCTTGAAATTTTAAATATAATTCCATACTTACATTTTCCATTTCTGTTCCGCCTGAGATAACAATTCTAACCGATTTATTAGTAATTAAATAATATATATTTAAATATGTTCCACATGTACATCTATATGTATAGATAATTGTATGTCTCCGGTAATATATTAATTCAAGAAATGTTAATTTATTTACTAATTTTATTTATGTAATTTTGTCTTTTGTGTCTCAGCTTAGCTCCAGAAGTAAGTGGGTTGAACTCTCATTTTTAGTTCAGTGTAGATAAATGACTTCTATAAGTATATTTTTACATTTTAAAAATATTTTTTGTTTTTTCATGATCTACTAATAAAATAAACTGATTTTCTAAATTAGCTGGTTTAAAAAAAAACCTATATATAAACCTATACATATATATATATATATATATATATATATATATATATATATATATATATATATATATAACTGTCCATGTAAGAAACACTAAAAACGCTAATCGATTCTAACATATTGGAATATTTGATCTTGAGCTTTATCAATAGTATTTACAATGGAAACAATTATGAATTGAAATTTCAAATTGAAAACGAACATCAGTAGAAATCATGACAGAAATATTATTTTTGATAATTTGAACTTGTGATCGTGCACCATTACATAATTTTCGTCGATCTAAATTACGTAGTAAGATTTATAGGCATACCATCTTTTAGCTGTAGATTATGAGGGGGAAGCTCGCTAGGATGCCCTATCCTCTGTGCTTACAACAGTATCAATACATTGGTATTCTTTGCTTTCTTTTTGATCGTAATGTAAAATAATATTAATTACAAACGCAGAAGCATTCTGGGATATGATGATAACTTTTTCACAAAAGTAGGAAAATGTTTTCTGTAAAATATTATGAATATTCGGACAAATATTAAGAATATGATCGTTAATAGTTGTCCTAATTTTACCTAATGTTAATTAAAGAGATTTATGGTCATGGTCATTTGGTATTGTTCCATTACGAACACTGAGTATAAGAGAAATCCTGCATCACCAACTCTAAGGTGTATTCTTCTATTTGTTTTAAATTTTGAATAGATTTCCACAACAATGACGATTTAAGACATGCCTTGATTATATCCGTCCTTAACTCCCTAGATATAACAGATAAAGTTTACCGAAAATCTTCAGTAAAAACTGTTTACGCAAAAATGCAATTTTTGTTGATATTATCTAGAGTTTGAGGGGCGTTCTCTGTTTTATAAATGTAAATGATCTCTGCATATAACAGTACGTTCTTTGCTAGTGATATCCAGGCTTCACTTTTTGAATATTAAATGTACTCTGCATAAACCTATAGGGTTCCTGTGATGCTATTTTACTATATTTTACTTTATTAAAACAAACTTTACTATACTAAAATAAAAATTTTACTATATTAAAATAAATAAATCCATTTTACTATATTTTATGGCTTTCACTATGATAGTTGAATCTGTGGTTATTTTGAATGTTATAATTGCATTCGCTATATCAAAAAATATACAAATATATTTTTACTAAATGTACTAAAGTATCGATTCTTCTTGAAAAATTTTTTTTTTTAATTTTTCTAGATCAATACGATAAATGGTTATTTTTATGGTTTTAATTACATATGGTAATAAAGTTTTCGGTTGCTGAAGAGTATCATATTAGTAATCAGCGCATTAAATTACAAAGAAATTTATTTATTATTTTTTTTTTAATTCAAGGAGATATATGGAAAGTAACAAAATATAGTATATCATTTTATTCAATTAATTTGAGATATGGCGTATTGAACCTTCGATGCAGTTTTTTACAGGTACAATTGTAATCGGATTGTATTAACGTAACTGAATCAATAAGTTAGCTTAAAAGAATTATACATTATCGAATATTAGATTCATTTCAATTTTTTAAAACGTAAAATATAGATTATCTTTAATGAAAATTCGATTCATAATTTTTTCAAATTCATTAGGAATAGAAATAAGAAACATTTAAAAAAATTTTTTCAAAATATTTTTTTTTTAACTTAAAATCATATGCGAAATTTGTTTTACTTTCTATTATATGTGTAGATAGAAATTATCGTACGACCGATATATATATATATTTTTACATTGTAAAAAAACATTCAACTGATGAAAATAATGTCATTTTCATCTGTAGAAAAAACGTCTATTGACTAAAATCACATCTTCTTTGGTATATTTAGCCGAAAGTTGAATGCATCTATTCAATTGATCTGCTTTCTATGAATAGCTTCGGCTTAAAACGTAAGTTGCCAGCTACTGGGCGGTGGTGGATCTAACTACTGAGGGCGCTATTTTCTTTTTTTTTTATTATGTAAACAAAGTTCTAAAAAAAAAATATGGTACGCAGCTCATGACCGAAATAAGTGAAAATAACGACCCCTCGCATAAGCTTTTGTAGAAACTTCTTCTTTCCAAGCATAATTATTTTAATTATGTGGTTGGAAGTAATTTCCATAGACAGTAAATTTTTTCTCAACGTACTAGTGTTTAATTTTATTTTAATCCACCAATTTTAGCATTTTTAAGAAGTTACGAAAATATTCAACCAGAATTAATACAAAGGTAAAAAGACTGTTGGATTATTTTAGCCTTCTATAAATAATAAAGCATAAATACTTGAAACTAAATATTGGTCAGTATCGTAAAAGGTATGTAAACATACGCGTCCACTGGATCTTATTACGATCTGCGTCTTTGCTGCCCTGCGCGGCAAATGATTTATGAGTTTATTGTTTAGATGCCTGAAGTTTTTTATACGTTTTAAACTTCTCACAAAGGCTTGCAGAGTTATATTAGTCTTGCGTCGTCTTTTCGTTTAAACAGACGTCTTTTCATTCCTCGTTTGAAATAAAGTTCATGTTAAAAGATTATTTCGTGTATCTTTATTTTAATATTCTACCTACTATATTTAATAAAAATTCAATAAAGACAAGTTTTACATTAAAATTAGAATTATACATAATATTCTTGTATAAAGTCTTACCGATTTTTTCTCCCGATGCACCCTTATTGGTGTTTTTCGATTCGCGACAGAAATTATTTCGTCCAGGACCTCCAGATCCGCTGAGAAGATTGATCCTTTTTGCAACAGCAATTGGCCGTAAACTCCCCTCACTTGCAGCCCGATGAACAACCGCTGCTGTCGCTGCTGCGGTCTTAGCTCCGTTGCCACTGTTACTGCTACACTCGGGTTTGAGGATCTTGATACGCTGCTGCTGAAGTTCGTTACCTTATAGTGGAATGTAATATATATTTAGCTTAGAAAAATTGCGATCAGCTTACTATCGCTCATCAGTGGTGTTATAGGAAGAATACAGAGAAAACGATTTATACTATTTATAAATTAATTTGTTGTGGTTACCAATAAAATTGATAAGGCAGGCATGCAATCACTATGTAATTTATAATCTTTACCAACTCAAATAGATTATAAAAAATAGCTTTGGTAATCAGTTATTTTGTAACATTTACATGTACGAAATTATAGATTTAATAAGTATTAAAAGTAGTAACAATAATCAATAAAAATCATTAAATTTGTAGTATTAGATACATCAGAGAAAATATGACCACTTCTAATACTAACCTAAAACAAGTGGAAAGTCAGATTCGTAATTAAGTTGAATATCCACATTTGTATGTATAATATTGGAAGTCTTATTTGCGAGTGGTATGAAAACTGGAATGCCATCTAAATTTAGCATTTCAGATGATTAAATTCATCAAGAATTATTTTTAAAATAGCGAAATGATTCATTTTAGTGATAATTTTATACTTAACCATTAAAAAAAAGGATTAGAATTACTAACCCTTTTGTCCGTGAAATATTGCGTTACAATTAGGACTGCGAATTCAGTTTGATCATTTGAGCAGATTCAAATCACATGTTTGAGCATATACGAACTCCAAAATTTGAAATTGTCTCATTAACCTATAATATATATATACTCACGGAGGTATGAACGCAAACACATACACACACACGCCTGCGCGTGCGAGCATTACTGTCAGCTAACGCGGCAAGTAGGCATGAAGACATGCGAGAAGGTTAATGGATGGAGAGAGTCGTATAAATTAGGGTTTATCGGTAGTTATATGAGATTTCTTTTATATATAATAATAAGATATAGATTACAATGTTTCTTAGTTTCTTTTATTTAAATTTATTTTATTTATTTTATTTATCTAAATAATTGTTAGATAATTAACAGGTTTTATTAGATAATAATTAAAAATTTCGCTAAAACGAGTACACTGTACAGATATAATTATTATCATTCACATCTTTGGGTTGAGTAAATTACTATTTCGAATGTATTTTTTTTTGTATTTTATTTTTTTATTTGTCATATCACAATCCACTTTCATATAAATCGTTCTGCACAATGTTTAGAAACAAAAACTTCGATAAAAAAGTTTTGAAAATCTTCGGAATAATATGCCTTTATATGAAGGAGTATAACTGAAAAAAAATATACTAACATTTAAGATATTTTGAATCTAAAAATTAATTATTCTATAACTCATGTTCTCCAAATTTAGAAAAAACTATTTCATATCTTCAGTTGCAGTTCTATAATTACGCAAATGTGGAATTTCTAATACAATATTAACAAAATTTGCAGATCAAAATAAAACATTAAAAGGAGTGAGTACTTTTATCGCACACATAGTACATTTAATATGCACGAATTTAAGAAGACTCGTTGTTAGATTATTTTAGCCTTCTATAAATAATAAAGCAAAAAATACTTGAAACTAAATATTGGACCTTATCATAAAAGGATGTAAACATATGTGTCCGCTGGGTCTTATTACGATTTGCGTCTTTACTGTCCTGCGTGCCAAATGATTTATGAGTTTATTGTTTAGATGCCTGATATTTTTATATAGGTTTTAAGCTTCTCACAAGGGCTTGCAGAGTTTTCTTTATCGAGTACTGTAGTGAATCTTGCGTTGTCCTTTCATTTGAACAGACGTTTTTTCTTTTCTCGTTTGAAATAAAGTTCATGTTAAAAGATTATTTCGTGTATCTTTATTTGAACATTCCATCTACTATATTGAATAAAAATTCAATACTCGTAATACTCTGACTGGTAAAATTACAGCTATGAAATAATATCTACTAGAAAATATGGATAGTCAACGCAAAAATATCTTAGAGACGGTCACGTGCTTATAGCACCAAAGACTTTCCACGTACCACATACAAGAATTTTGTAGTACTTCAAGTCTATTTTTGATCTGAAAGGGGTTATTGAGCATAACGACTGAGTAGTAGCCTTAATGAACAAATAGTAGCGGTTCGGCAATCTTTTCTTGTAATTTTTCATTTGCGTGATTTATAAAATGGTATAAGCTGTAAAGAATTCTATGGAATTTTTTGTTGGTAATTTCATCAACATGGGGTTTCTCTAGAAGTTTAAATCTAAAATGATATCGTGACATATTGTAGTTGATAATAGTATCTGAGAATGACTCCGTGATCCTATCACTGAGATCAACGCTAAGCCCATTTCTATTTTTCATTTTCGCAATAAAGTTATAATGTTCACGTTTGAACATTGAATTTATATTGGGCAGTTTTATTTTTATTTTTTATTTAATACATTTAGCCGTAATGGATCCGAAATAAATTTTAGTATTACATGCATAATAAATATATTATATACAAGATGTGGTTATAAAATAACGAGATTGGTGATATAAAAGATTTTATTTTAATGTTATATATATATACTTATTTATTATCACTTTCAACGTATGGTATATCCATCATATATCCCTACATCGCTCCGCACAAATCTTCCATTGTTCCAAACAACTCTAGACTTTTTTTTGTCAGTTTCTCTCGCGCGCTGCTTTTTGTTTCATAGCTTCGACAGACTCAAATCTTGTTCCGTTAGTGTAGATTTCTCCTTAGGAAAGAGATAGAAGACTGTGGGATGTTGTTATTTGACTAGAAATCTCTTGATGGATAGTGCGGAATGAACCAGCGCATTGTGTTAATGAAAAAGCGGTGACTTTATTTCAAGACATTTTTTCTTATTTTTACATGAATGAATATTGAAAAAAAAAATTCCTCATTGCTTTGAATTTTAATTTGTTCATTTTATAACTGCGCCTCTATTATATTACCTCTATTCAATACAGATTATGAAATAAATTACTTTTATGTGAAGTAATCAACCAATCATTGCTCTTGTGGAAAAGAAATAGAAAGGGTATGAAGCCACTCTAACTTTCTCACGCATTATGAAACTACCCTTCATTTGTTATTTAACATACTACCTTCGGGTATATTTGTTTTAAGAATTTCATTACTTTTGTACTCACTCAATTTTTATTGTCAATACTTTTATTTTTCTGCAAATTATATGACCTGGTGTATACATATCTATTTTACTATGTATCTAATCTCAGTTCATTCAATTCCAATTTTCTTTTTTATTTTTTCTTCTCTGGTGAGAACTGAGTACCTTGGTTTTTTCCAGACCCACAATTAGTTTTCATTCGTTTAAAAATATTATTAATACATGAGGTGTTTTGAAAAAGTAACTTTCCTTAATTTGGCGTTTCTCTCAGAAGTTACTTAGTTGACTTGATCTGATAATAGTTTCAATTTAGGGTGGAATCGATAAGAGTGGAATGGTTTTTGATGGCAGCAGTACCAGAGAAAAGCGTGTTCTTAATGTGACTTAACATACGTGTGAGTATGCGTCTTTTTAATTGTAGAAAAGTTAAAAATAAGATTCACATTGAATTGGTGACTATTTATGGTAAAGACTGTGACTATGCAGATGGTGCGAAGATAGCGCACAGATTTTGAGAGACGCACCGAAGTGCACGATGATCAGCTTTCAGGACGCCCAAAAAGCGCCATTATCAATGATATGATTCTTCAGGAGTACAGACAATTGACTATTGATAATATTTTGGAAATGATACCTCTTAAATATTAAATTCACCGAACTTCAATCCATATAATATTATCGGAGAGCTTGGTTATAGTTGTGCAAAATAGGTCTCAAGCCTGCTTTCCGAGAACCGCAAACAAAAACGACTTTAGGTATTCCTAAAGTTCTTGAAATGCTTGAGAAAGAAGGTCTTTGAAATGATCTTTACTCACGTATTGTGACAGAAGAGGAAATGTAGTTTTACCATAAATATTCCGAAATGAAGCTTTGAATGACAAAATCGGAAGTCGTTAAATTGTGGATTCAAAAACAAGGCGCGCCATTTTAAGGAAGGTTTATTTAAGCTTACCCATAGATAAGAAAAATGTATTGAAGTTCAAGGCGACTACGTAGAGAAATAGTTTAAGAGTAAAAAATAAAATCAACTTATTTTTATAGCCTGAAACTAGTGTATTATTTTTTCCCAACACATAGAAACGTACTTTTTGAATACTCCTTGTAGTCAGCATATCTTCCACTGTTTGTTTATTTAGAGCTAGTAAAATTAAGGCGTGTATATATGTTAGTTTTCAAATCATACTTTTTCCTCTTTTGATCCTTTCTGTGTTCCTTTTCTTCATTTGTTTTTTATTGTTGCCTCTGCGATATAAATAAAAAATAAAATTGAACTAAGTGTGCATGTTTAAGTCTTTCACCTTTTACAATATTTATACATCATTTTCTTGTAATACTCACTTTTGCTCTTGATCCCTCTTATATTTCTTTAACTTTTTATATTAAATATCTACTTATTCCTAGTTCATATTTTACCATCCGCCCTAAGATTTTCCTCTCTACTGTGTTAAAAGTTGTTTTGAGGTCAAGAAAAGATGCAAAGATTTTCTCTTTTTTAACTTTGGCTTTCTCTACAGTATTATACAGTAGGAAAATATTATCTATCGTCGATCTGCTCTTTCTGAAATCTGCTTGTCCTTCAGGTAAGATACCTTTATCCTCAAGTTTCAAAACTATTACTTATACCTGCTGTGTAAATCTTATGTGCTGTAGTGAAAAGTGAAATGACCATAATTTTTCATATTTAGAATTTTTTTTATACAAGGGTATCACTGTTTAACTTATCAAATTATTGATATTTTTTTCCTTCCCAAACTTTATCAATTATTGGAAAGGTTCTCTTTGTTGTATATTATTCCCTCATCAGCTTTTGATATTTTTCTTTTTCCTTTATTTTTCATTTTTAACTCTCGAAGCTTTCTTGGACCTTTCGACCATTCTTTTCTTTCTCGCGTATTCTCTATCTGATCATCTTTTCATTGCTAATTTCCATATCTTTATTTTAATTTATTATTTTATGATAGCCTTATCTGTTATCTGGTTTATGTTTTCCCATCATTTTTCTACTATATCATTTTCTTTCTGCATGGTCTGAAGATTCTAAGTTGAATTCCTAAATTCTTCATGATCCTTGCTTTTCTACGTATTTACTGTTTTAGACTGGCTCGCATGCTCTTTCTATTTCAAAATCCATTTCAAAATTACTAGTTTTGAAACGTAAAAACCAATTTTGACATATTCCGAGATCTGAAGTATTATCAGGGTGTCATTCTTAGAGAAAACAATGAGCTTCGAGAGCATTTTTTCTTCAAATTATACCAATAAAGTAAAACTTCGCACATATAGTCTTGTATGTCTTCCTCGAATAGGTAGATTTCTTGATGAATTGACTGCTCAATCCAACTGAATATTCGAATTTTCAATTTCTAGAAGGACTTCAATGCTTGGATTGTTCGAATGTGAGATTTGAATTTGCTCAAATATTTAGTATACGAGCAACTCAGGCTACTCGAAGTTTCCAGCTCTATTCTGAATAGCATTACGAATATAGGGGCTCATTCTTCAATAGAAAAATTGAAAGTATGGGATTATGTAGAGATAGAAGGTAATTTAACAAGCCATTTTCTTTTATTTGATATTGTGCACAAATTTGAATAATAAATATGACGAGTTGCTGACTAATGAGAATTTGCAGAGACTCAACAAAAACATATCAGATAAAAATCTTTGAATTAAACAATAATGTAATTTATGATCATTCATTATTCTTTCAATGACTTGATGAAAGTTTCATAATGCTTCTTTTACAGAATTCAGTAATGTTTACTTTTCATTTCTTATAATATACTTTACATTATATAAATACATACTTTACATTCAGTAATGTTTGATTACTATATTTCTAACCAAAACCTATTGAAAGTTACATATGTTACTAACATTAAAAATAAGTATTTTCTGCTTTGTTATTGCCATCGTTGATACTTAGCGTCAGCCTGTTATTAGTTCTACTAGCCTCTGATAACAGAGCATACAACATTTGAATTATCAATAAAATAGTTTGCCATTTTTCAACTAATAAAAAATTTTATATTCTGTATATTACTGTGTATTTGTTTGGATTAATTGGATTTGATCATATTGTATTCATGTACTATTTTTTTAATATTACAATATCTTTCTGTCTTAAAGTATAAATAAAACTTAAATTGAAATCTGATCGATTATAAACTTTTAACTTTACAAAATGAGAAGAATTTTATTTTCATATTTCATAATATCGAATTCCGATTTTTTATTAAATTGATATTAATTATTGTTTATTTTGTTAATTTGTTTTGCTATTAATATTTATGCTGTAAATCTTAAATAGAAATTAACAACTATAAACAATTTCATTAACTGTTTATTATAATCAAGGATTCAAAAATAAAATTCACTGGAAAAAAGTTAAAAAAGTTTTTGAGTTGTCTTGTAATAGAAAATGTAATGTAATTATGAATATATAAAAATTTTGTTGAATTAATCATATTTTCATTTTTGTTTCTCAATAGTCAGATTTTTCGTACTCTAGATCACATTATTTACCTTTTTCGTCGGCGACGTGAGCCTTTTTTGCATGATTGGACTTTCCAAACCCCGACGGACATTCGTCATCATCCACACTGATATCATTCCCAATAGTTGTTTCGTAGTTCTCTTCTTCATCCTGCGGCCTCGCTAGTTGACTTTCAAAGTCGAGATTATTAATACTCTCAGAGCTTCCAATATTTCTATATTGTTCAAGGGCCTGTTGTTCCAGTTCCTAATACACATGAAAAAATGAGACTAGATTGTACTCATGACAGTCAAAAGTAATTCAGAATACATATTTCTTGCTTATATTTTATAATAATCATAATTATATTTATAATTAAAAATTAATTTATAATAGAAAAAACAAGTCCAAACAACTAGGCAATGCCATTGCAGTTTCTCAGCTCCTCTATCCCGCTATTGGACAAATTGGTTAGTGAGAAGATGTCTGACACGCAGCCAAAAGAAGTGTAAAATCATGAGTAAAATATACTTCTACAGTTAATTCAACAGATATTCATGACAATAAAATGCTAACCCAATATGACGTAGAATATTAAGAAGGATCTATGAAAAGTCCAAGATGTTATTGATGCTTTAACTTCCATAAGAGATGAAAAGTAGAGAAAAAAGGCATGGCTAAAAACTTGAAAAGGTACATCAGACAAAGAATATTATGGAAAAGTCACTCGATCTTTCTTCCTCTATGGAAAAAAGATAAAAGGGAATAATCAAAAAGATAGAAGCAAAGTAAAATAGTAGTGAATTACAGAAGCAAGGAAGATAGAGCTTGAGGGAAATCAACACTGGTCTAAATGAATAATAGATAGCCAAAGAAGAAAAAAGAAGAAGGCAAGTATAAGTACTATTGTTATCAATGTATTTTCTGTACTTTCTTACAGATAAAGCGAATTTAGAGAATCTTCGGCAACAATTTTCAGGAGCTTTTTCAACCCTATCCGAGTTTGTTTGGATTTGTGCTGTTTGGAGCCGTAAATCTTATCAAGATATCTAGCTAGATAATATAGAGTTAAAAGGAAGTATCTCGTTTGAGAGCTCTATAATGAGCCCTTTATCGAGCATCTCTTTAAGAGCGAAACCAGATACGAAATGTAAGTAACAGATTCTGTAAAAAAGGTATTAGTATGTGTAATGAAAAAATTCCTATAGAAATAGCAATGCAGGTACATGTGGAGAAATTGAGAAGGATTTTTACAGGATAATTGAGGATATTTACTTGTTTGTTTAAAAATGTATATAATATAGTGGAATGCACTGTGGAACCAATGATGGGCCATCATGTCGACCATACAGTGCGACCAACGAGTTACCAAAGGACCATTTCGGATGTAGTGGCTTACAACTGTTTGTATGCTAGGTGTCGCAAAAAAATCTGTAGCTCCTATTGGAGGCAAGGCGGACGATTAGTTTCTAGTCAGATTTAGTCAATCAGTTGTGGCTGGGAGTCTGGTTAGCATTCGATGTCTTTCGGTAACTCTACAGAGGTTAGGACCTTGTTGATGGTGGCAAGAGAATCGAAAAAAATAACGCGTCTCGAACGTGTTATTTCGAACATTAATAGGAGAGCGAGGACAGAGCTGGTGTATCGCTTGTGATTTGTTCGGTAGAGCAGATAGCACCTACTAGATATCCTACCGTATCAATAGACCATATATCTAGCAAGACGGGGTATGCTTCAGATATTCGAACGACCAGTAATCGACTGATGGAACAGGATATTAAAGACAAATATATAATTATTAAAGAAAAGAATATTAAACAAAATATTATAGATAAGAAAAACTTAAAAAAATTACTCCGGACTTAAAAAGGACATCAAGGAAGCCGAAGGTAGAAAAGTTCATTAAAAAATCTATACAAGAAGATGAAAATAAAAAGAACTCGAACCTACCAATGAAGCTAATTAAGACGTGAAAAGAGAATGAGGAAGCTGTAATAAAAGGGCCTGCATTTAAACCTCTAGATCTTTCTTTGATGATAGAAAAAAAATGAAAGAAGACAGAAGTGAAGTGGAAAAGCAAGAAATGTCGTGAACTGCTATAAAAAATGAGTACAAGAAGAATACGACGAAGAAGAAAAAAGAAAATACAACTATTGACGATCAGATCAACTGACTAAGGGACGACCCACGACGACGAAAAACAAGATACGAGGGTGGATTGATAAGTTTCCGGCTTGACCAAGAAAAACAATGTTTTTAAGAATTTTTTTTTTATTTCTCAACATAATCTCCTCCAAGGCTGATACATTGCAATAAGTCTGCGTAGTATTGACCAGTGACAGTTTTACCCTTTTTAAGGTAATCAATGCATATAATACCTCTTACACCAAAAAAAACAGTAGCCATAACCTTGTCCGCCGAAAAAATTGCTTTTGCCTTCTTTGGAATTGGTTCCTCTGATCCAATTCACTGTTTAGACTGTTGTTTGGTTTCAGGAGTGTAGTGGTGGGCCCAAGTTTCGTCAACGGTTACGAATCGACGCAAAAATTCGCTTTGATTACGCTTATACAACGCCAAATTGGCAGTAGAAATGTTCTTTCGAATCAATTTTTGGTCGACTGTTGGCACGATTTTCCAGTTTTTCCATTTTTACGAAAAACACAGAGGCGTCTTGTTCAGCATGCTCTCAAACCTAAACTAACATGGAGATCGGACTGAAACTATAGCTACAAGCTATCTACGGATGGTACTATAGAACGCCACCTCAAGGTAGGCCTAGTGGCGCCATCTCTTGGCCAAACCGGAAACTTATCAATCCACCCTCGTACGCATGGGTGAAATAGCTATTAGTTTGGCACAGGGTAAATCCTGTGTGAACGTGCTTGATCTTATCTGCAATACTGTTAAATCTTAGAATCCGAGCACGAATGTAAAATTAATCCGATGTGCAAAAACAGCAAGATACTTTACTAAACTTAAAAAACATCAAACTTGATAGTCGGAGAGTTCTTATGTATTAATAATGTATTTCTGGTGCATTAAATAGAGGATAATTATACGTGTTAAAATTTCGTGGTAGCGTTTTCCTAGCTAGAAAACAGATTCCTAAGGCACACTTGCACTTTACCGGTTACTCTACCTTGTAGTATCTCGGAGATACGATGCTTAACACCTATTTTTAAAAAATCTCAAGTGAGTCGTGCTGAGTAATAAGAAAATAATTTATAAAACTAGGAGACGACGAGATGTGGAGATAAAATATAATGAAAAATGATGTATATAAAATACAGCAGGATTATTAGTATCGGGAAATACTAAAACCCTATGGTACAATGTCTTGGTTCACTTCGGCGCTCGTAATCTTCGTGGGATGAGATTCACAATAATAGAAGCCGTATTTATCGATGGCCGTCGGATTTAGTAATCCTGACCTACTTTTCGTGATGGGGAATGTCGTAGTGATTCTTGATGCTCAGATTCTCGGAAAACAATCTGATCCAGATAGAGCTGAAATCTCTACGGATAGAATGAAATCTGATAATCAGGACATGAATGATACAGTCAAGCGCACGTATAGTGTGACATCTACCGGTAATCCTTACTTATAGAGGATTGTGGAGAGCGTATTTTCTCCACGATCTCCAATAGTTAGGAGTCATCAACCGACGTGACATTCCGGTTATCTCTACTTGAGCCCTCATTGATAGATGGATTTCCTTCATCGCTTTCAAACGGAGGATTCACTGACAAAGTCTCGCGTTTATAATAAGTCCACCTTTGGTGCTAGGACTTAAAATCTAGAATTATTTTGAGCCTATAATGATGATCAGAATCTCAAAAATGATACATGTACATATAATGTACAAATAATGAAGGACAATACTTATTTTGGTCCATGCGCAAGACTGCATATGTTGGTAAGAAGTTCATTATAAATAATTATTAATTTGGAAAATCGAGTCTAGTATCGAACAGATGGATTTTTGAAAAGGTCAGAAATTTAAAGATTTTATTTCTCACGTTTACTGCTATGAAGATAGCTTATAATATACCCATTATGATTCACACATAGTAACTGCTTCAGTGGAATTTCTTAAAAGAGTTAATAAAGACCATTTGTGCACGTAATTAACCTTTAGAGGGACGGAATAGCACATTTTTTACAAGTTATTGCAGGTACACTTTTATATGTTAAAGAAAATTCTTACATTATATGTTAAATTTATATGTTAAAATAAAATTGATAGAATATAAAAATACATAAAAAAATAACTAAAAAAAACTTGGAGACCTCAAAACACTTTATGAGATGTAATTACTTTATAAGGGTAAACGATATATATTTTATAGCATATGTGGCTGCGATGTATTATTCTGTAGCAGATTATTTACGATGAAAAGTATTATTTAAGCGACTGTAAGAATCAAGATGTCAGAAAGATTTCTTTTAACATTTGCATATTCGACAAAAATTATTATGAGACTTAGAAGCAATTTTAACTCTAACAAATAGAATTGTATTTGAGAGTTAAAAAATTGTACTATAAAATATTTCTGCACATAGTTAAGACGAAAAATAATATTCTTTCATTAGCAGTTGTGAAAAACTTGGAAATAAACATGGAAGAAATCGCGAAAGAAGATACTATTAATAAGTATAGATACTTTTACAATCGATCCCTTATTTTAACATTGAAAAGCCATTACAGAGGATGATATTATAGTGATTTATGGGAATCAATATATTTAGTAATAAATACAGATTATCGATAGCACAAGAAGGAATTTTTAGAATGTTCTTATTTTTATACAATAGATGCGAACTTAGGAACTGCATAAAGAATACAATACCTGATATCTAAGCGCAAGACATTCCTCAGATGTTCGATATTGTTCCATTGCCTGCCTCTCGAGTTCATCATAGCGCTTTTCAAAACTGCTGTCCTCGGTCGAGGAAACAACGGGCAATGCAACAACTGGTGTCGAGTTTTCAAGTACGTCTCTGTAGAGACGTTTCCTGGAAGGAGCATCCAATGTCTCAGATAGATCTTCATCTGAACCCCGGGCACTGTCTACTTCAAGGGTCTCACTTCTGCTCGTACTAGTCATTCTTGGCATTGCCGTGCTCAAAGTAACGTACTCTCTTTCACGTTTCTAAAATAAATTATTAGCATTTTTTACGCTACAACATATGCTCCAGTGAACTAAAATTTTTACTGGATATTTAACAATTTAATGGAAGTAATAATTTTGGACTAGAATAAGGCCACGAATGTTTCGAAGATTAATTAATATTATATTATTTGAGCCTTACCTGAACAAAATATTTGCATTATGTAATATTAAAATAAAATAGATAAAATTAATGTATCAGCTTAATTTTGCTCATTAAAAATATTACTGCACTGTAAAACTTTTTATTTGAATACTATATAAATTTTACTCTAAGACAATAGAACAATAGAACAATTATGATATACCGATACTTTAAAATAAATATTTTATAATTTTATATTGGTATATATTTCTAAGATCAATTTTGTTCGTGTAAACTAAATTTTAATAATGTATGTTTAAATTATTACAAAAATTATTACAATTAATAATGTTATATATGTATGTATATACTTATACATATATATTATATTTATATGTATATATATATATATATATATATATATATATATATATATATACACGCTTTATTAATAAAGCGTATATAGATATTAATATTATTAATATATTAATAGAGCAATGGACGCGGGCGTATTAAAATTCATTAGCTTGTAAAATGTAATGTTCCAAATAAAGATAATTTAGTAATTTAAACTTACGTTTTTTTGTAACATGTATAAATAATATTAATTACTCTTTCTCTAAGAGAATATGTATGGTTGGTAAATTCCCACAAAGAATAAATTCTAAATTTTCAGACTAATTATATGTTATGTTTTTTTAGTATAAATGATTGTGCATGTATAAACACATTGACTAAGATTATACTAAAATGAAATTCATCATTAAATGTTATAGTGAAAATAGTTATGCTGTCTTTATAGTAGCTCTTGGGATCTTTATCAATTTTTCCATTTTTATTCGTGACAAGACATTGTATGTTAAATAATATTCTATTAATCTCCATTTTTGGAACGATCGAAAATCAAGTTCATATAAACAATTTACGATTTTAATGAAGTATACATATAGTTACTGTAAATATCACTTGTATGTGTAAATCTCAAATATATCATATAAATTCTACGTTATAAGTACTTCTCAGTAAATGATAAGAGAAAATATATTATTTTTATTCTATGTAACAAATATAGATTTTAAGATAAACTACTTAAGATTATATTACTACTTAAGGCGAAATTAAGGAGATTAAAAAAATAAAAGCTTAGAATAAATATTTTAATTATGACTATTTTAATGTGATATTAATTGTACATTTTTAAGAAGTGAAAAATTTGGGATGAGCTACTGATCTCAGTATTTATACAAAATCATCTCGGCTATTGTGTGCGTAGTCCAAAGAAATTTTTTTATATCATTAGTATAAATATTAAAGTTTTATGAAAAAATTTAAGCTTACATAAGATTAATAACGATTTTGAAGATGTGTAAAATTAGGGCATTTATCATTCAACAGACGAGTGCAGCAGGAGCTTTAGGGCGAAATATATACAATAGCTTTTCTTTGCAATCGTTAACAATTTTCTTAAAATTTAATTATCGATATAAATTTTTTTTAAGCTTATAGAACTTTTAGTATTTTTATTAGTCACATTAGAAAATTTGGTTCCTCAGTCTACATACAAAGTAACCGAGATATTCTTTTCCTTAAAGATTGAGAAAAAAAATTTATTAGGAATTTTTTGTTTTATTATTAGAATGAAAAGAATATTCCTAGTAAAAAAAAAAAAAACTAATTTTAAAGACAAAACACAAATGGTTTATGAAATATGCTCAAATTAACATAGATCAAAAAATTCTTAGTTATCAGAAATTGATCAATTTGAACTTTTAATAATAATATTTTTCTATTTCTATATGTATTTCCCTCAATATATGTAGTTTTGTATATATTAGAGTTTTTCTAAAGTGGATTGTGAGCGTTACAATTATAATTACAATTTCGAAAAATATCAAAAACTTCAGTTTTATATTTGCTAAATTCTTTATAAATATAGGTAAGCACAATTCAATCTTTTCATGGAATTGGTTTTTATTTATGTTGGCTAAAGAAAGTTATAAATATTCTGAAATTAAATTATTATAAAAAGAGCAAGAGCGTCAATTATACCAGTAACCCTATTATTTAATAAGCTAAGAAATTATTTATTAATATAAATTATTTTAAGCAACATAATATAAGATAACTCGCCTCACTATTTTCATGTCGTTATTTTAAGATTGGAAGTCCGTTTTATAACTTATTTTCTTAATGATTGCTAGCATTAACTTAATGAGGACATATATTCAGCCGTAAAACTTTCATGGTCGTCATTATTCTACTGCGTATATGAAAACTGCATAAAAATATTTAAATAAATAATATTTTAACTACTAGAATGGGACCATATAATTTATTCGCTGTTTTGCTTTTACCAGAACTTATCTTTGTAACTTATTTTTCTTATTAATTAAGTAGCATGGTAAAGAATGTCATGGAAAATATTAAACGATGGCTAAATATACCAATAAAATTATGGCATTTTTCAAACTGATTCCGTAAATAATAGCTAAGCTTAAATCTATATCATAGTAATTTCCACATAGTATCCAAAAACAATTTCTACTATCTAAATAGTCGCAAACTATATATTACATCCCCTTACTGAATGGCATGCCTTTTCGAACCATCTGAAAGTGCTTCCACCTTTAACCCCAGAACTGGAATTCTGGACTGCTTTGCTCGTTTCCGACAAACAAGGCTTCTTAGTTGCTTTACTTTGATTATTACGCCTAACTTTCATGGCGCTCTTGGTTAACAGTATAAGATTATTGAAATCGACACCCTGGCTTTTGCGCCTTTGCTGGTAGTCTTGGCTGGATTTGTTTAGTCTCTGGTATACAGGAATTGGCGCTTGAACCTTGTAACCGACCTGTTGCTGCTGCTGTTGCTGCTGTTGCTGTTGCTGTTGTTGCTGCTGCTGCTGCTGCTGTTGCTGTTGTTGTTTAGATAATGTTTCTTGGATACGCATGGGTCGATGGATCACGGTAGGACATACTGAGGTAGGTGGTAACGGGGGTGGCGGTAACTGCTGCAACGTCAAGGTCTGAGATGAAGCAGATTGTGGAGATGGTGCCATCGGCGGTGGGAGTTGATGAACCTGGATTGGCGTAGGTAATATTCGGTGAGCTGTCCAAGCCTGCGACGGCCAAACCATTGCATTCACTATAGGTGTTGGAACCATTGGCATTAAAGTATTCTGTGAAAAAAAGTACAATAGAATATTCACATAAAATTTTTTTAGAGTTATAGAGGATGTTTTCGATATTTTTATCACTTCATTAAAATATAAAAAATAGTTTACTCAAATTCAATATATATAGTCATATGTTTTTATTATAATTAGGGTTATCGAACATTTATTGTCATAATTATATCTTATATTTATACAAAGTAAGTACTTGCGCTGAAAGTAGTTTTCAAACAATATATTTCGTTTTATTATATTTATTTCAAAATTTATTTCTATTATTCTTTGGTAAATAAATAAAATCATTTGATATTTATATCGTGTATATAAAAATAAAACCTACGTTACAGATTATAGACATTATTTTCAACATGAATAACTTTTATTATAAATTTCAAATATTTTACAAATATTTCAAAATATTTTATATTAATTACAATAAATTATCGCAAAATAATGATATAATGTTCAGTTCAATACAATCAATTAAAACATCAGAAGATATAATTTGATATTTTAATCATTCTGGTTCTTATGAAATACTTACAACGTGTATAAAACATTGTAAACGATTTTAATTTTTTAAAACCGTGATAACGCATAGGCAATCCAGCGCAATCGATATTTTTTTTAACAGATAAGAACTGTTTTTTATATACTGATGTTTATCAATTTTTTTTATGGAAACTTTTAAAATATAGTTTAATTGTTTTAGATGAAACTAACCTTTGAATTTCTTCGAAGTTTTGTTTAAGTCTTCTTTTATTCATGATAGTCATGAGATAATACTAACGATTTAAGCAAGAGCATCATATAAAATTATTAAATTGATATGATTAATATCATCTATGAAATGATTAATATTGATATAAAATTATCAGCCTCAAATATTTTCTTTCAGATAAACAGATGCAATTAATTTAGTAATTCAAATAAAAATATTACTGAACTATATTATTTATCTAATATTAATGGCACTGTTAATAATAACAGGTAGAAATAAATATTACTTAACTATTAAGTAATCTTTTTAAGCAATTATTGAATATAATTGAAATAAAATAATTAATTTTTTTCTTTAAAATTAGAATCTAAAAATTTTTTAGTTAGTATTTTAAAGAAATACAAAGGTTAGTTTCTAAAAATTCTGTCATTTGTTTATTAAATTGAATATTTTTAAATGTGATCACCTGACACTGTTTCTTATAGGCTAGAAAATGTTAAAGTTAGTAGCATTAGGAATTTACATTATTCATTTAAGTCTTGTAATAATAGCATAGTATCTAGAGCAACAAACATTGTTAAAGAACACTTTTGCCTGATTTATATTATACTATTTCATGAAAACATTTATAAAGTTCTTGTAAAAGTATAATGGACTATATATAAGCATATTCGTTACACAAATCGGAGTGAGAATTATTTAAACTACAAATATTTATTTTCGAAATATCAAAAATTGCAATTGATTTTTGCAAAGCAATAATATCTCTCCATTTTTAAATCTAATTATTTAGTATTATTTGGTACGGTTTTAGTTTTTAAAATAAGGCTATATAAAAAAATACGACATTTCGGTTATATATTGGTATAGTCCTTTTAACACTGAAATTTTTTTTTAAAAATTGACAAAAATGAACATTTAAAGTTATGTACGTTTTCACAGCAGGTGACTTAGGTCCACCTGTTGTTAGGCTGCTCAGAGGTTAATAAAGTTATAACATAAAATAAATAATTTATATAGATAAAACTACGCTATTTCGTTGATACAAGAAGAATTTTATTAAAAAAGATGAAAAAATGTCATATATTTTGTTTTCTTATTAGTTCACTTAAGGATGAATATGTAGAGAAGTCTCAAATTTTAACTTTATTCAAAATAATTTTTATTATCTTATGTAATTTAATCCTTTTTAGTAGTTGAAGGTGATTTTTTTAAAATTACCATTACTTCTGACCGAAATAAAATTTATATGTTATTTTTTATCTATGTCTTTTAATGACTCTATTGGTATTATTTAAAATCAAAGTTATCAGACAAATTCTGAGCAACAAATTCGTAAAAGACCACGCTTATACATATGAAACTAGATCTGACATGCATATTTATAGTATACATTGATAAAAATTAACATAATGATAAGATACAAAAATTAGAAATTGTAAATTCTTCAATTATGCTAAGAAAGTTGAACCTTATTGTAGCGAATAAATCAATATATTATTTGGTGTCGAAGTGATACTTAGGTATTGAATTCGTGATTATGATTTCATAAATTTAAATGCGCATTGTATTTCATTCAAATCATTTTTACTTATCAAAATGATACTTTCGACGATAAAATGGATTTAAGTTTATACGTATAAAAGTGTAGTTTTCAGTAATACTTATATTATATACGAGTATTCGTATCGTATTATATCGTATTTATTTGCTATCTATCTCTTGCAAACCTATTAATATTCAGACAAATTTTAGTCTTATTATTGAACGTAAACAAAAAGCCAATTTATATATATATATATATATATATATATATATATATATATATATATATATATAAAATATTACAATTTTTGAACAAACTGATGTTATTTCATTGAATATAAATTCATATTCAAAACTTTTGGCCAATAATAAGATTTACTTTTATTTCTTTGAAAAATTTTTAACATTTGATATAAATTGAAGTAAAATTAAAATAAAATTATTTGCACAAATTCAGTAAGTTTTTTATGTTATGGGTTCTTATGGAAATTTATAAGATTTGCTCGCTCGGCAACACGGAGCCGATATATACATTAAGAATATATTTGTATTTTTCTTTTTATCGACTGATTTTTTATATATCGAGTAAAACCTGAACAAAGAATACATAGGACATAAAAAAGCGTGGACGGTATCGTCGCGCTGTATCTCTATTACGCGAGATAAGACATGTATTCGCATCGCGTGCATGTCTACAGAACTGGATGCCAAAGTTACTTATGATATCGTAATTCAACCCAAAATAATACCAAAAGTAATACAAATTGTAAAGCAAATCGTGTATTTAAAATTGAACGCAGAGGATTGGTTAGCGCCCGAGCGCTGCGAAATTCGAACGTTTTTATAATCTGCTATCGTTATACTATCGTTGCTGTTTTGTGATTAGACAGCGTAAGATGCATTTATACTATATTTATGATTGAATCAACTTTAGGAAGTTTGTAAAAATTACGCTTACTATTTAACTATTTACAGCATTATTTTTAGAATTGACGTGTACAATAAGTAAATACATCCCATTTTAATATTGAAAATCAATTATAGTCTTTGTAATATTGTATTCCCATAATGTCTCTTTTATACACTTTGGACTCTTCGATAGTTTCGCTTATCATTTCCAAAGATATACGGGAAAGGAATATAATATAGATTGACTGTCCTAAATTTTTTTTACACCAGTTAATAATAAACCAAATTTTTTGTTTCTTTTTCCTTGATATTTATTTATTTCTGTCTTATATTTTTAAACGAATCAGGCAATCTTTTTACTGTGACATTTTTATTTGTGTATACTGTGATATTTTTTAGTTTAGCTTGAGCAAATAAATTCCGCTAAGAAATGATACAGAGCAAGCCGATGCTTCTACTGTTTGAGTCAACACGGTATCTTCAAAAATAAGGCTGTATTTCTAAAAAATAACTCACCACCGATTTGGATGAAAAATTGTATACTTGTGTTTTTTGTAATGATTACGACTGTAGTAATAATTTTTTGCGAAATTTGGGTTTCAATGCCAAGAACCAGCAAATTATGTTTTTTTGAACTTGTATCTCATATCTCGGAGAATAGGAACAATTTTCATTTAACAAAAATATTTCAAACAAATATTGTAGATATGATTCAAATACATTTTTTGTTTTCTATGCATTTTTTCTCTACAAATAATTTTTCTAGAATAAATTAATTAAGAATATAAACAATTACTGATTTTACTTAATATGGCCACGCACCGCCGATTATTCAGGGAATCCCGATGGATTTGACGGAAATGTTTAATTTTTCTATAAAAGTATTGTTTGCAGCAAAAAAGTTATAGAAAAATTGATATATTTAAATGAGATCTACAACTCTTGTTTGAAAAGATGTTAACATTTTTCTTATTTTCGTGATATATTAAAAAAACCACGATTGTTATGTTTTTTTATGGTTTATGTCAGGAAAATTCAATTTTTGCTAAAACTACTATGATAATTGTAAATAGCACCCTAAAAACATAAATATATAAATTTTCTCAAAATTGGGGTGGGTGGTTTTCAACAGTGTATAAAAAAAATTTTCAAGTTTATAAAAATAAAAATAAAGAAATATATATAAATAGTTAAACTGTATGAAATCTTTCAATTTATAGCAAATTTTTCAAATTTTTCTTTAAATAAAATTTTAGAAGAGTATTATTCAATTTAGAAAATCATTTTTATTTTATTTTAACTTTTTGGTAAATCTTTTATTTAATTAAATTAAAATTTTTTTGTAAAATGGGGAAACATATTTATTTTATTAAATGATGTTCAAATTTATATATTTTTATATTATACATATAATTGTTAGTTATTTGTATTATAAAAAATTTGTCACAAACAGAAAAATACTTTAACAATTCTAAACTCTAATAATATTCAGAGTATTATTTATGAATTGAATGAGCTTTATGATTATCGATGAACTTATTAATGATATTGTCAATTGAATAGAAAATTAACAAATATTTTTATCGTTCTAAAACTATTTTTAAAATAATTATTCTGGCAATAAAACTGCCCTTCTCTATACAATGTACTTGTTGAATCTGAAATGGAAAAACCAAAATTAATTGTGTTAGTAAACTACAATATGCCTGTCTCCTTCACTAAAACTTTTAACATCGGCAATTCTCGATGTTTCAAATCGCTCCTGTTCTTCTTCAGCGTCTAAAATAAAATCTAATATCTATGTTCACCTGTCTACCTGAATTTATGGATCTGAGAATATTTCAAAAAATTTTATATTAATAATTTTATGAAGCAGCTATAGCCAGAAAACTTATAAAAAATTGATGAAGAATGGAAAAATTGTTTAGAGCAAGCTATTCAAATTAAATTTACTTATGCATTGTATAATCTATTTGCTTAAATTTGTATTTTTCATAATCCCGTTGACGCGAGTGAATTGTATGAGAAATACAAAGATTATTTTTATCATTCACGAAATTTTAAGAAATTGATAAAATATAGCATTAAGACAAATTGAATTTATGTTATCAAGTAACTGATGTACATTGAATGACTTAAAATTACTTGAAATCAATGAATATTTGCAAAAAAATAAATGCAAGATAATAATAAAGCGTCTGAAGTATCAGAACAAACTAATTTATTTAATGAATCATCTTTATCCAGCGAACAAATCAACACCTTTAATATAATATTAAATATTATATATGATAATAATTGTCCTAATAAACGTTTTTTATTGATGGGTTGTAAGACAGTAGTAAATGCCATTTATTAAATTCAATAATATCTTATTATAAAAAAGAAAACATTAACGTAGTAACTGTAGCATAGACTGGCATGTCAGCAAATATATTAATAAATGGGCGAACTTCACATCTGATTTTTAAATTAGCATTAAATATTACAGAAGATAAAACTTGCAAATACAACAACTAATTCAAAATATGGGAAAATGTAATTATATAAAATGAAATAACAACGACATTAAAAACTTGCTGTGGATGGATTATTTAAAAAAGTATGTAATAATAATATTATTTTTGAGTGTAAAGTTATAATAATTTCTGGCGATTTTAGAAAAACTTTGCCAGTAGACAAATCTAAAAATAGAACAACTTTTATTGAAAATTGTGTAAATGCAGTAAAATCTGCGTTTAGTTTCAACATATATCGTGAAAAGACAATCTTCGAATAAGTTATAATGATAAAAAAAATGAAACAAATAATCTTTTAAATATTGACGATGGAAACTTTTTCAATAATTTCGAAATGCAAAATGAAGTAACTAAAATTCCAAAAGAATTATGATCATATAACTCGAGTTACTTTAGGATATAAAAGAAAAATAACTTATTATATTGTAAATTATTATAATTAGATATGTAAAGGCAAAAAACTCTTGAATAAAGGCCAGACGTACCTAGATTTATTAAAAAGTATAAATTTTATGACAAAATAAGGCGCACCTTAGTTGCACCTTAGTTGCATTGTAAATAAAATTGCCTATAGATTATAGTATACAGTTCTAAATACACAATTGCTAAACTAATATAATAATAGATATATGCGTTGGCAGCGGTCAAATAATAAATTAATTAAACAACTAGGTCGAAACTATAGAATATTATTACATAAACAATTAACTGCGACATTCTAATTTAAAAATAATCTCATTGAAGATACTCATTGAAGAAGGCAACTCTTGAGTGAAGAAAAAGAATCAGCGGCCGACCAACCTGTCGTCTCTCGATCCGAAATCTTACGCAAGACAAAGGCGCTCCATTACTCGTTGGGAGATATTATTTCATGCTTAGGAAAGGGCACTCCCTTAATAAACAGGAATATCACACCGAGCGATTCCCGAGAAGGTCACCGAAAAGGGTATGATATTATTTTTGAGGATAGACGCTCCTTTTCCAGAAAGAAACTTAAAACGTATTAATTACGAGGCGCGCCTCGAATTGTTATGTCCATTTTTTTCGGGCATTTATATGCCGAAACCCGAACAAAAACTAGAATTTTATGTTGTGGATAAAGGCGCTCCTTTGTCAGGAATAAAATTATAAAGCGAATGAATTGCGTGGTGCATCTCGGATTAATACGTCTAGATCGCCGCGCATTTATGTACCAAAATGTTAAAATCGCTGAGTCTTTGAGTAAAATCCGTAGTATACAGGTAAATCCCTATAATTAATTTGTTAAATCTCACCTTTTCTCCAGAATAATTTATAAGAAACATACAAACCTTCTGCAATCGAATATTAATTATTGTATAAAATATTGTTATTTATGTCAAGTTATTTAAATAGAATCAGGTGCTTCTCAGCTATTAAAACGTTTATTTATGGATAGTCTATTTATAATCAAATTTATTAAAAAATTAAATTTGTAAATGGACCAACTAAGAGAATAAGCGAGTAAATCGAGAGAGCGCGAAAATTGGTCAAGGCCGAACGTGGGAGTTAATCGGATTAAAGGATCAACTCGTGAAAAAATGGTTGAATTATTAATTTTAAATAGTATACAACTTTTATGTTATATTTAAAATTTGAGAAACATTTATTTTCTTTTCTTATAGGGAATCTAAACGGAAATACCACCAGACCAGTAAATCACTTTTTGTTTTTATTTTATTTTTTATTATTAATTTGAAAGAATATATTTGTTATTAATTTTTATTACATAAATTTCGTGAAGAGATATTTATACTGGATCCATTCACTCGTCCCGATACAATCATCCATCATCAATGAGCCCTAATTTTAAGTATATAAAAATATTTTTCTTTTATTCCGATATAAAAGCCAAAAAATTCGAGAAACAAGGAGACGGATTGTTACAATCAACAAAAGAAATAATATTACTGAAATATTTGGCAATTGTTTGAATTAGAATAGTGAAGATATTTCCAAAAAGTAATATTAATAACAACTTATGCGTAACATGTAGATGTGCAAAAAGTAAGCAATGAAATATTATCTACGATGAAAGGAAATATAAGTAGAGTATATATAAGTATTGATGCCTTGGTAGATGATAATAATAAATACTTAGAACAAATTATTCCTATGGAATTCTTATACTCATTGTCATCTAATTATTTAAAACCTCATGCACTATAATTAAAAGAAGAGGCTGACGTAATTTTTTCAACAAATATTAATTTAAACGATGGTCTTTGCAATGACAGTAGATTGGTAGTTCAAAAATTAATGAATTATAGTATCAATGCTGAAATAATAATAAGTGGTAATAAAGCCGGAACTTTCGTATTGATATCGCGTATTGACCTTACTTCGAAAGACGAAATTCCTTTCGAACTGAAGATACGACTATTTTTATTACGATTAGGATACGCAATAACGATTAATAAATCTCAAGGACAAATATTTAATAAAGTTGGCGTGATCTACCTAGTTCAGTATTTAGTCATGGTCAATTATATACAACTCTTTTAAGAGTAATGACCAAACAAAATTTAAAAGTTCTAATTACCGATAATTCACCATTTTATAATAAAAATGAAAAAGATAAAAAATTTATTAAGAACGTTGTTGTCTCCAAAAATATTATAGTATATTAGTTTGCATGTTTAGTAAAAATGCTGAACATAGAAAATCAACGTTAGCAATCATAAAATGCTTATAGAATCAAAATCAACAGCAGCAATGAAAAAGGCAGTACGGTTTAAATATCCAAATAAACAATTATGAAATGCTTGATGCTTTTGCTGTTACATTTGATTCTTTTATTGTTATTTTAAGCTGTGAAAATATTTTTAGAAAAAAGTGAAAATGTACGCTGTAGATTTAATCAGTGGCAACAATAAAAAAGCACTGTAGATGAAAAATCAGCTGCAATAAATGCGCTGTAGAATTAATATTAGCGTGACAAAATGCACTGTAGATTGCAAATACATGGAAAATTTTTAGTTTTTTTCTGTTTTCTTATTGTAATTATCTGTATTGCATTATATTTATATATTGTAATTTACATTGTAGAAATGTCAATGATAGCAATCAAAAAATGTCTGTATATTTAAAAATCTACGACAAAAATTGCCAAATGTATAGACGCGTCTATGACTGGATTTGTTCTTAATTTTAAAAGTCTTATTGAAGAGATTAACAAAATCTTGAACAAAAAGTTTTATTTAAAAAGATCAGCATAAAAAACAACGAAAAGTTCATATGAAAACCCCGTAATTATCAACCCCGTTTTCATAAACTGAAAATTTATTGAAATATTTATTAAAAATAAAATCATAAAAAATGAAAATTCCGTCAAAAAGAAAACCCCTCATAAAAAGCAATACGAAAAATCAAACCATTGAATAATGTAATTCTTATGAAATATATAATCACCATTAAAAGTATAATCTCTATAAAACATTTTTCAAAAAGGATTCATAAAAGAAAACATGAAAAATAATTTCTTTAATAATGAAAACATCATGAGAATTGAATACCACAGTACGAGTGAAAACCCCATCAAAACAAAAAGCACTTTAAAGAAACAACACGAAAAATGAATCTACTGAAATATGTAATCACCGTGAAAAATATAATCCTCATACAAAATTATAGCGTCATAAACAATTAAAAAACGAAAAAATATTTTGAAAAAGAGTATAATAGAAAAAAACCATAAAAATAGAACACCATATTATTAATGAAAAGGCGATCAAAAATGAATATACCACATTAAAAATGAAAATGTTATAAGAAACATATTTAAAGAACAATGGAGACAAAAAAAACAAAGAAAAAATGTAATCTCCATGAAAAATAAAATCCCCATAAAATTTTTAGCACCATAAACAATGGAAACCCCATAAAATATTTTTAAAAATGGCTTTGTAAAAAAAACATGAAAGTACAGTCTATCACGTAAGAGCGTGGTTGTGTTAATTTATAAAAAAATTTATTTGATAAAACTTTCATATTTATATAAAAATTTTACACATTACAAACGATTATGTGATTCGGTCAATAATGTGTCTAGTCACGACCATCGTCGATAATTGCCTGCCATCCCCGAGGCATGCTTTCTACTACTTTGACGACGTATACTAGTGGCAACGATCCCCAGATCCGACGAATTTGATAAGACAACTGCTTCAAAGTATGTGTGCGTTTTCCACGAAGCTTCTGTTTAATATATGCCCACACATTTTAAATAGGGTTTGTATCGGGCGACTGCGACGGTCAATCCAATGTAACAGTGCCAGATATAGTTTTCCACTCAGTAGAGAGCTTGCTGCAGTGTTTCGGATCGTTGTCCTCCTGCAGAATCCGATCTTCATGTTTTCTGATGAACCATTGTTTGGCAGATGGCAGTAAAGCCTTTATATAGATTTTTATCATTTTCTTGGCATTTAAGTTGTCAATAAAGAGGTGCAAAGTGCCGAATCCCTGCTTTGAGAAGCAGCCCCAAAGATGCGCCTTTATTCCATGTTTTTTTCGTATGTTATTTAATGTCGCTCTACTTATGCTTCTAAATACTGATGCTAATCAGCGACGGAGGTCTGCGATGTGTTTATAAACAAAACACATGTAAATTATTACAGCGGTGCCTGTGTCAATCGGCCGAGACCGGGATTTGAACTCGGATCACCAAGTTACTAGTCCTTCGCTCTAGCGACCGAGCCTTTGCCGGCCTCGAATTATTCTGTGTTTTATGGTCCGATGAATAAGCCTATTAGTAGAAGTTGACTAGGCTCGCGTGAGGACACAACGTGCCCATATGGAACATTCATCAGTAAAAATAACATTTTTAAAATCTCTATCAATATTCTCATGCGCCCAAGCGAGTCGATATTTTGGGACCTTTCGGGTGGATGCAAAGGAACACAGCCTTGTAGCGCGACGCGTACTTAGCACTCATGGCGTTTAACGATATTCTCTTTCGAAAGATCAACGACAGCTGAATTTTTGTTGATAATACATCAAGGACAAAGATTCCGTATATCGGCTTGCGAAGGAATTAGAGCGAAATCTTTCATTACCTGACAGTAAACTCAACCACGCTCTGATTTGATCGCCTGTAAAACACTCCATTAATATTGAAAAGATGGTGAAAAATAAATATGTCATATTAAAAAAGGAAATATCTTAAAAAACTCATTTAAAAACAATAGGAAAAATAAACCCATTAAAAATATCATCTCCATGACCAATATAATTCTCATTAAAAATTATAATTTCAAAAAAAATAAACTAAACTGTAACCTATAGAAAAGGGTTACAAAAAGCATGAAAAAATATTACTTCAATGTTAATTACAATCCCATAAAAAATAAACAAGGCATTAAAATGTAAACTGTGTAAAAGAAAAATGGAAAGCCTATAAATAGTCGTGTCCTATAAAGACTTAACAATTCCATTAAAAAAGAAATACACAATGACAAGAAATACTCGACAGTCGAACAAATGATAGTCATTTCATGTAATAGAAGATAGATAAAAGATAGATTTACACTCGTCGTTATATTTATTCTTAATTCCTTTTTCCAAAATATTCACATTTGCGAAATTAAACGAATGCAGAAGGTTTAAACAATGTTTCTATTAATCTCGATGCAGCATTTGCATTTCGTTAACTATACGGATGCTTCCTTCGAAATTTTTTTTCTCAAATGTTTACATGTTTGTCAAATGTAATATATTACAATTGCTATTATATACAATTCTTGCTTTTAAATATTTATTATCATCATTCTTATAATTATTAAATAACTACCTAAAAAATGAATTTTGGAGAAAATAATGTGAATATGTTTATATCAATCGGAAGTAATTGTAATTTTAAATAAAATAGAAAACTAATTGCAGCTATTTTTTAAAATTCTTTTTATTATAATAATAAAAAGTTGACATTCCGATCATGCCATATTTTATGGCGACACTTAGATTATTTTTCTAAGCAAGTTGAACTGTGTTATAATATTATATTCAAACTATTTTCTATTTCTGAAATAGATTTATGAAATAATAAGAAAATAACATTGAAAACTTCAGTTTTCAGACAAGTACAAAACATAGTTTTCCAGTTACTGAAACACCACAATGTATATATATATATATATATATATATATATATATATATATATATATATATATATATATATAACTTATATATGTTAATAGTTTCAGACTGTGGTAGTCAGAGAGCTATTAAAAGATATATTTATGACTAATATATTTTTGGACTATAATTGGATGACTATGATTTTATTGAGAGCGACAATAAAGTATTTAAAATAGAGGCTAATGATCTAGATAGATTCAAGGATAAAACTCGTGTTTCAGTTTAGTCCTTGAAGATGAACCGGAGCGGTTCGAAACGTCGGACATAAAAGTTAAATTTAAATTTAAGATCGTGGGGGGGGGGCAGCCAGGTTGTTATTTATTAACAAAGAATATAGATTATTTTATTTTTATTTTTTAGTTTTAATTTAATTTAATTTTTATTTTATTTATTTTTTTAGTAGTAATTTCCCTTTCATATTCTACGGGGGTGATTATAAACAAGGACAGTCTAACTGTCATTATATAGTACGTTTTGTATACTGTAAGACCGATAAAAATATTTATTAATTCAGATCTAATTGTCTAATTATTATCGATTCCATTGACGGACCAATAAACAAAAGCTATTTGGAATAATAATAATAATTAATAATGATTAATATGTATGAATCCGCTCGATAGTTGATTGACCCCTTCAATTAACTATCTATATCAATTTAAATATCTTTTTGAATTTTTTTTCTTTGATTGCTAGTTATAACAATGTATATATAATAGATTCGACATATCATGTCACTATGGACATTTTTCAATATCACATATATTGAAAATATGTACCTTAACTCATTAACGTCCAAAACAGAGAAATCGTAACTCTGTTTTCAACTGTAAATCTATCACATATTCCACGGATATATTCAAAGCAAACATACTTTCTCTTAAGTATTTTTTTCTCTGCTTTTCATTACTGGTATCAGAATTGCGAAGTTTTCACTCAAAAATACAATATGGCGACATTTACAAAAAAAATGCAAAATTTACATATTTTTTTTTTAAATCCAATTTCTTGTTGTGTTAACGTTGAGGACGGAACTTTATTTTTCAACTATGAGTGCATAAATGAGTTGTACTTTAAATTTAGTTTGGTCCCGAATCCAAAAATTCAATATGGCGGCTAGAAAATGGCGCCTGAAGCGCAAAATTTTGCCTAATCTTTCACGAATTTTTTTCTCGAATATAATGCATTCGACGAAAAAATGAATAAGATAAAAAGTGCTTAGAATCAACCAAAGAATATGTCTAAATATTTTCACTGAGTTTTGAGCAACTTTTTTATTTTTGCCAATTGGCAATGCTTTGAATTGACCAAGAAGTATATCTGAATTTTTTCGAGACGATTCGATGAATTTTTCTACTTTTGTCATAAATTTCTCTGTTTTGGACGTTAATGGGTTAACAAAAAAGTTAAATCAAAGTTACTTGACTTAAAAATTTTATTACATTTCAACATGAGTGTCGGAGTTGATGATTTATCTTGTGAAAAGATTTAGTCTCGAGCCTGGAGAAGGACGTAAATCTTACGAGGTAAAAATGAAGTTACATATCAATTTTTATTTTTACTTTATACCACGATAGCCGAATTATTATAACTATTTTGCGAGTTTGAGATTAGACTAGTACAAAATTATAAATTAATTGAAAACATAAAACGTTAAACAAAAAATAGATATTGCTGAAGCTTGACTCTTCCATCATTAAAAGTTATCGTAGAAATCTAAGTTTTTGTCCAAATATTACTTAATCAATGTTAATTAATGAATATCATAAGTAATTGATCAAACGAATTCATCAACTTTCGAAAATTCTCGAACTTCTCGAAATTTGGATTAAGTAAAGTTCTGACATCCCCTGCAAATAGCTGATATCACTAATATAAACACTGATATCACTAACAAAGTCTCAGAATTTGAAATTTTTTGTAAAGAAAAATAATATAATAGAAGGCACGGAATGGTCTTTTACGTGAAAATTAATTTAGTGGACACTGAATTAACGAAACTAAATATCGCATATAAAATTTTTTTAAATGCGCGGTATTTATGCTATTAATGTAAAACTAATACAAATATTTATATGCTTCATATAAATCAACGGGTGTATAAGGAATCTGAGAGTTTTTCGGTGTGATGAATCGATTATTTGAGGGTAACAGGCCCTAATATTGATCACTTCTGGGATGAGGTCCATTATTTCGTAAAATTGTTATTTTTCAAAAAAATAAAATAAATTTTATTAAGTAACCAAGTTCTTTCTACAAATATTTATATTTTACAGATTTTTTGTCTCTTGAATATTTTTCATAAATTCATATTTCAAGCAGAAATGACTGCGGGGTCTCATGCTGTCCACACTTCGCTTCATCATGTACTTCAAAGTTTCATTCTGCTGAATTAATGAAAAGAGTAAAACTTTACCATACATGTCAAATTGTTTATTATTAATCAAAGAATAATTCTATCTATCTTTTTCTTTTATTTTGAAATAAAAATGGTCAAATTTTGTTATAAACAAATAAAAGTTTGAAACAATTGAATTGTACTTTTGTCGACTGCCCATAAACGTTCCTAAAGGAGCCGTAGCGAGCTCGAAACGTTGGACAAGTCTTCAATTAGGTAAGGGTGTTGGGGACAGTCAGACTGCACTTTACTAACAAAGAATTTTTTCAGCTAATATTTTATTTTCAGATTAGTCTACGGGGGTGAATGTAAACAAGGACAGTCTGACTGTCATATAATTTTAATTTAATTTTTAATTTAATTTTTATTTTTAATTTTTATTTTATTTTTTATTTTTATTTTTATTTTATTTTTAGATTGAATTGATTGGACTGTAAGACCAATAAAAAAAAATTTATTAATTTAAATAAAAGTTTGTACTTTTTCCACGTTTTACAAGGTTACCAAAGCGAAAAAATGTATGAGGCAACAAATCTGTTGAACATAATTATTTATCAAAATAATTTGGTTACCTAGTAAAATATATTTAATGTTTTTTGAAACAATAACCATTTTAAGCAAAAAATGGACCTTATCTCAGAAATGATCAATATTTGGGCTTGTTACCGTCGAACAATCGATTTATCACACCGAAAAACAAAGTAACATCAAATTATCAGGGGGATCTCAAATTTGCTGTGATAGTCCTCCTATGCGCTCGGATTAATAATCTTTTACTTTAGTTAAAAATTTAATTAGTTTAGTAAATAGTTTTGTAAAGTAGATTTAGTTATTTCACCTATACTAACTACGTAAAACAAAATGAATATCGAGATATACTACGAAATTGCAAAATTCTATTTAACCTTTAGACTGCCGTCATTTTTTCCTTATAAATTGATATTTTTGATGTGTAAAATTTATACATAAAAACACCTCATATCTCTAGAGTAGCTGTCAAGGTCACGGGTGGCTCATATATGAGCCAGTCCGGCAGTCTAAAGATTAAAATGATAGCCGAAAAGATATCCCATTGAAATCAGATACTTTGTCAAATTCCTTATTTAAACAATCTATTGTTATATATCATCTACTAAAAGTTTAAAAAGGCACCTTGTTTAAGGCATTCCTCAAAGTGAAGCAGCCAACTTACTTCTTCTTAATCGCTACATAGCAGACCTTGTTGAATGAATTCTTAAAACTTTAACCATTTTCAAGTAAGGAAACGATATAAAACTACCAATTACAACAACAAAAAATTACTGATCAAAAATGAACAAATCTGTTTATACTCTCAACAATTTAAAGCTATAGAGTTTCAAAATTCCTTTCAGTAAATTACATTTGATTCTAACAATATATAAAGGAAAATTCATAATCATTATCAAATACAATATTTCGATACCATAGCGTTCATTTTAACTACAAATTTTTCTTTACGTAAATAGTGAAAAGTTTTATAATAAATGGTTAAAAGCCTTCAATTTAAGAAAGTTTATAAGAAAAACTTATTATATTAAACTTATTATACAACTTATTATTAGTATGGGATTTTCATCCGACTACAGTCATGTTTAAAAAACCATTTATACAGTAAATTGTGGGTTACGCTAACTTAATTTACCTGCCCTATGTATGTAAAAGAATGTTCTGCCTAAAGAAAGTTCTGTACATTTTATATGCTCCAGGCGTAGTGATCATACAGTAAAATAAAATAAACGTTAGCGCACGTATCCGAGTAGAAATCGCTTGAGCGCGCATTGTTGACCCTGATCAGGTACCTGCAAAGTATCTGCACAGACGCGTAACGAAGCGCAATTCAGGACTTGGACGGGTTATCTAAAAGAGGCTAAATTACGCATTGCAGGTCTTGATCAGATACCTGTAAAGTAGTTGTACAGGCACGCAACGAGGCGCTATTCAAGTCCTGTACAGGTTACCTGAAAAAGGCAAAATAACGCAACTAGTTTATCCAGCGTAACAACTGATGGTTCGAAAGGAGGGTCTAGATGAGCTCCGTTACAAATATAACCTGCTTCTCATACGCGGATATAGAGAGTTGTAGTTGTGTATATAAAATACAAATATTTATAATATAAATATTATTTAGAAAAAAAAGTTAAGACTAATTATTTGATGTAAGGACGTGCAAAGATAAATATCTAAATTGCTTTTTATTCTCTTTCAAAGTTTAAACATAAAATAATGTAATATAAATATTTTAACAAAATATACACTATAAGTAAACTGTTAAGGTAACTTAGCAATAATAGATCAGATAATTGTTATTATATATATATATATATATATATATATATATATATATATCATATCATATCATATCATATCATATCATATCATACTAATTTATAAAGAATAATTTTTAGTGAAATTGAAAGCCTATTTCATCTACTTTTAAATTCATAAATAAATTAAAATATTTATATACAGTTTTCACTAAATAGATGTATGAATAAGTTGTCTTATATACAGCTTAATTTTAGTTGATTAAAAAGTATATAATATGTTAGAAATTAAATTACCATTTTATGTAAGTTTTTTAGAAAAATAATGATCCACATTTGAATAAATGAAAAAAGCACAGCTTACAATAAAAGAAAATGATATATATTAATTAATTAAATTACTATATAAACATCTTCATTAAAATTACTCTTAAGTTATCCTTGTATAAGATATAATTTAAATATTTGTTTTTGTAAATATAAATAATTCATAATCAAGTACTGTTCGTAAATAGTATCTAAATATATTTATCTATACTCAGTTTTACTTTTAGATGTTCGTTTTGGAAATAATTAATTAGCAATTTTAAAAAAAGTCGAAAATTAAATACTTTAATCTTAATTTCAGTATTTCTTTGTATGTTTATTATTTGTTAAAAAAAGTCATATAATTCCAAATTGGCAAGATATTTAATTAGTTGTTTAGTTGAGAAATTGCAGTATGGGTCATTGCACCCTATACAGTTAGCCTGTACAGGCCTTGAATAGCCACTCGTTAGATGCCTGTACCGCGCCTGTAATAACTCTGTAGTTACCCTGACCAATGCCTGAAAATAATCTCAGGCTGCCTGAGACTATTTCTACTCGTGATATTTAATTGAGCACTAAACCGGAACCACATGTATCCATATATAGATATAGTCTACATTTCGGATTCGTATATGTTCGTATCTGTCATTTTCTTTTACTTTAAATAACCTGTTATAATAGAATACAGCAGTTGAGTTTGAAAATCTTTTCTAAATTATTATGGTAAATATAACAATATATTACATATTAAATTAATAAGAACAATAAATTAGGAAAAATACTAGTTACTAAGAAAAATAAAAGCTCCGGTCGATTAGTCGACAATCTTGAGATATCTACGATAGTAGTATCTGCTCAATCGAGGTATATTTAATAGTTTAAGTCTGTGGTGCACTGATATCATCATATAATGTGACAGAGATTTAAATTCAAGGTGAGATTTTAAGGAGACTTCAATATTTAGTAATTACTTCATCAGTTAATTAAAATTTGTATTTTCGTTTTATATGATAACAGTTGGAGTTAAACTATTGGAAAATACTTTTGTACCAAGTAAATCATTTTCTTAAATTAAGAAAAACTCATTAGATTTAAGATGTCGTAGTTTGATTTAAGTGGGCTCTTCTTTCATCAAGTAAATACTTCCTTCTTTTAAGAAGATACTTTATTAATTTAAAAAAATAATGTACTTGCTACAAAACAAGAAAATATTTATTTGATAATCGACATTTTTATCAGTATATAATTCAATTAATTTTACGAAGACTTGTGCAACGTAAGAGTTGAAAATTCTGAATAAATAAATTATATCATAGACTTTATAGTTTAGAGTTTAAATGTTTGCTTGTCTTATTCAAACAATTATAAAAAATGAAATTATAATTTTAGAGATTTTTTAGGTTCATAATAAAAAAAAAGATTTTATTAAGAGATTCACAACTTCGTTTTTTATGTACATATTATACTCAATAATAAAGGTCGAGATAAAACTGCTGCTTTATTATGGAATATCATCGATTATGAAAAATTAATAGATATTATAGTATATCTAATACATTTTTATATATAGAACATTTTTGTTTTCTTGAATATACGAAAACAAGAAATGTTCTAGAGGGAGTCTCTAAACTAAAATATTTCTTTTGTATAGCGACCTACAATGCTCAAATTGTGCTGTAAATGCTGACTTCTCTTTACTTGGTACACAGTGACGGTTTTTCTGCTGGCAACGTGTCCCTTGTATGGGAAGACTTCATCTTGATAGGGATTATCAGACGTAGGGGGATAGTGGAGCGGTTTCGTATGATCCTCGGTGGGCCAAGTGCCCGGGCTCTTAGGAAAGAATTCCGGCACGTCGACGCATAGGGGCGCCAGGGGTCGATGAACCATGTTTATAGTCTGCACGTAGGAGTACTGACAGCGATTCCTATGCGTGCGTCCCAATGGGACAGAAAATTTCTTTTATAAGATAATCTGTGAGGCAAAATTGTTAAACATTCTATTTAGATGTACAAATAATAAACTTTAACGATCTATAACCCATTGCATACGTTAAAAAAATAAATATGTATAGCATTTATTTTTTCTTTATTCAGTCACACATAAAAATTTTAATTTCCATGTAATTGTATTTTTAATTTATTTATTCCAGTATGCCAGATCATAAATAAGAATATCTCGTTATTATTAGTAAGTTTGAACATTTTTATTTGATTGATTCCACTTGATATTTAACTGCGAGTCATTATCTTATTATTTATCTGATTAATCTTGAATAACTTATCTAAAATTTAAAAAATAGATAAAGAAATCAGTCACGATTGAAGTTAAAAATCTATATTAATTTTTTAAAAGTAATTAAATTAGTGTGACGAATAAGAAAGTAATAAGATGTTATTCCTAATGAATCATACATACCACACATTATATAGTTATTTTAAAGGATGTGCATAGGGTGAATAAAGTTTTCAAGAATTTTTTACTCTTATTTTATAAGTATTTCAAAGTTGTAATTTAACAAACACCCATATGTATATAAGATTCATTATAAGGTTATCCGATGCATTTTGAGAATTTTCTTTTATATAAAAAGAAAGAAATTACGAGATATTTTCTATTAAATTTTATAAATAAATGTCAAGATTAGATTATACATAATTGAAATTATTATATTAATAGAATTATATTTAAAGATTTGCACATGTCAATGAGTTTTTAAATATTTATTTATTAATTCATATATATATATATATATATATATATATATATATATATATATATATATAAAATGTCTATAGGTTTCAAAAAATGTTTTTTTCAAGGCAATATATGATAATAATTCGAAAGTCACAATTTCATAATTTACACTTATAAAATACTGGTACAAATATGAGTAAGATTTTTTAATTCAAACTTCAAATGTTTATATTTTTAAGTTCGTAGTACTGTCAGAATTATCTGTGTCAAATTTCACGTAATTATCTTTTTTTTTTTTTTTTTTTTTTTTTTTTTATTAAGGCATGTTTGAAGCTTAATGAAAAGCTTATTCTGCCATCAAGTTTACAGTACATTTATATTCATCTTATATATACAAGTTACATTTTTCAAAAAATATACACATATGCTTGCAGGCCGCATTATTTGGCTCTGCGAGAAGCATTTCAGCATTTAGTGGGAGCTGTACATTAATGTGCTTTAATTTTTTTACCAGTTTTAATCTTTGGACATCAAACATACGACATTGCCATAATACGTGATTTAAGTCCTGTTTGTAGGAGTTACAAAGGCATAGAGCATTTTGAACAATTCCGATTCTTGCTAAGGATGCCAAAAGATTGTAATGGTTTGCTCTACAACGATTTATAGACACAATGTTTCGGCGATTTAATTTCGAATCAGAAAACCATGGTTTTTCGGCGTCGTTATAATACAGTTTAAAATATAATGTACCTTTGAATTCAGCTTCTTCTTTAATGCTCGCATTTGTATCGTTTATCGAACTTGTCTTATATTTTGTATTGAGATCATTAAACGGTATTAGTACAATATTAGTTATTTCGGCTGTGGCTGCAATCTTAGCTAATTCATCGGCTATATTGTTTCCCTCTATACCGGAGTGAGATGGGACATAAAACGTAATTATCTTCATTTGTCATATAGTTACGCTTGTGTTTTGTAAACAAAGAAAAATTGTCTCTTCGGTTTTTATAATGTCTGAAATTATTCAACAAAGAAGTAGCATTAAATTTTGTACGCGAAATGAAATATCGGCCGCTAAGACGTTTAAAATGTTGCAGAAGGCCTTTGGTGAGAAGTCAATGTCAAGAGCAAGTGTTTTTGATTGGCACAAATTGTTCAAAGAAGGTCGAGAACGCGTTGAAGACGAACCACATCGAAGACGACCAAGAACATCTACTGATGGGCTACACGTCGACAAAACCAAAGAATTGGTTCTGTAAAATCGTCGATTGACTACTAGAGCGCTTTTCTTCGACTATCGTGGTGTGGTGCATTATGAATTCCTTCTAACCGGCCAAACGGTTAACAAAGAATATTATTTGAGTGTTATGCGTCGTTTGCGTGAAGCTATTCATCTCAAAAGGCCAGATTTATGGAAAGATAACTCTTGGGTTTGGCATCACGATAAGGCACAAGCTCACACTGCATTGATTTTACGTGAACATTTCGCCAAAAATTCAAACAATATCGTTTCGCAACCACCGTACTTGCCTGATTTAACATCGTGTGACTTCTGGCTGTTCAGGAAACTCAAAATACCACTTCGGGGACACGGTTTAGATTCGATTGAAGAAATAAAAGCCGAATCGAAGAAGAAACTGATGGCCATTCCGGAATACGAGAATAAAAATTTTTGAAAATTGGAAAATCGTTGGCATAGTTGTATTGCATCCAGGGCGGATTATTTTGAGCGGGGTGATTTAGATGTAGAAGAATAAATAGATTTTAAAAGTTATAAATAAAGTCTTACTTATAATCACTAAAGTCAATTATAAGTATGAAATATAAAATCGTGACTTTCAATAATTACAAATTTTATTATATTTTACAATACTTTTAAAGATAATTCTATAAAAATAATTATTTTTAAAAATCATTATACATTTATCATCATCTTCATAGCTTAAGTTATTATTTTTCAAAATTCAAAAACTTAATATATTGATTTGTTCTAGCTACTACAAATAGAAAATAAAACAATAATTTATTTTTACTTTTGGATAAATAATGTTTTATAATTTTACCACATACGAGGTATGGCTATTAAATAACGGGACTGATATTGTAAAAAATTTTATTTTCATTTTATACATAATTACTTATTATCAACATCAATATACATCCCTTCTCTATCCCTGCAACGCTCCATGCGAATTTTCCATTGTTGGAAACAATGCTGAAAGTCATTTTCTGTCAACTCTTTCAGGACTCTTCCCGCTTTTTCTTGAACAGCTTCTACGGATTCAAATCTCGTACCTTTCAATACAGATTTCACCTTAGGGAAAAGATAAAAGTCACATGGTGCTAGGTCTGGCGAGTAAGGTGGATGTTCTAACACTGGGATGCTGGACTTGGTCAGGAACCGCTTAACGCGGAATGAGCTGGCGCATTGTCTTGGTGCAAAATCCATGATTTGTCCTTCCACATTTCGTCTTTTTTTCTTACTCTTTTACGTAGTTTATTAAGTACCTCAAGATAGTAATGTTGATTAATTGTTTGACCTTTAGGAACCCAGTGAAGATACACCATCCCATAAATATCGAAAAAAACAATCATCATTGTTTTAAATTTTGACTTGCTCATTCTTGCTTTTTGGCTCTTGGCGAAGTTGGGGTCTTCCAATGCATGGATTGGCGCTTCGTTTGTGGATCATAAGTAAAAAACCACGGTTCATTACATGTTATTACTCTTTCCAATAAATTTGGGTCATTATCAAAGGCATTCAAAGTATCAGTACAAACATTTTTGCGAGCTGCTTGTTGTTCAATCGTGAGAATTTTTGGTACCATTTTTGCACATACTTTTCGCATGTTCAAATTGTCACGTAAAATTTGCCGTAGACATTATTTATCAATGCCTACATATTCAGCAACGACATGAATACTTCATCGACGTCAGACCGAATCAGATTAGCAACTTTTTCGATATTGTCATCCGTTTTTGATGTTGCAGGACGATCTGGCCGCGAATCATTTTCAACATCTTGTCGACCATCTTGAAAACGCTTAAACGATTCAAAAACACGAGTCCGCGATAAACATTCACTGCCATACACTTCTTTTAGTAAATTATAGGTTACGGTAGTGGTTTTTCCAAGTTTAAAGTGGAACTTAATAACAATTCGTTGCTCTATTATTACGCTAACCATTTTTCCGGTAAAACAAAATAACAACACTAACGTAAGTGAAGGTTATGATACAACAATGTTGTTTACAGAAACGAGACTAACTGCATTCTGAAGAGGAAGCCTCAAATTAAACAGCTGTTGGTCAATGTTGGTTGGCGCATGCGCACTCGTTCCACTGCAGCGTCAGTCCCGTTATTTAATAGCCGTACCTCGTATAATGGAAAAATTAAATTTATTTATTTATTCTCAAGATTTTACAAATTATCGAGAAAATACACCTGCAAAAATCTTGAAGATATTAATTATTATGTTATTATCGTGATCATTAGAATAATCGTGTAATTAATGAACTCATATATTATTTAAAATATATTTTTTTATACAAACGGTAAATAGAAAAAATATATATAGATAGAGTGGTCGATGTACGAAATGTATTGCTACTATATTATTAATTTATTTATTACATAATAAAATATATATTTCATAATTATTGGAAGTGTAAGAGAAACTAAGAGAATAAAAATGAAAAAAAATCTGTATATAAGGCAATTGACCAATGCTTTATATTAAGAGTTTTTTTTTTAATTTACAAGCACGTAGGCATCATAAATTATTGAAAATTATTTCTTTAAATGCCTCAAAAGACGATCAAATTTAGGAAATTTGTTTAGAAGTTTGTTATAAAATTACATTTTTGGCATTTCACTTGTACGAAAATATCCAATTTAAGTAGGTGAAAACTTAAAAATTTCTTTTGCACGAGCTGCTGCTCAAAAAATAAAGATCGGAAAGCCTTATTCGACCTTCAGCAGCGGCAAAATTTATTGTATACATATATACTGAGGCGTACCGCGCATATATATATATATATATATATATATATATATATATATATACGAGGGTGGATTGATAAGTTTCCGGCCTGACCAAGAAAAACAACGTTTTTAAGAATTTTTTTTGTTTCTCAACATAATCTCCTCCAAGGCTGATGTATTTCTCATAGCGGTTTTCTAGTCTAGTAATGCCATCTCTATAAACTGATTTTTTTGAGGTTAGGAAACCGATAATAGTCACTCGGGACTAGGTCTGGAGAGTAGGGAGGGTGCGGCATCAATTCAAACTTCAGATCGTTGATTTTAGCCATCGGAAGTATTGACGTGTGCGCTGGTGCGTTATCGTGATGAAACAAGATTTTTTTTCTTTGCTAGATGAGGTCGTTTAATTTTCACTTCGTGGCTCAAACGTTGCAATATGTCTGCGTAGTATTGACCAGTGATAGTTTTACCCTTTTCAAGGTAAGCAATGTATATAATATCTCTTACATTCCGAAAAACAAAAGCTATAACCTTGTTCGCCGAAAAAATTATTTTTGCCTTCTTCGATGGATTTTTTCGATCATATCTGCAGTTGTAATCTCAATGGGGCGTCCTGAGTGAGGCTCGTCAGAGGTGCTCACACGACCCTTTTTAAACTCGGAAACCCACTACTTAATGGTTGAATATGATGGGGAGGATGTCCCCAATGTTGAGTCCATCTCTTCTTTAATTTCCTTCGGCGTTAACCCCTTCAAATAAAAGTATTTGATGACAGCACGATTTTCCAGCTTTTCCATTTTTACGAAAAACACAGAAGCGTCTTGTTCGCCGTGCTCTGAAACCTAAGCAAATATGGCGATCTGACTGAAACTATAGCTACAAGCTATCTAAGGATGGTACTATAGAACGCCACCTCAAGGTAGGCCTAGTGGCGCCATCTCTTGGTCAGGCCGGGAACTTATCAATCCACCCTCGTATATACTTGCATCCCCCGTTTTGGCTTCGCCCGAGATAATAATTTAATCGATTTCATAAATAATTCAATAATATCTAAGTAAAAAGTACTCTATGTATAAAAATCTATGATTCTATAAATAATTGACCGTGATTTACCTACCATATATATATATACATATTAAATATGGCTTCGATGGAGAAAATTGTACTTTCAGGTTCGAGTGGTAGAAAAAGGTGTGCAAGTGTCTTAAGACGATGTTTACAGAGAGTATCATGTTTGAACAATAGGAAATGTCTGGGGACGACTGCGATAGAGAGTTTTGTGTTGGGGAGGTAGAATACAATGTCCGGTTAGCCCGGGATGACTCTTAATGGCAGTGTGCGTGTTCGAATGATAGAAAATGAATCTCTTTATAGAAGTCTCTTAGACACTCCCCGTAGAAGTTGTTCCAAAACATCCCGACATCGTTTTCGACCGTCCGAACACGAAATTTCCCGTAGAAGTCGTTCCAAAACACCTGGAAGTCCGACATATCTATACATCGTTTCCTTCCAACTAAACACGATAGTCCCAGTAGAAATCATCCTGAGAAAGCTAGCATCACTTCCTAACGACTAAACACAATACTCCCCGTAGAAGTCGTTCGTAAAGAGTACCTTCTCAACACGAATCTTCCCATAGAAGTTAATGTCCTCATACCTGGACGTCGTTTTCTATCAACTAAATACAATAATCCCCATTGAAATCGCTCAGAGACATCTGGACATCGCATTCTATCATCCGAACACACAACTATATATATAAATCGTCTTAAGGCAACGGGATATCGTAATCAACCGCCCGTACACGCCAATACAATATTTCTTAGTAGAAACCGTATTTAAAATGTGTATATATAATATGTACAATATAATATATATACAATATATATTACATATTTCGCATATTTTCGTTTTTTCAATTAAATACCATGGAATATTTTCGTAGTGCTGCCAACTGAAATTCAGGCATTTCGAGGTTGTTGGTAAAAGAACCCTATTTTGCAATCATTTCTTTTGTTCAAACTAAAAAAACAGTCTCTTGTCACAATTCTGAAATTAATATAATGTATAAAAACAAAAATATAATTTGCCGTTACAAACTATATGCAGTATGATTTGGCATACAGAACCATTTTATAAGAGAAGGAGAAAGAAAGACAGAGAGACGGAGAGAGGGAGAGAGAGAGAGAGAGAGAGAGAGAGAGAGAGAGAGAGAGAGAGAGAGAGAGAGAGAGAAGAGAGAGACAGATTTTCTTATGTAAGAAAAAATAAAATTTACAAAAATCAAAAGATATCCATAAGGTGTGAGAGTAGTGTCAGATTAACCTGTAGAACAAAATGGTTAATACCGACTAACGCTACACCTTCTTTTGGATACGAATCCCAAAGTTGGATATGAACATTCGTTTGAGCTGGCCTGGTATTGTCACTTTAAGCATACTCCTTTGAGTTGATGTTCGTAATTCAAGATGCTACCTAGTGGCCGCTTGTGGAACTGATTGTTAAAACCATTATCTTAATTTATTCATAAAAGTAAAATGATTTTCAATAAAAAACATAGCCTATGTCCTTCCCAAAATAATATAGAATCTATATGTCAAATTTCAAAACAATCGGTTCAGTAATTTTTTCGGTTATCGTGTACAAACAAAAACACGCTTTGTCTTAGTCATAAATTAGTATGAGTATGATATGATATGATATGAAGTATGATAAACATATACTCATATATATATATATATATATATATATATATATATATATATATATAGACCGTGCAACTATGTTTTGGCTGGATTTTATAAATAAAAATTCCACTTTAATCTGAAATATGTTTACAAATATATCATTTTAAATATTTCCCATCTCTAGCTACAACCTTTCCCACCTTTCTGGTCGAGTAATTTGTTTTTGGAGATAATCGACACATAAAACCTTTTTTATGTTTTCCTAAGAGCGGAACTACTGATCACCTAAATCATGTGCGATCGGACGGAACGGGCGATAATCGAGCTGAACGATTTCTGGGGAATATGGCGGATAAGCTAGAACTTTCTATTTGAGTGTTTCCAAATTAGGTTTTATGGGTTTAGCAATGTTAGGTCGAGCATTATCACGTACTAGTATCACTATTTGATTCCACTTATCATATTGTGGTAATTTTTCACGCAGTGCTAAGTACGATTGTATCATATGAGTTCAGTATTATTTCCAGTGATATGTTTCGTTCGGTTTCAACAACTTATAATAAATGCTGCCTTCGATACAGCGTCTTGAAAGGTTTTTGGCTTTTCTTTACGCGGTTGGTCTACAATATCAAAATTACCTTCTTTGAAGCAACGTTGCAACTTTTAAAGCAGCATCTACGTAAACTTTATTTAGTTCTTCTAAATGACAATTATTTTTCATAAAATTTGGATGTCACGTTCTTTATTTAATTAAAAAAATTGACTGCTATTTTGAATCCTCCATTTTGAAATTTAAAATTTAAATAGTGTATTTATCGCTAACAGTAATAAACATATCAAACTGAATAAGAATCTCTTCTTCATAATTGGTTTCTTTTTACTTGAAACAGAATATAGCATTCACTTCAAACAACGTGTAAAAAATATGTTTTTCAGATAGTTTGAGCTGCTATTTTGAAACAAATGAAGTAATTATGAAGAATATGGAGATGAAGGTAAACATGATAATGATAATCTGATAAGTCTATAGTCACTATTGAATACAATGTCACCATAAAAAAATAATGTCGTTTATCAATTTATTTGTAATAATTGTCTAGCTAGTTATGTAGGTGAATTAAAAAGAGCTCTAAAATTAGGAATTAATGAACTTATTAAATAATAAAAGTTCAGAAAATGTGGCAAAAATTCACCAAGAAATATCAAAATATAAATTTGATCCTCAAAATTTTCCAATTGTTGATATAGAACATAGTTTAAAAAAAGATTACTTTCCAAAATGATCAATATAAAACTATAAACTCGTATAGTATTAATAAAAAAGGCTATATATATATATATGCTGAAATCAATATCTTTTATTCTTTACACTTTTATGCCTTCTATACTTACAAGGGTAACTAACAAAATAATTATTGTAACGATTACATTAATTTCGATATTTCTATTATATCTACAATATAGTTATGTAATTTGTGACGAATAAACATCACTACTAAGTATTATTAAGTAGTTCTTAATAAAATTTTTGATAATCGAAAAGGTTTTTTAATTAAGTGTATTATTTAATAATATTTTAGAGCTTTATGATGTCAGCATACTAAAGATGATGAAACGTTGCTCTTCAATTTTTACAAAATTTTGATTTGATTCATTTTCTCGCCTGTGATCCTGTAAGATCAATAAGCATATAATACATTTATGCCTCATAAATTCCTAGTCAAAGTAATGATGCAGCATTGGGAGCACGGATCTCGGAACGATAATGGTATCAAAAACTGTAATGCCTTACGATTCCGTAAACTGGATCAAATGCGAATTGTGATTTAAATATAGTCTTCCATTTATTATTTATTTATGAGTTTAATATTGTATTTCAAAATTTTCTTCAATAAATGTTTTATTTTTTATGCATATCCATTCTAAATGTTATATTATTATTTATGATATAATGTTAATTTTCTAGTCTATAATGTATATATTTTTTTCTGTCATTATTGCTTTTATTATTATTTGTCATATTAATTTACTTCTATGATTACTTATATTAATTATATTTTTAGATATTATCATTGTCATAATTGAATTGCCCGATTTATGCAAATAGAAAGCCAATCATAGTTATTATAAGATATCGATGAGTTATATACCACTTTTTAAAACGGAATAGCTACACCCTGCTCTATATATTGATTCTATGTTTATTTTATTTTAAACTGAATAAATTAATTCATTATTCGATTAATTTAACGAGCTATTTTCACCGGTATAGAATTGGTTCCAAAATGCATAAGCATCGAGTAATTTAAATTAACAACCCATAAACATATGAATTTTCCAATCTAATGGATTTTCTAGAATTTGGAATGCAATTCTCTAGAATTTGTATACGTGTGCATCCGCTACATTCCGCTTTGCGCGTATTGATCTATAGAGGTCATACAACACCCAGCCAGAGCACATTGGAGAGGTTTATACATATACGAGTTGTTGTTGGGTGGGCAATATTGAATGAATATATAATTATATTATTTATTAATGAAAATTTATTAATTAAAAACAATGTATATAATTACACGTTAAAAATGTAAAACAAATAAATATAAGAAATAATTCAGAATAAAATAATCTATATATTTGACGTGCGCACTGTGCAGAGGATGAACTCAGGCTGGACTGACTATAGTCTGCCTATAGGTCTCCCACAAAGGGTACAATAAAAGTTTAGGTCAAGAGAACCTTTTATTCCTTTCTTGCCTACGTACATTGGAGAAACGTTGTAAAGTACAACACCCTTCCTCAACGTGAATTATATAGCATTATTATTTGTTTTATATAAGCCACATTCTTCTGCTAAATATTTCAATCTAATTCTTTTTAAGGGCTTCGTGAGCATATCTGCTAACATTTCGTTGCTTGAACAATAGAAATAATCTATTATCTCTTGATTTTTTACGTCCTTTATATAATAGAATTTGGTATCTATGTGTTTGGTTCTGTGACTAAATTTTTTATTGGCTATTAATTTAAGGCAGCTTTGATTGTCCTCGAAAATTATTGTTTTGTCTAAATCTAATCCGTTAAAATCTTCGATTAAGCGTCTTATCCATACTCCTTCTTGTGTGGCTTCAGCAAGTGCAATAAACTCGGCTTTTGTCGAGGATAATGCAACACATGGTTTTTTGCGGCAGGCCCAGCTAATCGAGGATCCAAAATATTGAAATAAATATCCGCTATTTGATTTTCGGTCCTTTTTGTTTTCGGCTCAATCGGCATCAGCATATCCGATAAGACCTTTGGGCTTGTTGTCTTGTCCGAGTATTAGTTCGTATTCTTTTGTTCCCTTCAGGTACCGGAGAACCCTTTTCGCCTCAGTCCAGTCAGTCGATATCGGACTCTGATTATGCTAGCTTAATATTGTAACACTTGCCGCTATATCAGGTCTTGTGTTTACGGGTAAATAAAGAAGTGCTCCGATTAACTGTTGATATAATTGATTATTCTGCATTGCTGTTTCATCTTGTCTACCTTTCACGTATACAACATCTAAGGATACACTTGCAATTTTTGCATCCTGTAGTCCAAATCTTTTTAGAAGTTTCTCTATATACTGCTCTTGCTTAATACAGTAAATGTCTTTAGTTTTCTTTATTTCAACTGCTAGATAATATTTTAATAATCCCAAATCTGTGAAATGAAAATGTTTGTTTAAAGATTCGGTAGTATTATTAATATCTTCAATTTCTTTTGCAGCTATTAAGAAATCAACTACATATATAATTAAAAATATCTTTTTGCCATTTACATTCTTCATATATAAACACGGGTCGGTACTGCTTTGCATGAATTGATAATCATTTAAAATTCTTTTTAATTGGTCGTTCCATACCTTAGCTGATTGCTTTAATCCATAAATACCCTTTTGAACCGCCATTAGGCAATGCTGTTTTGGCATTCAGATACTTTATTGCCATGCCTTCTATACCTGCGCATGTTAAGAGCGTTCTGAAGGTAGTTTGCCGTACTGCGGGCGCGAATACCTCATCGTAGTCGGAGCCATATTTTTGGGAAAATCCTCGAGCTACGAGTCTTGCTTTGTATCTTTCCACAAAGCCTTCTGCGTTTCTTTTTACTTTATAGACCCATTTACAACTTATAACATTAATACCCTCTGGTCTTGGTACAATTTTCCATGTATTATTTTCAAGGTGTCATTGTATTTCCTCATTCATGGTCTTTTTCCATTTGCTTTTACTAGCCTATGGCAGAGCTTCATTTCCATTCTTTGGCTCTACCTGCTCTGCTGCTAGTTTTAAATAAGCCATGTAACGATTGGGTTGAACACCTTTATTCGATCTTTCCGACCTTCAGCAGGGTTCACAATTGATCAATGCTTGCTGTGAACTGCCACTATATTCACTATCTTCGGTTTTATTTACCGTTTAGAATTCTTCAGATCCAATTGAGGATATATCACTGTAAAATTCAGTGTAGTCATCTTCGATATTTTCTTCACCTTTTTTTCTGGTAGTTCTACGTCCTCATAAGACGTAATTTCCTGATTTACTTGCACATTTGTATCTTTAGTTTGACGGTTTATGAATATTACATCACAACTGATTTTTCTTTATCCGTCCTAACATCTAATAGTCTGACGGCCTTGGATTCTTCAGAATATCTTACAAAAATGTATTTTTCAACAAAATGCATAAACGTCGAGCAATTTAAATTAACAACCCATAAACATATGAATTTTCCAATGTAATGGATTTTCTAGAATTTGGAACGCAATTCTCTAGAATTTGCATACGTGTGCATCCGCTACATTCCGCTTTGTGCGTATTGATCTATAGAGGTCATACAACACCCAGCCAGAGCACATTGGAGAGGTTTATACATATACGAGTTGTTGTTAGGGTGGGCAATATTGAATGAATATATAATTATATTATTTATTAATGAAAATTTATTAATTAAAAACAATGTATATAATTACACGTTAAAAATGTAAAACAAATAAATATAAGAAATAATTCAGAATAAAATAATCTATATATTTGACATGCGCACTATGCAGAGGATGAACTCAGACTGGACTGACTATATTCTGCCTATAGATCTCCCACTAAGGGTACAATAAAAGTTTAGGTTAAGAGAACCTTTTATTCTTTTCTTGTCTACGTACATTGGAGAAACGTTGTAAAGTATAACACGAGCGCTGTCTCGCGTTTTTGTATCGTAGTGTATGGGATCCGACGTCGATCTTCGACATTTCCAGGTTCTATATTTACTTCGTGCCTTCGTTTGTCTGATTGTAGAGGGTCGAAAAATCAGAGGACGTGCTGATAACTACGTAAAAATTTCTGACACTATCTTCAATTACTATCTACTGTGATTATATATCGTTATCAAATATTGTTACCGTTCTTGCATGGTGCAGTTACGTCGATGAGATCAACACTAGAAAAAGTTGAAATTTATCGCTGGAAATACGATTATTCTTCAGAATATCTAAAATTCAGGCCCGCTTTTCTCTGTATTTTTAAATAAGAGTCCTTGGCCCCGATGGGTTGTTCAGCAACCCGTGCACGTCTTTGTTACCTGATTGGCCGTACCGATAATAGTATGGCATAACGTAGTTGAACGTATTAACAACAATTCTGTACGTGGATCAGTAAACTATGTATTTTAGCACACACTGTACTGCATCTCATTGCATTGCAGTAAATGTGAAATCATATCTCACAAAACAAATAGAGAGAATCAATACATTTCGATATTTTTTTTTCTTTGTCGATCATTGTAGGTTGGTGTACCTGAATGCTCACGAACCTGGTCCATTTAGCAATATAGTCGACATTCATTACAGCTCCTTGCAAATGTTATCAGTTCTTCTAGAATGAGATTTAGTTAATTTAAAGGTATATCCATCTCCTGTATTCTTGGATTCTTTAGGAAATATGCTTGCAGCACCGTCTTCAACTTGCCTCATGGTAGTATGTGGCCCCGGCCTCATTTAGATTTTGACTAAATCATTCAGAGCTTTCCTCGCTGCAATCAGAGAGTCAAGGTTCGTTCACCTAAGCAGTCGCTAAATGCTTTAATTCTCGATATAAGTATATATACATATACATACATACATACATATATATATATATATATATATATATATATATATATATAGAGAGAGAGAGAGAGAGAGAGAGTGAGAGAGAGAGAGTGGGAGAGGTGATAACAGATCTCAGTCATTGACATGGGTTATGCAATATACGGTAGTGGGCACCATTTTCCCCTTTTCGAAAATGCATAAAATATGTTGAGTCGAAGGGACAATAAGTAACTTGAGTTTTGCTTTGAGTCATGAGAGCATCAATATTTATAATTTTATATATCTTTTTATTTTTATCTTTCATGAAATACTTTTTATAGTAGTAAGTAGACAATTTTAGGATATAAAAAAAGTTGTAAAACGACTATTAGGTAGAATTGAGGAAGTTAACTTTGACGCTGCAATTAACAGTATCGTTAATTGAACTAATGAATTCGTTGTAGTCATAGTAATTTAAATTCAACAATTTTTTATAATTATAATATTAATGCATTAAACTATTAAGAAATTCATCTACTGTTTTAATCAGCCTACTATTAGTATTGCTGATTTGTAATTTTATTAATAAATACTCTTTCGGAAAACAGAGATCGAATAGTATTTAGTCATCACTCTAGTAACAGTGTAGTTATATGCTTTGATTGTTATTGCTTTGCAAATTTGAATTCCATTTCTATAATTGTTTTATACAATAATAACAAAGGCAAATGGTATTTAGAGAGAAAATAACAAATGTTTTAATAATATATAAAATTAATCAACTAATAATATAAATAAATAAAAATGAAGCCATAATTAGATAAGTAATGTGATTATATGAAATAAATTATATTAATTTTTATCACGTACAGTAAGATACATTGCGTACTTGTCTGTACGTAACTGATGGTTAACTAGAAATCAATAGCAGTAGTACCAACATGACCGACATATCGCGCATATTTACGTATCAGGTATCAAGCATCCAGGAAGATTCGTCCTGTAACAACTCTTAGCCAAATGCGGCGACAGATTTTATGTAGTCCTAGAAGTGACTGAAAGGGGAAGAGGGATAATGTTCGACAATTGGAGGGACCCATAGTATTTTTCTGTTTACAGGATTAATCAGTGAGCTTCAGACTAATAGGAGGTCCAAGAAGGATATAGACCAGATTATCTGAAAATGGGGAATTTTATATGAAAGAAATTCTTCACACAACATTAACGTACTCCTAGAGCAAGTTAACGAGTGTCAACGCAGCTCACAAATAGGCGGCGAAGAGTTCACCCAGGAATTCCTCGACATATTTAAGAATAAAGCAGAGCTATGTTCATAGCTTGCAAAAAGCGAGCTTCGGCACTTGGGATTAATTCTGTGCTGCATCGAGAAAGTGGTATGAATCCAGTGTATAATACCGGAATAAATGCATCAGGACAGTAGAGGTTCACACGTAAGAGCCAGATGAGCCAGCGAACGAGTATTTTGCATATCTCCTCTCTGTATTCAACCACATTGGTCTGCCTCTCCTCGAGACAGAGCGGTTAGATAGGCTATTGCGCAATATACAGCTCGAGATATAGCGGAGATTTAACAGTAATTCATACAAAAGTATAGAGGAGTTGCTCGAGCAGGCCAGAAAGAACGAGTTCGCAGTGGAGTATGAAAACTGCTATCACTCTCCATCTTCGCAGTAAGACGATTACATGCTAAGCAGTGTATAAATCGTCTGCTTCAACTAGAGTCAGACTTAAGCTGCTGGCAATTGTGACTTCCCTCTCCAGAAGAGAGTTTTAGCCAAGACTAGAAGAGTCTCCATCCTCGGATAGCAGAACTGCGGAAGATTATGGCTCGAGTGGAGATTAAATTGGAGTACGTTAGTTACTTAGGGACCGAGACAGACTCCTCGTCTTCCTCGATAGAGGGAGACATTGCCTACCTATGAGAAGCGAAGAGCCACCAGCCCAGCGTACGCTAGACTTCATGAACGGGCGAAGCTTCGATGCGAAACCCTTTCTGCAAGACATCAACGCTAAGATGACGATTTCGAATTTCTCCCCAGTAGGAAACAAGAGTGTCTTTTTTGATTAGTTAACATTATTTTATTTATTTAAAGTTGGTTAAGAATAATCATTGTAATAATTACGTTTCCCTCTAGAGTCAAAATATTATATAGTCAATTTTTCCTTTTAATTAACATACCCAATAATAAATTTCTTTAGTAATAAATAATTAATAAAATAAATGTTTATTGTTGTCATTATTTACTAAGATCATTATTGGAGCTATAAAAATGTGATGAAAAAGGTAAGTTTGCGAATAAGTTAAACGAGCCTATGGTCGACAAAAGTTAATTGAAAAGTCACTTCATCCGGGGATCTGATTACCTCTGTCATTCACCCAGATATTGGGGTGATATTTGACTATCTGTAAGGACAGATCTCCCTGGACCCTGTTAAGAAATTTCTTACAATATATATAGTATGTTTTTGTTTATAATTTGTACAATTTTGCTATATTATCTACTTTATTAAGCATAAAAATCTATTAACAAATATTTTTAATGGTCGAAAATATTAATAATATTTGATTCAATTAACGGAATAAGAGTAAATAATAAATATTCTGAATATCAAATTTCTACGATTTACTAAAATAATGAATGAATATCTAGAAATAATCTTTTGTCTAAACCGTTATTCAAATAAAGATTATTCGAATAATATTCAACTCTAATATTAATATTGCATAGCTATTAACCACATTTCTTTTCTTACATTAAAATCGAGTCTGATAGAATTCCAATGAAGACATTACAAAATTAATTGATTTTAATGATTTTGATCACTAAATTCCGACCTTAATTGAATCGATAACTCTTAAGCTAAAATGAATCTTTCTTTAACAAGATATACTTTTTTCTACAACTTTTTTTGTAAAACAATTTGTCTTTCGTTTTAAAACAAACACTATCTTAACAAAATATTGCTTTACTTTTTAATGTAAAATTATTTCGTTCCTCTTTCACATGAGAATGTTCATGATTGTTATCATGCCATGTCTGGGTGTTTGAGATCTAGAAATAACTAAGAGATACCTGAAGTCAGTTCTGTAGATTATTTTGGTTGGAGAGGAGATTGGAAGCGGGATTTCTAAACTTTGGCCATAATCTTGCTTACTATCATAATTATTTTGATTCTGACGTATATCGGTCGGTTCGTGATACATGCATGTATCGACTTAAGAAATCCTCTTAATTTTTTTTTCAAACAGTTGCGAATCAAATCTTGAATTCATTATTTTTTATGATATGTGAGCAAGCGATATAATGACTTCAAACACAGTCGTCTCATTGAAAAATCTTGTAAAAAAATCGTAATATATTTCTTTTTGATATCTTAAAAATTTTACTATGATCCAACATAAATTTACGATTGACTAACACGATTTTGTGTATCCTTATCGATCGAACAGAATATGAAGACAACATTTATCAAAGAATTGATTTGCTTGAGCCGTATTTTTTATTTTATAGAAAGAGTAATGATATCAACTTATGATATTAACATTTTCTTCACTAAAACCATTTTAATTTGTTAATCAAACGTTCAATAAGGTGTTAGAAAGGTTACAATTTTTTAAAAATGATATGGGTTTGTTATTAGTGACGTTTTTGAATATCAAGATCGAAATTTGTTCTTCAAAACACTAATGCTATAACAAGTACCTGAAGTACATGAGTAAATGAACTAAAACACTTGACAGATACAAACTTGTATGAAGCAAGAGATATGTCAAGAATAAAGAAATCATCATTTGTTAAAAACTTGCTTTTTAAAATAAAGTTAAAGGAATTAACATACGAGTAAAGAATAAAAATCTACTTAAATATTGTATATAAATTGAAAAAGAAAATCATAGGTCTAATAGAACTAAGTCCCAGACTTATAACTTCTATTAGAGATTGAATCATTCAGTTTAGCTTGGTAATACAGGTAACCAAAGCTTAGTGAAAAACTTTATTGCTTAATTTATAGTTTTATTTGTACTCAATATTTTAATATTGTTGTCATATAACTAAAACAAATGAATTCGGATCCTTGCGCGTGGGTCAGTCGTGCAAATGAAGCCGCAGTGTTTTATCTTATCAGAACTTGTTAGGTTTATGTCACGTAAAAGCAACAGCTCTTGTAATGTCCCTTTTCAACGTAAGAGCAAACAGCATTTTTCAGAGCTCAAAGAAAGAACAATAGTCCCTTTCATAGCTTACTAGGCGTATCACCTTCTCAAAACGAGGCCCAGTCCGACCATAGTCACGCACGGTCGTCGCTACACACCAACGCCAGTCGGCACGGCCTATTGGGACCTGGGCCTCTGGTTTGGATCTGCCGACGCAGGAACTTGCCCCCGGACTTTGGATCTGAGCTCTTTAGATGTACTCAGGCGATTTTTTTATCTGAGGGCAACCGGAGCCTCTACTCTTTCCCCAATTCTCCTCCTGACTATCTAACGGACGAGGAACGAAGAGTGCCGTCCGAGTTACCAAAAAAATCGAAAAATATATATTAGAAGGCTCTCTTTCATGGTTTCATCTTAGGTTCCATTTTTTATGACAGATAGCCCGACTCCTGCATGTTCTGTTTACCGAAGTACAACTTTCTGCTTAAAAGCGGACGCTTCTTAAGTAATTAAGTGATTATATATATATATATATATATATATATATATATATATATATATATACATCGCATCTACATTAATTATTATGAATTATTTACAGTACGTTTGCTTTTGGTTTTTATTTTTAAATATATTTATTCACCTACTGTAAATTTAGGCAGTGGAACCATTAGTTTGAAAATTTTTATTGTTGCAATGCAAGTATTTTTTATTTTTGACTTTTTATTATTATATTTGTTGGATTATTTGAATCTTTTATAAAATACTAAAGCAAAAAATACTTGAAACTAAATATTGGACAGTATCGTAAAAGGTATGTAAACGGATGTGTCCACTTGGGTTTATTACTTTTACTATTTATGAGTTTATTGTTTAGATGCTTCAAGTTTTCTTATAGATTTTAAGCTTCTCACAAGGGGTTGCAGAATTTTCAATTTCGAGTACTGTAGTTAGTCTTCTGTCGTCGTTTCATTTGAATAGACATATTTTCTTTCCTCGTTTGAAATAAAGTTCATGTTAAAAGATTATTTCGTGTATCATTATTTTAATATTCCACCTACTATATTTAATAAAATATCAATATTCTCTCGGCCCAGATTTCGCGAGTGAATTTTCCGTGATTTTCAGGATAGTGTAATCTATTAATAAAATAAAACTGTGTTAAATACACAAAAAAAGTTTTTTTCTATTAAGTGAAAAGTGGAATCCGTTAAAACAAAAAAGAGTATTAAGACCTGTAATTGTGAAAAATATAGTGTGTGGAAGTTTAGAATCCGCGCTCACCTATCTGAACTTGATTTATTGCACGTACTTGTCGAGCAAGTCCCTACAGTAATGACAGAAGAGTGGAAAAAGTCTGAACGTATTGCAAAAGGTGTAATAGTGGAGTATATTTCAGATTCATTTCTCGGTTTTGTAAAAGCCAATGATACGGTAAAACAGTTTTGCAAAGTCTAGATATAGTTTATGAGAAAAAGTCTGGCAACGCAGTTAGCGATTCCGAAGAAATTGCTGAGCCTGAAACTACAGGGACGTGTCTCATTAATGCAACATTTCACTACTTTGGACGAATGAATTTCGGAATTACTTGCTTACTTAATTAATTGGATTACGAAGATTAAAAAATGATAGTGATGATACAACTTAAAAAATGCTTTTAGCTGATGGAGAGGCAGCGATTTTAATAAATAAACTATTTAAAGCAAAAGATAAATTTTCAAAAGAAAAATAATAGAAAGAAAAATAAGAAAATGATAAAGAAATTAAAGTGTTTCCAATGGGGCAGAGATAATCACCTCATAGAGAATTGCAGATTCTTTAAAAAAAATCAACAGCAATATTGAGGAGACAATAAAACTATACAATGTGCGAATGCAAAACCTCAGGCTGAATATACAAATGGTTTTGCTTTTATTGCTGGAAATGTTTTAAAATAGAATAATATCGTTGGTTTTCTATTGGATTCAGGTGCATTAGATCATATTATTAATGATGATTTGTTGTACAGTAATTATATGGTATTGAATCTTCCTTTAAAAATAAACGTTACAAAAAAAACGAAACTTATTTTAGTGCACTTAAAAAAGGTATCCTGAATATTACCAGTAAGGAACGGATTAAAGGTGTTCTGAAGGACGTCTTATATTGTCCGGAAGTGCCGAAAAATTTACTATCTATCAGCAAAATGCAGAAAGCACGGATGAGTATTCACTTCAATCCAAATGGGGTTGAAGTTACTAAAATTGATAAAATAATTTTTATAAGCCCATAAGTAATTTGATTCATATAGAACTCATTATTAATAAATTATAAAATTAAAGAGTCTATAGTACGATAAACAGTAATTATAGTTTATGGCATCAAACACTTGGACATATCTGCAAATCAAAATTTATTGAAATGAAAAATGATAAGATGGTCGATGATATTAAATTAATTGATAATATTCTAACAAATGATAATATTTGTGAAACTTATATTTTCGGCAAGCAAACAAGATTATCCTTTCAGAAAAGCAAAAATAAAAATCATAAAATTACTACTTTTTATCATTCATTCAGATGTTTGCGGACAAATCACTCCTTCGACAATAGATGATAAAAATTATTTTGTATTGTTTGTAGATGTATTTACGTACTATTGCGTTTGTATTTAATATAATTCAAGTCAGATGTATTTTCTGTTTTCAAAGACTTTAGAAAAAAGTCAAACTCATTTTAATTTAAAAAAGTAAATTTATATTAGATAATGGTAGAGATTATTTATAGAATGAAATGAAGGACTATTGCAAAGATAATGAAATCAGCTATCATTTAACAGTTCCTCATACTACATTATTAAATGGCGTTTCAAAAAGAAGGATTAGAACAATTACTGAAAAAGCACGTACCTTGATAAGTGGCGCGAAACTGAACAAAGTATTTTCACGAGAAGCAGTTTTAACTGCTACGTATTTAATAATTTCAACCCCTACTAATGCTTTAAAACAGTAAAAAATACCATATGAAATATGGCATGGTAAAAAGCCTCAAGTACAAGTTTTCGGTAGTACAATATATGGGAATAATAAAATAAGAAAAACAAAATTTGAAGATAAATCTTGGAAAGGTATTTTAGTTGGTTACGATTCAAATAGCTATAAAATATGGGATGTAGAAACAGAAAAATTTATTGTAGCAAGAAAAGTGCTAGCTGATGAAATAAATTTTTTGAATTCGAGACCAGAAATGAGGCTTGAAGGAATTGTAATAAAAATTCCAAGAAAAATGATGAACACGATGTTTGCAACAAATCAGTAGAGCCTTATAAATTTGATAATGGATAATCAGAAAAATTCCTGTAAGATAAATCTGAGAAAAATGAATCAGGTGAACAAGATTCGAAAATAGACAGAAATTCAAATGAAAATTTAAACAAGTCTAATAAATCTATAATAGAAATAGATAATTGCAATCAGTTAGAATTTCAAAATGATAGATATAATACAAAGAAAGTAATTACAAATCTAAGAAAGAGTGATAGAGCCAAAAATAAACGAAGAATTTCTTATGAAGAAATAAATTACGTTTTGTGTGCACAATCAGTAAATTGTGAAATTCCCCATAATTTCAATAATATTCAAAATAATATCTATAAAGAAAAATGGGGAACAAACAATTAAACATTAATTAAATTTACAGTTTTTTAATAAAACTTGGATACTAGATCAAAGCCACAAAACAACAATATTATAGATTGCAAATTAGTCTTCGTTATTAAAAATCATGAACATGGAAATCCATTGAAATATAAAGCGTGTGTTGTTGCTCGTGGTTTCAATCAAAAATATTTAAATGATTATAGTGAGATCTTTGCTCCTATAGCAAAAATTACAAGTTTTAGATTAATTATAGCGTTTGCAAATCAATATAATTTGCTTATTCATCATATGGAGGTAAAAACTGAATTTTGAAATGGTTTATTGCAGGAAACAATTAAATACAAAACAAATCAAGTTTGTAAATTAAATAAAGCTATATATGGACTGAAAAAAACAGCAAGATGTTGGTTTGAAATTTTTGATAAAATATTAGTAGAGAATATTTTAAAATTCATTAGTTGATCGTTGTATATATATTTTAAATAAAGAAGAAATATTTAAGAATATATGTTGTACTTTACGTAGATGACTTAGTAATTTTTACAATCGATATTCGAACAATGAATAATTTAAAAATCTATTTAATGAATAAATTCAGAATGATAGATTTAAAAGAAATTAAACTATTTCTTGGAATAAAAATTGAAAAAAACAATGATGTAATTACACTTGATCAAAGTTTAAATATAAAAACGATTTTAAGTAAATTTAACATGAGTGATTGTAATGCTGTAAGCACACCACTCAAAAATAAAATAAATTATATTGATTGAAATTCAGATAACAACTACGACATCCCTTTACAAAAATCTTATCGGATGCTTAATGTATGTAATGGTTTGTACGCGGCCATATTTGAGTACAGGAAAAAATATTTTAAGTAGTTATTCAAATAAAAATAAAACAGAACTATGGAAATGCCTAAAAAGAGTTTTGAGATATTTGAAAGGTTCGATGAATTTAAAATTAATTTATACGAAAGGTAGCAGTGAAAATATTTTAAGTGGTTATGATGATTCTGATTGGGGTGGTCACGAAGGTACTGATTGAAAAAGTACTACAGGCTACTTATTTAAATTATTTGAAAAATGCACGATTTACTGGAATACTAAAAGACAAGCATCTTCAACAGAAGCAGAATATATGGTTTTATTTGAAAGTGTTCAAGAAGCATTATGACTAAAATCGTTAATAAATAGTATAGAAATTAAAATCGTGAAACCGATTGTAGTTTATGAAGACAATAACGGTTGTATAAGTATAGCGAATACCCCAAGTAATCATAAGCGATCAAAACATATAGATATTAAATATCATTTTTCGAGAGAGCAAATAGAGAAAAATGTAATAATATTGAAACATATTTCCACAGGGGAGCAGATTTCTGATGTACTAATAAAACCATTGTGAAATACCAACTGTAAAATTCCTTGAACTCAGAAAAGGAATGGGCATGGAGAAATATTGTTTTCATAAATATATTTTATACTAGTAATAAAAGACGGTTTGAATAGGTTTTGACGGGTTTCCCTATTCCTTGCAACAAATATTGAACCGTATGTAATTTCCCAGAACAAACGAGGAAAGAATCTCGACTGATAAGAACTATCGTATATCCAATTTTAAGTTATATATTATTGTATTTACTCAAGTTTTTGAGAGGGCGTGTTAGATTATTTTGACCTTCTATAAAATAATAAAGCAAAAAATACTTGAAACTAAATATTGGACATTATCGTAAAAGGTATGTAAACAGATGTGTCCACTTGGTTTTATTGCGGTCTGCCCCTTTGCTGCTCTGCGCGGCAAATGATTTACGAGTTTAGTGTTTAGATTCCTGAATTTTTTTATAGGTTTTAAGCTTCTCACAAAGGCTTGCAGAGTTTTCAATTTCGAGTACTGCAGTTAGTATTGTGTCGTCCTCTCGATTGAATAGACGTCTTTTCTTTCCTCGTTTGAAATAAAGTTCATGTTAAAAGATTATTTCGCGTATCTTTATTTTAATATTCAACCTACTATATTTAATAAAAAATCAATAATATTTTTATTATTTTTGTTAAAAAACTTTTTTTAATCATGTTATTTAATTATTACTAATTGGTTTATGACGAATAGGAATCGAATTCAATTCTCAAAATTTAAAATTGTAATATATTTACCCCTTCCTGCCATGTATGATCCTATATTCGGCAATCCTGATTCAGATTATAAAAATATGATGAAACACTTTATTGCTATTTATGATACGAATCTGCAATAATTTTCTATTTCTATTCGAAATGTAATTCTTTTCGTTGTTGGATTAATTATTCTTGAATAAATATGATGTAATATTATGTAACAAGGCAAAAGAAGATTTGGAAACACGTATATGTATGCAATGATATTGCATTTATTTGTACAAACCTAAAATATCCATACAGCTATTCATGATTCTTTTTGCAAATATCGAATGAATTATTTACTAAACTGTTCTCAACATCCAACAAAATTTGTATAGGCTTTATTCATCAAAACGTTAAGGAAATGATACGGTATGTACAAGAAAGCTTAGTATTTATTAGTAATTTATATATATATATATATATATATATATATATATATATATATATATATATATAATATGGATGCTAAGTTATATTCCATACGAAAAAGTTTCGAAATTCCTCTTCGTATAAATTACCAATAGATCAAGATGACCAAACGCGTCTTCAAAATTCGAGCACAATTCGCTGTTCTTGTCCATATGTACATAGTTGGATGGTAGTAATTAAATATAAATAAAAAATAAAAAGCGTAATTAGATGGTTTTAAATATTGTCTAACTACACGGAAAAAGTCAAATTTGTCACTACGCGAAATAAATTACTGCATTACATATGGAATTCAAAGTTTACTATTTGTTTAGTCTCAAATTTTCTTTCTTTCGACGAAATTGTCGCCGAAAACTAGATAGTTTTATATTTCATTGAAAGGAAAAATTATAACGCTCCTTATCTTTGATCTCGTAAGTCCCATTTATTTGCAAATATATCATACTCAAGAGATTATATTATGGATTTATTAGTGCATGTGTGCACTATGACGGTGATTCTTTACTAAATAAAGAATAAAATTCACTGAAGTTTAAGATATCTCCTACGCTTGATCAGTTATACAAAGTTCTTGGTTGTATGATATGAATATACAATATTTTTTCGTATATGATCGCTCTATTAGTTTATTGCTAGTCAATACTCGTTACTCGATCATTGACGAAGAGATTTAGGAGAAAACTATATTAATTTCTCGAAGAGAAATATAAATTCTATTATAGAATTATGAAGATATGCTTTAATGAAAGATATTACGATACGTACAGATGTGAACGTATGATTTATTATACGTAAATTAGTTAGTTGATATTATTTAATCACAGAGTAAGATCAAACCATATCGTATATCTATGTCTTACTGTATTTTATTTCAATTTTCCTTTATCTTGTATAAAATTAAAATTTTATAATTTTTAATTCTCCATACTCAAATGCAATTATATTATATATTTTCAAACCATTCTAATAATTATAATGCGCGTTATTTTACGTTACGAAAAAATTAAATTTGATAAAAGAAAAGAAGAATAAGAACCCGAGAAATTAAGAAATATTAAATAGGATATTTAATTGAACGTATTTAAACTTAGCCGTGAGGTAGCGACCTCTGAAATAAAATGAACTTGTATTAATACTAGAAATGGTATAATGTGATTAGAAAATTAATCATTTAACATATTTGAATCCAAAGAAAAATTAAGTTAAGTTCGCGTTAACGTACTTTTTGTGAATATAAAGTAAGGGAAAAAATTGTACAGAAGGCCAGCTCTCACTGTACATTCGTCAAAACGAGTCGCACAGAGAAAACCAGCACTTTCCGCTGCTGAACTCCAGACATCTGGAAAAAAACTTCGGTTTCACAGACAAAAGGCGCTCCTTTTGGCTGAAATCTCAGGTTGAAGTATTACCTGATAGACTTAGCACTCTCTGAATCACGTAGGGTGTGTCCAGGATCCGAATCGAAGGCCGCTGATAAAACCGTCGCTCGTCCATTGATTTTGCAGGAGGAAAGTGTACGCCTTTCTCTGCAAAATGAATCTAGAAAATATATACTGGGAGTTAAGTGCTCTTTACAACAGTATTTATTTTAAATAAGACATTGATAAGGTAATAAACAACAGTGGACACTGCTTTGCCAACGGGATAGCCATATGTTATAATCATAGTGGTCTCTGACAATAGATTTTATGGCTTTACTTTAAAATATCATGAAAACGTCTAGAATTGTGTATTGTATTAAAATTCTCCGTTTTGTCAATTTCACGGTATTCCTAAATTTGTAATCGATAGGTACAGTATTTTTCATAGCTTCAGCACTTTTAGAATGAAGAATCGATTAATAAGAAAAAGAAATAGAACTTAGAACGAAATTTAAAAGACATGCATTTTGATGCCATCAGTTGTATCAATATGCGAATATCAATAATCAATATCAGTTGTATCAATTGTATCAATATATATATATATCTTTTTAGGCACAATATGACCCTCGTTCCACTGTAGTGCTCCATGTATTCATTCGGAATTTATACATCGACCACATACACCACTTATACATCGACCGCCTGTAAGACGAAAAATAGAATCCTACATAGTCTTAGTTTAAATTACAGCATTGGTCTTTTTCAGTATGTTAAAATGTTGTATATCCTACTTTTAAATCCACACGTACCACCCAAACTCTCCCTTTATTATTAATTTTACATGTTAGGTTGTACTCTGCATGTCCTGTAGCATCAATAAATTATTTTTCCATTTACTGTATATAAAATGAAACTATCTACGTGACTATCTATGTGACTTCGTCTATATATATATATATATATATATATATATATATATATATATATATATATATATATCGACATAAACTATCGATTACTTTTGGATCAGTTGTTGATTCGCGCCAACAAATCTAGATGATTATAAAGTTTAAGAAGACACACCACCTTAGAATTACAAATTTAAAAAAAGCATTTGACATATGTTATAAATATTATATATAACATTTATCTTTGTTACGATAAGTTGACATTATTATTTTAATGAATTGCAAATCGATTAAGTTCATACGATCTAAAACTACGTAGGAAGTATGTATTGTACAATATTCCAATTCACAATGACTATAGAATTACAAGGTAACTAATCAATTAAATGAGCTTAAATTTGAGAATATTGTTGTCCAATATTGTTGAAATTTTATTACAAAAATAATTGTGAAATAAATGTGTGTGCAATTAAGGATGATTCTTTGAATTTGCAGTTGTGTAGTTTATAGACGATGTTCTGCACATTGTCGGGGCGTAGATTTTGGGGTTTCCCGCTATGGAGTAACACCTGGAAGCATGCTGTGTCATATAAGACTTATATTCAGCTTTAGATGTAAACAATGTTTCGTGTGGAAATTTATTTGAAGCTATTTTTAGTCTTATTGTGTATGCCGGTGTGTGCAGTGCTGCTAAGATCTTTTTTCTTCGTGCTGTTTTAATAAAGATAAATTAACAGAATTTTGTCGTCTCTGTTCATTGTGTTTTTCATTATTCTTAAATATTCTATAAATATATTTATTTTGATATAAAGAGAGGAAATTTTATTTAGGTAAATAGAAAAAAAATAAAATTTTAAATGTATAACATTAAACAACAATTAACTAAAAAAAGCATTGATAGATTTCTAAAAGTTTTTCTAAATCTTCAAATTGAATTCCCTCTGTTCATACCAAAATAAATATATTGAATAATAATATTTTCTAATTTAAGCTCATTCGATCCAGTGTTTCTATTGGAACTCCACGGTCAGTAAATATAGATTTTATATGTACTTTCTACTATATCTTCAAATTCTAATCATGTGGAATTCAATAGGTCTTAATCGTTCAAATTATTGATGATAATATCTATTTATTATAGAAATGAAGAGTTTTATATATAATATTTCAAACAGTCTCAAATATTTTTTCTTTTTGTAATTTAAAGTTGGCGCACCCTTTAAGTAGATAAAGGCACATGAAAAACAGAAAGTCATAAACTCCGAAGTTTACGTGTATTGTTAGAATATATAGAATAGTAAATATTTTTCATATAGCAATGTTATATGTAATGTATTCATGGGTTCTAAAAAATTTTTTCATGTACTGCATTATACGAGGTGAATGTATCGAGAGGAAAACAATTGGCACTTTTTAAAATAATAAGTTAATGTCATTCAGAAAAAAGTGCAATAAAAGGTGAAACAAGAGTAAAAAACGATGTATTATACAGAAAAAAAATTAAAGGGTAGACTTCTAAATAGTAACCACTCTCGATTTTGCTGAAAATTGATATTTTCCGAGACTAATTCGAAAAACCAAAAATGTTATGGAGTTTGTATTATTTTATTATGTTATATTACATTATATAAAGTCACTATAATATTAGGAATCAGTGCTTCCGATAACAAAAGCATACAAGTTTTCAGAAAAATCGTGGATCATTGTTTTTCGAAAGTTCGTCTAAATTATAAAATAAAGTGATTAAATAAAGTAAATATGTGCTCAGAAAAATCTTGGTTAAGAAACTATGTTTATAAATAAACGCGACTCTTGTCTGAATGTAAACGCCAGTTTCATTTGAGTTAATCACGAGATTAATCACTATTAAAAAATATAGCATACGCAACTTGTTGCGTAATCTACTGTTCTCACCGTAGCAGTGGACTTCAGACGTTACGGTATACTCGGCATGAAACGCATAAAAGTGTGTACGCTGGACTCTCTGAAATCAACTTATGCCACTCTTATCGCTCTTAGCTGTAAAATAAGCTCTTAAGCCTTAAAGTTACACGATATTGAGATTCTGGCGCGGACGAGAAAGATACATAGAAACGAGAGCGAGGAAGGCAGATTACTCTGATTGAGGCGTTTATACAACTACCGACATCCTCCGGATATCCGGTCACTACGAGTTTCCTTTTTCGATGTGCCTATATCGACCTTAAGCTTCTACTATGTCGTTTATATTTGTTGATATGTGCGAATGATGATCATCAGAATAATCGTGCAATGTGTACTTCGTTGATGATCTGGATGGTTCAAGCTTATGCCTAGTAGGCCGCTGCTACATAGGCGGCGTTAACCATTCAGAATTACATTGACCCTCAAGAGAGTGATCTGAATTAGCAGTGATAATATAAATCAATGAATAATCATCGCTGATTGTGTCTTATAATTTATTTCAATTTCGGAGTGAACGAAGGATGAAATAGAGGCTAAGGGGTAGAATAAAAAGTAAAGTATAATCCTGAACAATTATATATAAGTAGACCTGAAAATTTCATATAAATATCGATATTTTATAAATTTAGAATAACGAAAAGCATTAATACTAACTTGTTCTATTTTTAAAATTACGAGACATAGATTTTTTAATTAGCTGCACTCCTGAAATTAGAATTTCCATGCACAAAATTATAGTATGAAAAAAATGTATAATTTATATTTGACATCTAGGTTAATTGTTACATACTAGGTAGTTAGTTACATATATCTACAAATATTAATATAATATAAAACTGAAACACACTCGTATAAATATGATGAAATTGTCGTATTACTAAACAATAAACGGAAAAAGAATTTTGTATTAAATATCATTATAGATAGACATTTTTTAAACAAAAAAAAACTTACACAAGCTTATTTTCTTTACAATTAAAATCTTCGGAATTATTCACAATTGTACTTTTTTAGTTTTATTCTAATCAATCGAAACAAAAAAATAAAAGATTTTTTAAAAATAATTTCCAATGAAAACTTGTTTTATTTATATTGCATCGATGCATCGGAATTTTTGCTTCTGGAAAGTGGAGTACAGCTCTGTTTCCAATTTCTCGGAATAATCAACCTTTTCTCTGTATACTCATAGGGCTATATATTTATTATTAAGAAATATGCTTTATTCGATTTAATATAAAAGAAATTTTTTTGATACAGTTTTACATTATACCGTTGATCTCTAAAAATGCGTTCTATCTCACATCTAGCCAATTAGTGACAATTATTAGTAATAATAAGTAGGAATGATAAAATAAAAAAAGTTAATTACTCTATTTTATCTGAGATTCCTTATTTAAAACATAATCTTCATCTACATAAACTGCTAATATTTAAATGATATAAACGTTAATACATAAATGTATTACAAAAAACTTGAATAACAAAATATTCGACCCACAACGAATAGTTAGTATTTTTTATTTCCTGTTTTATATATATATATATATATATATATATGAGGTTATATGTATAAAAAAGAGAGAGGGAGAGAGAGGGAGTGAGAGAGGGAGTGAGAGAGGGAGGGAGAGGAAGAGGAAGAGGAAGAGGGAGAGGAAGAGGGAGAGGAAGAGGGAGAGGGAAAAAGAAGGATAGGGGGAATAGAAAGGAGAAGATGGAATGGTGGTAGAGAGAATGAAACAGGGAAGGGGTGAGAGGAAGACAGCGAGGGAGGTGGGAGAGAGAATCTGTTGCATTAAGAACTAACAACAAAATTGGTAACTAAAAAAGAAAGTTTAGTTTTCTGTACACAGCCTGATTGTAAGCTTAATATATTACATAGGCTGAATGCCAGAATGCTAGACCGTGCAGCATTGCAGCATTGCGTAGTCTAGCGGTGAAAGTTGTACGCCTTTAGTACAAAAAGCACTATAAAAAACAAGTCTCGTGGTTACTTCATTACATGTCATTGGAAAAAGTCATTGTACTTATAAAATTAAGGTATTCTGTTATTTACCAAATATAACAAAAAATAAACAGGGAAGAATGCATATAATTTTTAAAAAGCGAAGAGGCATTTTCATTAAACAGTTGGTATATTTTCTATTATCCTTGTAAGGTACACATTCTTTATGAAACTTAATCCTTTAGAATAACTTACTGATAGAATATGGAAGTAATCGAATATGTTAAGTGCATGCATCTTGTCCGAATGAATTTTGACTGAAAAGTTGTTTGTTATAGCGATTTGAAAAATCAAGTTTTTCAAATCACAAAAATGACTTCATTTCTTAGAAGTTTACAATTTCGAAAAAGTTGTTTAATAAAACAATGAAAAATGTTTTTTAAGTAGGCAAATGTCCATTCATCAATGAAGAATTTAATTTTTATACGTGGGATGAACTAAAATCTATAAGAGCGTTTATTGATAAAAAAGTTTCTTTGCATCTTTTTACTTAAAATTATGTTTTCAGTAAGATAAAAGGCTAAGTTTAAAACAGGAAAATTTACAATATCGCCAATAACCCGCATCACCAATTCCATAGCCACATGTAAATAATATAGTATGCATTTAAAGATATAAATAATATAAAATTTAAATATATACGTTAGAGAAAACTATGGTGTGGCATGTGAATATTATGACTGTAACGGTACGTATAACGGTATCCATCTAGTAGGGTGCGGGGAAAGCCCTGGGAAAAGGGTCATTATACAGATTCGGACGAGTACGGGTAACTGACCGGACGGATCGAGATAATAGTAAAGAGCAAGCAGAAAAGGCAGATAGAAGAGTTGCATCAATGATCGAATGTGCACAGTATTAGGTTTTATATGCTGAGTAATATTTCTTATAATTACAGAAGAAATGGCAGTCAACTATAATGTTATGCCTAGAATGTAGTGTCTATTATTATTTTAAATCAAAGTAGGAAAAAATTCTAAAAATCTTTATTGTTATTTGTAAAAATGTTTGAAATTGATTTTATGCCTTATAATTTCAAAATTTATTTCTTTGTTAAATCTAATATTTTTAATATAGAGAGAAATATTGAAATTTTAATCTGAAATGGTGGTGAGCATTTATTAATTACTGATTTGATTTTCTTTTGATGAATAATCGGTACTATAATTATTTTTATTTGATTCATTTATACACTTTCAAATGCGTTTTCCCAAGACAGAGTTCTAAAATCAGGCACTTGGAATATTTGAAGATGTTTTTAACCTTGAAAGATATATACGATACTTGTAAAAAGAGGTTCCAGGGTTTCTAGCGATGTTTCCAATGTACAGGAGAGAGAAAGGAAAATAATTTTATAAAATCCTATTTCGCTCTTTTACAATATATAAACCGCTGAGCAATGTGAGAGAACTAAGATGTTATGAATTTATTTTTCTAATTGTCGCTAATTGGGTGTCTAGTTAACTTCTTTACGAATATATCTGCTTTTTGCTGCCCAAAACAGAAGTAGCCTAGTTATATGAAGCATTTAAGTTTACTTGTGTATGTTTCGAGTATATTTGTGTATGATTGTTGCTTGTCTTGTTATTTGCAACTGGAGTATAGTTTCGTATTCTATTCTAATTGTACATAGATTAGCATGATGAATGAAAAAGAAGAAACTCGTTGTCCGATTCCAATTTGCATGGAATACTTCCTCTGGAAGTATATACTCGAATTTTTTAAAAATTTGGAATGATATTTTTCAGAAATTTCATCAGTATAATTCTCATGTTATCTAGAATTACTAAGTTATCTTAAGTTATCTTAGTTTTTTGCTTTAAATGGAAGAAAATGAAATTATTTAAAACATTTCTCAAAATTCAAATTTCAATGCTTTACTTAGATCTTAGTTTATACTATCTCGATACATTCATAAATTCAAATGCTTTTTTTGTTTCCGAAGAATTGCAGACCTAGGATTTTATTACTAGTGGGACCATTTCATTACATTTGTGAAATTACAGCTTTCTAAAGCATGGTATTATTGATACTTTACGAAGAAAAATTTGCTTTTGGTATAAAAAATACAAGAAAAATATAAAAAGTTGAAATATAGTATGTTTTTATTAGTTCTCAAAAAAGAAACTGGAAAAAAATCGTCGAAAATAAAGCCGTTAAAATAAACAATTTACTTTTTTATTTATTTTACACGTGTCTAATCATATAAGAGGGAATTACAAGCATATAATATGTAAATATTTCAGTTATTGAAGTTAATAATTTAACTTTACTATTCATTAAAAAATTAAATAAAATAAGTTGTTATCTATTGAATTAATAATCTTTTAATATGCTAACATTTTTCTAATTTTCTGAAGTAGCTAAATTTCACGTCATTATTCATATATATCTTATAGTGTATGATTTTCAGAATTAGCAAAACTAAAAACAAATCTATACATAATTTCGACATTTCTATTACTGCGAAAAATCAGGATAACTCTAAAACAGTTAATCGGATGAACGAAAAAATATAGTCTAATTGATGTATTTGATTCGATAATACATATTGAACTAAAACTGAGTTCTTCATGTTTTCTAATTGTGGGTCCTAATTTTGAAATAGCTATTTAAACCAAAATATTATATGGTTCGTTAATATTTTTCTTTGAATTTTCTTAAAGATATACTTTAGGTCAAGATGGGTTTGTTAAGTAGCTAAGTACATTCGTTACAATTCCAAATATTTCAAATAACAAATACAGTAGAAATAAAAAACGAATACGACTATGTACGGCATTCTCAGGCGTTCATTCTGGAAGCTGCAGTGAGTCTGCTGGATGTCACTACTGCTGCTATTGTTCGTCTGCTGCTGTTGAAGTTGTTGTATCTGTGGCGTTCTATGAAGTCCCAATTCACGTTGTAGCTCATTTTGGCAGTGACGTAAATTGCGGGTGAGGTGTTCCTGATGTTGGTGCTGCTGCTGTGATGGTATAGAGCGTGTAGGACTTTGGTTGCGCCATAGATTACGTACAGCCTCACTAAAAATACGTCCTTCTAGCTGAGCTTCGGAAACGTTTGTCACCGAGAAGCGTGGTGGAGATGCTAGTTCATAATTATCTCTGATTTCGGTTTTTGTTACTTCGCCTACAAGAGTTATAAAAAGTATAATATAGAATGTGCAGTATAAATGTTATATCTTTTTGGTTAAAAAGAAATAAAATTACGTTCAGATGATTTTTGTTTCAAATAGTGCTTGTACCGAAGATAAAATCGTTATTAATGTTTTTATTAATATAAATGCAATAATATACTGTTATAAATAATAACATTTTCCTATCAAAAGCATCTATAGATTTCCTGAAAAGGTCATAATTTTTGTTGAATGATGTGATTTTCCAGAAAAAATGCATTTATCGACGTCATCTTCCCGCAAAAACTACTGTACCATAGAGGGTACGTTTCTTCGAAATATTAGTCTTAGGAAACTATTTCTGGTATTGAAAACTACAGAAGTTTGAGATAAAAAAGAAGGAATATTCATTGGAAATGAGGAACGATGTACAAATCAAACGCACATTCACAAACTGAGTAACGTATACAAGCATGTTCTGTCTATATATTGCTTTTGCTTTGCTCGTGTGCAAACTTGTTTACGTTTCTATCTTAGTGCATAATTTACTATTAAACCTGATAATGATAGATACTTTGGCAAGATTTCTCTTCCAACCCGTCGATAAGTCAAAGGCAACTGAACCTTTTTGATTCATCTGTTTTTTAAACTTTAGTCAAATGAAACTATTCGTATTAATCGTATAGGAACATCAAATTACAAGAAAATATTTTATTTTAACAAACTAATAAAAAAAGTTTTGTAAAAATACTTCTTATTTATCATACTTTCAATAGGAATTCATTTAATGTATGTAAAAGTGTAAATAAAAAGAATATTTTCAATCATAATATGAATACAATTATCCATCTTTATTATTTATATTTACTTCACATTGAGATCTTTGTCAACATTCTAGGCTTGATATCGTTTTAGATTTTAAGTCCTAATACCGCCGGCGCATTTATTATAAATGAGAGTCTAACGAAGTAGCGTCACATCGGTTGATGACTCCTATAGTAGGACATCGTGATGTGTGCGTTTTCGACAGTTCCATAGAAGTCAAGATTGTCAGCAAATTTAAAATACAGTGGTCACCTTGACCCGTGTTCTTGATGATACTCCGGTCAAAGATAATCGTTTAACATATCGACTTCTCGTGTCTAGCTCACGAGTCTGTTTTACGATTGTAGTAGTGCCAGTCAGTGTGTGAATATTATATCCAGTCCTCTCTTATTAATGCAAACTTGAAAAAGACAGGATTGCGTTCTAAGCGGAGACTGAAGTCGACGATAGGATCACGTGTCCTCGTGGCTCATGACACGCAAGGGTGAACTTTAGATCTTGAAGGTCCTGTTTGAGTAACTGACTGTCTTCCCATTTTTTCCAAAAAGAGTTGGCGTATAAGTTTTTTCCGTGTTAATAGGCATATTCAAAGACTATAGCGATATATAGCTAATTATAAAGACTATAGCGTTGTATAGCGAAATTTAAGAATATAGTGCAGATTGAAGTATATACAATACAATTACCTTGAAACTTTTTTATTTACCGATTGACGTTGAATAAAATTTCTAAGATTTGTATGTTGGGTAGTTGAAACAGTGCATGGTATAATCATTCAAAACTTCACGCTCTTACACAATCAGTTAGGCAAGCAATTAATTTCACATACAGGTATGTATTGCTAAACAGCTTTCCTAGACATTAATACCTATTGAATGAGATTTGTTTTGAGTATTTTTAGTAGTGAAGAAATGATCACTTGTACAAATCAGTCTTAATAAACAGAAACAGCCATCGTAATGCAGCGTCATAGGATGGATAAATCTCCAAGCAGTTCCCTCGTTGGCGAATATCGCTGAGCCGTTCTTATAGAAGTTAGATACTACTGTAAACATCGCTTGCAGTTCCGTATCGGCACCTATCTAAGTTGCGGCATTGTCGCTGAATAATTGCTGACAGTGGTTTTGTGGCTATCAAACCGTCGATGTACTACGATGAACGTCGCATTTATCCAATCGTTTACCAACTACTAAATGTATGGCCTTAGTATCAAAACAGACGAAAAGTACTATAAACCTTTATAAGAATGGTGGCTTCGCCCTTTGGAGATAGGTACTACGAAGGAGCCGACTTAGTCCATCCGAGTTGTCGTGAAAGGTCTTGCTGGAGTCACATGCTCTGTCGGGAGATTACCAATGAGTTGATGGGCTATTCGTGGTTTATACCTTTGACACGTAATACAATTATGTATCGTTGTCTTAAACAATGATCGCATTCTAACAATCCACACAAATCATAAAAAAAATACTTGTCGTAAGCGTGGGTCCACCATACAATGCGTACTGGTGTGCATATCTCACGAACAAACGGCTAAGCGATGAGAAACGAGGAAGTATAGGCGGGTGTTGTATTTGTCGCGACAATTCGGCATTAGTTAGACGGCTTCAGATTCGTAAGATATCGCCATCATCAACTAAAGGTCGTAATTTACGCAAAAGATCCTGCATAGACAGATGCTTGTCCATTTTAATTTGTTCGATTTCTTTTCCGTAAGCATGCGGTTGCGCTAATTTCATAACTGCGAGTCCAGCGCGAGCTACCTCAATCGCTGTAATAAAATTCGAATACGGCGTTTCTCGAGCCTTCCGACGCCTGAGTTGCAATATCGGTGGCAAGCACCACGCAGTTATACGTATGAGTCGAGTAAGACTCGAGAACTTAGTCAATAACACTGGCTCGTCAGTGTTTGGTCGTATATAATGCACTTGCGAAGCTGTGGTGGGCCAATTCACAGATTGAGAGGCTAGCCACGTTAGTCCATGCCACCACAACTCATTCAATCGCAACTCGGCCGACGATAAGCCGCGCGTAGCTAGATCAGCCGGATTATGTTTTGTTGGGACGTGGTCCCAAATCGCTAATGGCAGCTCTGTTTGTATCAAGGATACGCAATTGGCCACGAATACTTTCCAATGGTATGGCATCCAGGTGATTTGTAAGCCAATTTAATATAATTTGGCTATTGGACCATAATCGAATGGACACCTGTTGTAAAAATTTTAACTTTTATACATGCATCACGAGTTTCACAAGTAAAGTAGGGGTGCAGAGCTCTAATTTGGAATACTCACCGTTTTAACGGGGGAAATTTTTGCGTCAACAGTGAAACCCGAAATGTATAGTTACGTTCATTGATTCTGGGGTAAATTACCGCGGCGTAGGTATAAGAGGACGCATCGCAAAAACCGAAAATCTCAAAATTTAGAGCCCGCGATAATCTAATCCAACTTACCGACAATGCTGAACGAACCGCTAGCGATTGGCAATAGAGCTCCCACTTTCCCCAAATTTCCGGCGACAGAGGCTCATCCCATACACATTTTTCGATCCCTAAATCCTGCATGATGTTTTTAGCCATAACGGTGATCGGAACCAGCCATCCTAACGGATTGAATAAACACGCAACATCTGAATAAATGGATCTTTTTGTCATATTTCCCACTCTGTTGCTAACATTAGTACAACTAAAATTGAAGCTGTTCATCTCGCTTACGCACATAAGTATTTGATTCAAGGCAAGCTGCTCTGAACGGAAATCGTATTTTCTCCTCGCAGGCCAGCTGTAGTAACGCGCACATTGTTGGTACGGCGCACATGCTGTGTCGTACACGTAACAGTTTTTAAACGGTAGTCCGTGACCGGTACATCTATCGAGGGGGGACACAAGATTCGTTGTAGATCTTGATCTTCGCGCGTGACCCTTCTTTATTTAAATATCTTTAGAATGTCAGCGGTAATCATATACTGATAACGCCACCAGTTCAAGAGGATCAATGAGAAATCTCCGTGAAGTGGCGGGCTTGTTATGAGAAAGTCGTTTAAACAGTACTTCTCATGCGTTTTACGAAAGTCGTCGAATATTACGCGTATTTTGTATTTTTCGGGTGTATTGATAATCAGAGCGTGATGCGACAAATACCATGAACACGGATTTATAATTTGTGCTGGAGAAACTGGAGACATGTGGTCTAATTTAAATAAGTCTCCATAAAATCAGTGCATTCTCGCGCTAAATTCAAATCCTGCGAAAACCATTGCAGCTGATGTTTCAAAGAACCAAACACCATTTTTCGCATTTCAACCGCTGTGCGTGATGATTCCGATGTCAACCGAAAACGTACTCTGAAAAGTCCCATTGCATCTCGAGCGTATATCTCTTCACAGAGCTTTTCGCACGTCTCGTCTACCGGTTTCAAATTTCTTTTATTGATCGATACTTCTTCGATCGTCCAAAAGTGTTAAATTACTTCACTTAAATCGTTAGTTGCAGTGTATTGAAGCGCTTTCACCGATGTTTCTTTATCCGGCGCCGGCCGCCGTGCAGCACTATTTTGTGTCGGTGTTGAGATGATTCAGCCTAACGAACTGTTTTGTGCCACTAAGAACGAACCTGAGAAGCTCCTAAGACCTGAACGTAGTAACCGGCCATAAACATCAGCATCTAGCAGCACATCGATTTGACCCAACTCATGGAAGTTCGGGTCTGCGACGGGAAAACTTTGAAATAGCCGAAGTCGAGTTTTACAACATTACGTATCAATAAGTCAGATGTAAGTCGCCGTAGCCACTATGTCGGTGAGCATAGTTTGAACGTGATTGCGCTGTAACCCGAGTATTTGCACAAGCAATTCAGAAACAAAGGTTGTCTCCGACCCCTGCTCAAGGAGACCGCGAACGCGAGTTTGGTTGTCGTACGGACCGAAAACGGTAACCTGAGTGGTAACTAAAAATATAGCGCATTTACTTATATCTACATTGGACGCATTTATTAAACCCTTGGAACTGACGGTAGCATGAGTCATGTTTTAACTCATTCGTGTCCCGCTAACAGTTTCAGCTGTGCCAACGTTACCGTCCCTAGAAATAAAGTCGTCAGCGTTTTCGGAACGTTTATAATGAAATAAAGAATGGTGATTTCCTTTGCACACAATGGGTGCCATCTTGATACTGTCAAGTTTGTTTCAACAATACAAATATTCTAGGGTAAGCGAATGACGCTATTAGAATATAATAATACCATACTATATAAAAGAAAAAAACAGATTCAGAAATAAAAATACACACTTGATAAATGGAGCATTCACCACTCATATAGAGATTAGTTATAAACTAAAACTTTACATAGATAAATATATAAATGCTGTATATTGATTTACAAAATCACATCTTTCTCACCCGGGGCACTATATTTTATATTTAGAATAAATCCAATTGTACGTACTTATAGCAAAGTTAATAAAAATATGAATATAAATCTTACCTGAAAATCTGGTAAAATATCATAAAATGTTAAATACACAAATGATAGATAGGGGGTATCATATTTATAAATAACATACAAAGAGTTATAACAAAATCTTCTTTAATTCATAAAAATATCACAACTGGTACTTAATCGGCATAAAAAACCACAGTCGTAAGTGAGGGTAAAGCCTTATAAATACCGGTGAGCTAAGTGCTATGATACTTTATAAATAAACAATTACAATTAATCACTTAGATACTATGAGAAAGTACTGGAATTACAACACGAAAACATACATAAACATTCCGACCTAAAAGGTAAACTATACGCATATAAATAATAATCAAAGATCGCCTTACTTAAAGTGGCCACTCGACGAGAAAGACAGAGAGAGAATTAGAATTAGAATTTCATTTATTAAAGCCTAAGGACTCGTGGTCCTTCATAGGCCAGAGAGAGAGAGAGAGAGAGAGAGAGAGAGAGAGAGAGAGAGAGAGAGAGAGAGAGAGAGAGTGAGAGAGGGGGCGGGTGCTCGTCTACCACCGGGGCGTCTATCATCAGTCGAGCAGGTAGGTATTCCTGCACACTTTTTTTTTGTTATTTAACGTCGCTCTATTTATGCTTCCAAATAATCGGCGCTAATCAGCGACGGAGGTCTACGATGTGTTTGTAACCAAAGCACATGTAAATTATTACAGCGGTGCTTGTGTCACTCGGCCGAGACCGGGATTTGAACTCGGATCACCAAGTTACTAGTCCTTCGCTCTAGCGATCGAGCCATCGTATGCCTCCAATTCCTGCACACTTCCAAGCGCGTCTCAGTATCGACATCTCGGATTTTTACACTGTGACGCCGCCGTATTTGCCGAACTGAGCGCAGAATTATACATACACAAAACACCTAGAGATGTGAGGACGTTCTCTAAAAGTTGCTGCGTTGATGATATCGCCTATGTGCAGTTTATACGAATTTATGTAACGTACTTATGCGCAGATTCTCAATACGGTGAATATGCTATCGATAACACACTTAAATTCATACGCGAAGTGATAGGACAAACGTACTGCCAAGGCACAAGCAATATATTAAAACTGGCGTCCTGTCCTTTTGCCCGTAAAGGTTTTCCCTTCGTCTGAAAAGGAAAGGAACCTCCCACTCCTCTCGGTCACGCAAGAGAAAAATAGATCGAAAACTCAGTTTTTTGTCCTATAGTGGTTCCACAAATTGCCACCAAGAGTCCGCTCTGAGATTGAAAACTCTTACTCGGATCCGTATTACGGATTATTCTTACTCGGATACTGCTGTTAAGAAATTTCTCGGTACGTACAAGAATGCTTAAAGAGAGGATTAAGATAGCTTCTATCTTCTAATACTATGAACTCTCTTTTTCCCTTTTTTCTTACCCTGCAGGCACGGAGCGCAAATGCCGCAATCAATACCATTGAATAAGATTTCAACGATGTTGAAATGATATAGCAATCTCGTAACACAATAAAGGTAATGTTACCATATCATTAGAATACTTTACATAACCACCAAACTGCGATGAACTCTATCGATGTGTGTGATGTATGGATATGAGATGTATAAATGAGTACCATTATTAGTAACAATGTCTATTGCTATAGGATGACTGGTTTGACAATCGTGTTAGTTAAATTAGTAGCATACGTTACCGAATTTCCTGTCTGGGAGAGGTGTCTTAAATATTCCCTCTCAAAGTATATGGATATAAAAAAATCGATAGTATATTATTAATCAAAAATATGTGTCTTAGTACAACTAAATTTCCTTCTCAAATGTCTATCAACTATTACTGTTTAACGGATTTACCGATTTGCTACAATTGGTAAAGGCCTCTTAGACGACTCTCATCGGATTTTTCAGTTTGATTAATCAACAGCGCTCACACGAGAATGTGATATAATGTTCTCAATATCATGAGTACCATTCATAACCTGTACTTTAGAGGATCGCTATTATGCAATTTTGGTTTTAAATTTACTACATACATTTGTATGAAAATTAACACTAACGAACTAAAATGAACGAATACCCAAAAATTTTGCCTCTTTTAAATTAGAATCAGAATTGAATTCTCATCTACGTAAATAAATAGACTAAATAAATAGACTAAACCATGACTTCGAGAACTAGAAATGGAGAGGGGGCAAAGAGAGAGAGAGAGAGAGAGAGAGAGAGAGAGAGAGAGAGAGAGAGAGAGAGAGAGAGAGAGAGAGAGAGAGAGAGAGAGAGAGAACAAGCATATGACCTTACGCAAAGACCATGGAAGAGTCCGAAATCAGGTTTAACAGATAGACATACGTATAATGCGTATTATACTTTAAATGCGCGAAATATAATTTATCTTGTCATTTAGTTTCTTTTTTAAGAAATATTTATGAAGTTCACGTTTATGAGAACGAATATTATTTATTTTGCATTTTACTACTATATAGATTATCCATTACCGATGTTCAAAATTTAAAAATAACGAATTAAAGAGTATTTCTCCGAGACAAGCATGCACTGTCTAGATTCCGCACTCGCTTTGGTCGAGTTGCTTCGGTCGAGCAATATAGCTTCTACATTGTCCATTTTACTCATTTGATTTATAATCTACTGTTTTTACAATCAATAAATGCTTATAATGAATGCATCTTTAAAATTGAAAATAACTGAAATGATTCTATATAATAGAAATTTATATTGTAAACGTTTTCATACAAAATTTAATATTTACAACTTTACAGAATAATTTTTCATTCAATTTATATTTTGACATTTGCACATAAACATTTTAATTATATACAATGTTTTAACAAGACCAATCTTTACGTACTTAATCCTCCTATTTCTAACTATCTATGTTGTTCTTAGTATCACGTTTTATCAATTTTCATGATAAATCATTTATTTTATTTGCCTTCAAACAATAAGTAACTATTTGCAATCAATATTTATAAAATTGAATAGATTTGATTTAAATTAAATTTATTGAATGTTGCTTCGAAAATTAAGTTTGGTTATATTTTGTTCGACGACTTGTTCGATTTGTCCCCTCCACGATGCCTTTCGAAAATTCGTCCCTATGTACAAACAAATTAAAATGTTTCAAAAATAATTTCTAAACTAAATAATTATAATGACTCCAATAATTATGTTATATATATATATATATATATATATATATATATATATATATATCATACTCCTAACCTATTTCTAATAACTAAAAAATATTTGCAACGAACTTAAATATTTCAGTTACACGTTTACTTATTACTGGTGTATAACTTTATGTTTCATACAAAGTTTTATGTAGCGGTTTTGATCCGTGTAGTTAATTATAGTAGATAAGCTATAGGCATAGTTGTACATGATCGTCTAACACACTGCACTCTCCTAGAATTTGTACTAGAACTACGTTTATCTTTATAAAGTGAATTTACTTGAGAGGACCTTTGAATTGCACAAGATCTAGAGGAGCACATTGACGCGCCATTCCGCCTATAGCTATTACTTAATAGTTTTGTTTTTTTTGTTCTACTTCTTGTGCATGGAGGCCTGATTTCGGCTATTGATATATTCTTTTACACGTCTGTAATTATGTATTATATTGAACGATGCAGTCATGTAAGATCATTGAATAACAAAATTTTTGCAGAACGTCATAGACATTCAAATCGAGCTTGCATTTGTATTGAGCGCAGTCTAGACGTGTGATAATGTCCAATCTTCCTTAATGTCTTTTTTATTTTGTAGCGGCTTATAGCATAGGACTTTTCTAGTCAAACTAAAAGAATGTAATTTTTTGATGAATTAGAATGTAGGAGACAGGATAAGGGTCCATATTGTGAGATCCAAGCCAGAAAGAGAGCGGGGGGGGGGGTGAGTGAGCAGGTCCGCTCGAAGATATTGACTAATGATTGCTTACTGCTGGTGATTATAGATAGGTATTGTTATATAGAGCGAGAGATATATTAAGTAAACCGAAAACGAGAAATTGTTTTCCTACCTCCATTATATTGTATATTTATGTCATTTCATTTAAGAGGTTTATATATATACGCCTTCGAAGTCGAGCGATCAATACGATTATTCAACTTCAAGTACACAATATTTTATTTAATACCTAAGTAATATTTAATTATTTGTTTTTGATTTTATTTATGTTATTTATTTTATTTATTTTATTTTGTTTTACTTATATATTATTTTTATAGGTTTATTATTTTATTTATTTCATTATTTATTTGTCCTTTTCAGTCGCAGATGCGTTAGAGCTCGCCAGGCGCGTTTGCGAGGTAACTTAAACAATATATGGCACTGTAGCAGCCAAAACATCAAACTTCAGCACAGGTGTAACGAAAATCGAAAAATCAATCGTAAATAAAGTAGCAGCTAGTGCTGGGAAAAAGATAGAGATAAACCACAGACAATCTCAGATGAAATTATATTATAATTAATATTACATTATAACATAATATAAAATAATACAAAAAAATTATTATGCAATATTAAACAATTAATATTATTAATTTGTATTATTGATTTGTATTATTAATTTGTATTATTAATTTGTATTATTAAAGATCAATTAGTTTATTATGTAATATTTAATACCATTAAATTAATAATTATATTCATCGATCTTAATTATCTGAATTTCTATTTCAGATTCCTGAGGGGTGATTGTAAGCAAGGACAGTCTGGCTGTCATATTAGTATAATATATTATTGGATCGGGCCTGTAAAACCGATAAAAATATTTATTATTTTCATTCATAACAGTTGACATAACTACAATTTTTAAATTTTAATATATGATATTAAGATTATAAAAATCTAAAATAAATATATAGAATATTTATAATTAAAATAAAGTAAAACATTTTCCATTTCTTTTAAAATAAATTCATTCGTAAAGTTCTTGAAGTCTGGCACATCTACAATGTACTTGATGATGAGCAAAATGATTTTTTTTGAGTTTTCAAATGCATTTATAGACCAATACATACCCCACCCCCCTCGACGATGTTTCTTTAATTGCAGATGTAAAATTCGTATATATATATATATATATATATATATATATATATATATATATATATTAATTTTTCCTTTAGTATATATAATACCTATATATTTGTCATTGAAACCTCCTGAGAATAATCATTATCACATTTCTCAGAAAGATAAGAACATTGTTGGGTTTATGAAAGACGAGTGTAATGGTAGAAATATGTACGTGTATGCAAATAAAATTAAGTTATTTATAAAGTTTTTGAGAGTAAAGATAATTTTTTATTTATAACAGCATAAATGTATATGTGTAAAATAACATATATTGAACTATATATGATATGAAATAATGAAACCAAATATACATTTGTTTAAAATAAAATTCTATTATCCTCTTGAAGAATATTGTACAAAATTACTTTGCTTCTAAAAAACATTTATAGTATTTTAACCACATTAGTTATAAACTATCAGTATTACTCCAATTTTTATAAGAAGTATCAAAGCCAAACCACTTGAACAAAACCTTATATTCTTGATGTTTCAAGCCTTTGTTCGACGAGATCAATATCTGGATACTTAGTTAGCAACAGCTCTCATTCTTAGAAATATCCAGCGATGAGTTAATTTGTATAATATTTTAAATGGCATGGTGTCAGATTCGTTGCTACAACTCTGCTGATAATGAATATACCTCTAGACCGGTGACGTGTATATCCTTTCTTAAAACTCTTCTTTAAAATTTGTGATTTATTTGCTGATGCAACATCTTTCGGTTTAACACCGATAGTTCTATGCTTTGTCGCATTATAAGCAATTATTAATTCGGTAAAATATCAATCTACTTATAATTTCCGCGAAGACTAACTTTTATCCACATTTTTCTTTTAAAGTACGATTGAAACACTAGATATTTTCAAATTACTATATGTTGAGTATAGATTAATTTTTTTTTCTTCATTAGCTCTTGAAATTCTGCATTGAAAAACTCTTCGCTTCTATATATAGATTTTTTCGTATACGTTCATACTGAAGAATAGTATTAAAAGCTTCTGAAATATTTTTACCAGTCTTTTGCTTTACAGGCAAGCCCATGCAAATTTAGACAAGGTATCTGTGACTCCGATTCAGTTAAATTTCCATCGATTATAATTTCGACAGTCAAGTATGAATTTCCCTTACCATAGCTATTTTCTTTATATATTTCATTGTGCGTTTTTACGATAAACTTTAGAATATATTGTAGATATTATTAATACTATTTTATTTACTTCTAATTTTTTATTTATATAGATTAAATTCAGTTTTTGACCAACAATTCTTTTTTCCAAGTCTTCCAAATCTTTCTTTTTTCTTTTCAAGAAAAAAATTCTTTATTAGTAAAGTAGAAGGATCTGATTGTCCCCACCAGCTTTATACAATTGAAGCTTGACTGAGACTCTCCAACGTTCCGAGCTCGCTACGGCTCCTCATCAGGGACTAATCTAAACCTTATATTTATATTCAAATTTATATATACTCATATCCTTCTTCCGCCACAGTATCTCCATATTGCCAGAAAGATGGGAAAAATTAGTAGAAAATAACAGAAAATATTTTGATTAAGCTAACATCTATCCATTTTCTATAATAAATGTCCTTTATCCGTTAAAAAAGTCGAAAATTAAGTTCGCCTCCTAATACATTCCCCTGATAGAAGAGGAGAGATGCGCACAAGGGACCCCATCTCTTTACAGTAGATTAATTATGGGAAATAGCTTAAAAATTGTATGGAAAAACACAATAATATTTGTCATGTAGAGGCAGTAAATATTTTTGCGTTTGTTCCAGATATAATTTTTGAACATCACGCACTACTTGCAAGTTTCATAAGTCCTATTACACTATAAATAGAGTATGATGCATTTATAAAAATTATCTTCAAGAAAGATTTTAAATGTAGCTTAATTCTGGAAAATTGTGACAAATAAAAATATAGGTAACAAATTTTTAATAACACACATCGTAGAACTTTATGGGATTGAATTTATTTTATTGGATAAATTTTAGTGTTGGAATTGAATGGCGTTTAATTAAACTTTATTTTACAAGGCTCATATAATCACATAATGTATTAGCAGTGGGACTCGATAGCATAAAAATATAATTAAAAAATTGTAAACAAATACAGAATAATGAAATTAAATAATTATCCTTTGAATAAACCTTAATAATCTATCAGTTTTAGAGCAAAAAAATTAATATACTCAGTAAAGTAATATATACATAAACAAGAATAAGGAATATATACAAAAACAACATTGCTTAATGTACAGAGTAATATAAATAATCAATTAAGGAGATTCTATCGTTTCCAATTAACACAAAACATAAATATAGTACCATATGTTTATTGTACAACACGGTATAGCATCAATGGACGACTTTTCTTTTAAAGTAGATAATATGACGCTTGCTTGTATTTCATAGTGCATCATAGACATTGATCAAAGATCATGTCAAACGTTGATAACACTAGTATTTTTCTTATTCAATAGTATTTTTCGTTTAATAATACCTGATAAATTTTATTCAAACTAACGTTAAAATAATTATAAAATTTAATATAAAACAGAATCCCTACAAAGTCCGCGTAAAAGTAAAATGATGTGTTGTTTTAAAAAATTTGATATCTTATATATGAGATTACTGAGAATGTTAACTGAAGTATTTTTGTACTTATATCTCATCATGTGCCAAGTTTCATCAATTTGTTAATTGTAGATTTTAAACCGATGGAATCTCCTTAAAGTAGATTTAAAAGTAGATTTAAATCAAATATATATCTAAGAATTATAACTGTCTTCTCTCTTAATATTTTTAATTTACTAGTTATATATAAAACTAAAAATAAAAATTGATAGCAATTACTTGTATCTTCCTGGATTGGCAGTGTGCAATTACTCTTTTTCTGAGAGTCCAGTAATGGTTCAATACATTTCAATAATCTGAAAAAAATTATTTAGCTAAAATTTTCAGTTTAACTTCTTAAACATAATTGAAGTATGAATTAAAATAATGAATAAGAAAAAAACGGTGTAATGAGAAAATCTAAAAAATGCTTTATGAATAGTGTATGCGAAACTCCATTTTCCATATTTTTATTGCGTACGAAAATTTTTTATTTTGAGAAGAAAAATTCTTTCATCATACACCCTTGGCTTTAAGCTGGCTTCAGATCTAGAGATTCCGTCGCCGTCTTTACTTTCGACGCGGTTTGACGTCATTTAAGTAGTGCCTTTAAGCATAGACTCTTCAGTAAGGCATTGGTAAAGTTTTCTTAAACAGTCAGTATGCAAATGTTTTTACGGTAATTTAAGTAACTAAACTTTTATTTCTAGGCATAGAAATGAAAACATTAATTACTCGTAGCGGTGTAAGACACAAACCAGAAGAGTGCCGCTTAAACATTTTCATTATCGATTTCTATAGTAAATCAAAGATATAAATCTCAATTTAGAAGGTTAATCAGTTGAAAGTAATTTAAAATTATATCCCAAGATTGTGACCAAAATATGAAAAAAAAATGTTTTTGTACAATTTTAGATAATTTTTAATAAAAAATTTAATAATACCCAAAAAATTACTTAACATATGGGCGTAAATTAATAGCGATATATAATGCAATAAAACATTTTTATTATTATTTAAAAAGTCGCGCTTTTGAAATTTTAACAGACTATAAATTCTGAAGTTATATATTTAGATAAGATTACGATCAATGTCGCAGCGTAAAACAATCATAAAATACCTTTTCGGCTCCGACAGTATCGTTGCAAATACAGTCCCATATATGAATGCATGTATTAAACCTAGTATTGTTAATATAGAGAATTCATACGTAAGAGTAGACTATCCTTAATAAAGTAAAGTGTTTAATAATAAAACGAGTTCCGTCTATTAAGACTTTTTTAGGTACATTTCTCAATAAACTGTTTAATTTAAAACAACAACTCACGATAAATCTTGAAAATATTTTCGATCCTAAAATTTATAGATATTTTCCAGGTAGTATTTTAAGAAAACTATGTTCATTCTTAACATAGATAGAAAAATTAAGTAACTTTTAATAATGTTTTTACTGTTACGAAGACAATCTCAAATATTTCATAAAAATTACGATTTATATTACTTCGTTATAAATTCGTAAATTATTTCAAAATTGCTATGGTATTTGAAATAATGTCAAAATATTTCTACCAATATTTTATACGCATGTCACATCTATTAATATACGACCCCAATTTGAAAGTTAACTCTTCTGTGAGTTTTTGAAAGAAACAGAGCAAGTGTATCAAAACTATGTATTTCCACCTCCTACCCCAAGAAATAGAATGATCGAGACGAAATAAATGTAGCGTTCATTTTCCAAGCCATCAATCCCAACTTGCCGCGACTTCTACTTAAATTTTTCTTTGATTCAAAGCTCATCTCAAATAAAATATTAATGCAAACCCTGTGGATTTTATCTACGGCACAAAATGGAAAAAAATGGATGAAGATATAGATTTCTCTCTTAATCATAATATCTTCTAATATTCTCATAATCATAATTTTGTGTAACACGGACAGTTGAATAACTGTAGCCACAGTAAACAGCAAAAATAAAATGGTGAAATTAGAACTTGAAACTCACATATAGTCTGCCTCGTGCAAACGTAAACGAAAGCGTAATCGATAATAATAGCCGTATTAATACAAAATGTCATAACGTAAACCAAAATTTTTATGTGAATATAAACCTTAATAATAATGCATTAGTTAATTATATTATTCAACTCTTAAATACGATCCTGAGAATCACTCTCAACAAATTTACGATTTGGAATGGATCCATTACTTGCGAGGAACTAACTTTCAAAGGAGTTATTCGATTGAAAACGAACATTCGAAATCAATTCATGAGTTTGATTCGTAATTCCTAACGTCGAATCAGTACCTCTAATACGTTAAAAAAATTTAATTCAACCAAATCAATGTTAAAGAAAACTAAATATTTAATGTAATAGTCTAATATATTGCACGATATTTATATTAATTTAATTAAATACGATACGAAAAGAATAACATTTACAAGATGTAACGGCAGGCATTTAATGAAATTCAAATTGATATTTTTAAATATTAGGAGGCGAACTTGAAATATTAGGAGGAGTTTCCGACCTTCGAGTTTAGATGGTGATATTAGTAGTACGAAAATTCAGATGTGTTTGATCTACTACTTATTTTTTAATTTTGACATTTACCAATAAAATTTAGTTAACAGGCGCCATAATTTCTGTAAACATTATCATTTTTTGATCAGTGAAAAATAAATCGTGATAAATCGTTTTTTCAGCATATCCTTTTGCGCTATTTTGATTTGAAAAATAGTGTAGCAGAGACTTATCAATTGCTTCAAGAACGCTCTGGCGAACAAGCTCCATCGCTTACAACATGTAAAGAGTGGTTTCAGTGGTTTAGAAGTGGAGACACTGATGTTAATGACAAAGAAGGTTCTGGACAACCGAAAAAGTTTGAAGATAGTGAATTGCAAGTATTATTGGACGAAAACTCAGCTCAAACGCATAAAGAACTCACTAATATGTTAGGAGTCAATGACAGAGAAGTTGATAAACTTTTACATGCTATGGGAAAGAATCATAAAGAAGGAAAATGGATGCCAGACGATTTGATCGAAAGTGTCATTATGAATCGATTCAATATCGCACTGTCTTTGCTTGACAGAAAAAAGAAGAATTTTCTGTGGCGTATTATGACTGGTGATGAAAATTTGATCTACTGTGACAATTCTAAGTGCAAAAAGGCATGGGTGGACCAAGGTCAACCGTCAACATCGACAAAGTCATTCTCTTGCATGACAACGCTCGGCCATTTGTTGCGAAAGCCATGAAAAATACTCTGTTGAAGCTCGAATGGGAAGTGTTGCCGCACCCAGCGTACTCACCAGACTTAACGTTTTCTGATTACCACCTATTCAGACCGATGCAGCATGACCTCGTTAATTCGCACATTCGAAATGTTCAAAAAATGCGAGAATTTGTGGATTATTGGACCGCCTTGAAACCGCAATTGTTCTTTCGCCTCGGTATTGCCATATAACCATAAAGATGGGAAAAAGTAGTAGACAATGACGGAAAATATTTTGATTAAGCTAAGGTGTATCAATTTTCCATCATAAATTTCCTTTTTCCGTTAAAAAAGGTAGGAAACTAAGTTCGCCTCCTAATATTATCTGTAATGATCTAGGATGCGAGACGAGATTTTCCGAGTAATTTATAGCTATTAAAAATCTTAGTTGGAGAAAATAATTAAAAGTGACGAAAGTTATAGCATTTCATTTGTCGACATCGAGAAAACATATATGTACATACAAAGAGAAAATCTCATGTTTTTATCCAGATGAGATCGGACACTATTTATAGAAGTCATGAGATTTTCTGTCAGTCTGAAGAGTGTTTTCTTGACATTCTTTATCGAGAACCGCGTTTCAAAACTTATAATCTTTTTTTTGTATTATTAAATTTTTATTTTTATTATTTTTATTATTTTCTCAACTATCAAGCAATGTGAACGTTTATTATGGTAAATAACTCGAAACTTTGTAAAATTTATAGCCAATAAAGCCTTGATTATATTAATGGATTCATAAGAAGAGATCACAAGGAAAATTATATATTTATAGAGAACTAGCATCCCTCGTCTCGGCTTCGCCCGAGATAATAATTTAAATGATTTCTTAAACAATTCAATAATATCTAAGAAGTACTCTATATATAAAAATCTATATTACTATAAATAATTGACTGTAATTTACCTATTTAATTTATCTATATATACAGCATGTATTTACAGAATGTACAACCTTATTTAATACACACATATATGCATATTACATACGGTTTCTATGGGGAAAATGGTTCTTTTGATTTGGGGCGGTTGAAACAGATGTCGAAGTGTCTTGAGACGACGTTTACGGAGAGTATCGTGTTCGGAATATAGGACATGTCTCGGGACGACTGCTATAGAGAGTTTTCTTTTGACTTTTACTGGGAGTGTGCATGTTCGAATAATAGAAAATGAATCTCTTGATAGAAGTCTCTTAAACACTCCTCGTAGAATTCGTTCCAAAACATTTCGACATCGTATTGGAACGTTCCAACATGAATCTTCCCATAGAAATCGTCCTGTCATACCTGAACATCGTTTTCTACCGTCCGAACATGAAATTGCCCTTAGAAATCTTCCCGTCATACCCGGACATCGACTTCTACCTTACGAACATGAAATTTCCCATAGAAGTCGTTTCGTCATACCTGAACATCATCTTCTACCGTCCGAACACGAAATTCTCCGTAGAAGTTGTTCCAAAACACCTGGAAATCGCATTCTATCATCTGAACACGAAACTCCCCGTAGAAGTTGTCCCGACATATCTAAACATCGTTTTCTACCAACTAAACACGTACTCCCAGTAGAAGTCGTCCTGAGAAAGTTAGCATCGCTTCCTAACGACTACACACAATACTCCCGGTAGAAATCGTTCGGAAAGACCTAGATATCGTATTTTCCCGTTCCAATATGAATCTTCCCATAGTAGTTGATTTTCTCATACCTGGACGTCGTGTTCTATGAATTAAATACAATATTCCCCGTAGAAATCGCCCAAAGACACCTGGACATTGCATTCTATCAGCCGAACACACAACTGCCTGAGGCCTACGAGGTAGCCTGGTGATTCGAGTTCAAATCCGGGTCTCGGCCGATCGACACAGGCACCGCTGTAATAATTTACATGTGCCTTGTTTACAAACACATCCTAGACCTCCGTCGCTGATTAGTACCAATATTTGGAAGCATAAATAGAGTAACGTTAAATAACATAAAAAACACACAACTGCCTACAGAAATCGTCTTGAGGCAACGGGATATCATAATTAGCCACCCGTACATGCCGCCAATATAATATTTCTCAGTAGAAACCGTATTTAAAATGTGTATATATAATATGTACAATATATATATATATATATATATATATATATATATATATATATATATACATATTTCGTATATTTTCGTTTTTTCAATTAAATACCGTGAATATTTTCGTAGTGATGCCAACTGAAATTCAAGCAAAATATTGGTACACGAACAGCGTATTTTTTTAAACAGACGATGGATATTGTCTTTTTATGCAGAAGTGACGATTATTATATATATATATATATATATATATATATATATATATATATATATATGCCATTATTTCTTTTATTCAAACTAAAAAAAAAGAGTCTCTTGTCACAATTTTGAACTTAATATAATGTATAAAAATAAAAACATAATTTGTCGTCACAAACTATATTCAGTGTGATTTGGCATACAGAACCATTTTATAAAAGGAGAGAGAGAGAGAGAGATTTTCCCAAGTAAGAGAAAATAAAAATCAAACGATATCCATAAGGTGTGAGAGTAGTGTCAGATTAACCTGAAGAACAAAAAGGGTTATATCGATAAACGTCACACCTTCTGTAGGATACGAATCCTAAAGCTGGATATGATCGATCATTCATCTGAGCTGGCCTGGTATTAATACTTTAAGCGGACTACTTTGAGTTGATGTTCGTGATTCTAGACGACATCTAGTAGCCGCTGGTGAAACTGATTGTTAAAACTATTAACTTAATTTATTGATGAATGTAAAACAATTTTCAATATAAAATATAGCCTATGTCCTTCCCAAGACAATATAGAATCTATATGTTTGTAAGAAGAGTCAGGATGGAGATGGAAAATAAGTCTTTTATTTCTCAAAAATCGTATGTAAATCACTGCAGTTTATTGAATCGTGGATACAAATAAGTTTGCAGGTAACTCGCACTATCAAAACGACGCAAGACTGCTATAACGACCTTCTCGCTCGGTGTCCAAACAAAATCTGTCTTCTGTTTTGCAACAGGTATACATCATTAACTAATCTAACGGTACTTAAGGTCTAGTTGCGTTACAGTCGAGTCTGAGCGCGAATGGTCCCTAACGGTACCTTTGACAGTCCAGACGCATATCGGTAATGAGCCTGCCTCGGTAGATACAATACTTAGGGATTTCCCGGTAATAAATATAACTATTAATGCATACGCACCATATACAGTCTACAGCTCGGCCATTCTGACAATACAGCCGTCCGCGGCTGACTCACCGTTATACAAACGCTCACATTTAACATTAAATATTACAATATACAAAATTAAGGATGAAGTATAATTTTAGAAAAAAATATCACATACTAGCCGCTACTCTTAATAATACAGATTAAATGAGTCAATACAATTTATTTACATTATCATAATTAAAATCACAATTCTATTTATTACATTGTTATATAACGCTTCATGTTAGAGATCAATACAACACTATTGTAAGGTATTTTTGTTACTTGGAATCCTTCTATATCCCCTACAACATAACGGTCGCAATCTAACACCTTCTTTACCTCGTATGGACCTTTGAAATGTGGTATTAGTTTTTTGTTAGTCCGTATAGAAGTATCCGTATTTTTTATCATAACATACTCGCCTTCATTATATATAACTGCATTTTTCCGCTTTTCATTGTAATAAGTTTCATTCATCGATTGACTTTTTGCTATACTTTTCGCAGCTCTTTCGCGGAGTGATGGCAAATCTCTTTCATTCATCTGATTTTCGCTAAATAATAACCGCATGCAATCACTGATACCTCCCAACTGATCGATTCCAAATAATAAGCGACTTGGTGTCTCTTTTGTTGCTCGAAATACCGTGTTGTTTAGAGCGAATTCTACTTTCCTGAGGACCGCATCCCAATTTCGTGGCGATTCGCAAAGTTTCGCAATCATCGGTGTTATTCTTCTATTGTATCTTTCAATTTGCCCGTTTGCGCGAGGCGTACCGACGGCAATCAACACGTGTTTGATTTTCTCCTCCCTTATAAATTCTTTAAAGATATTGGAAGTGAACGCGGTCCCCCTATCTGATATCAACCGCCTAGGTTTACTATAGGATCGAAAATAATCTTTTAAGTGCTTTATTGATTCTTCCGATTTTGTCGACTTACACGGGTATAATTTTATAAATTTGGTGAATGCGTTAATAACTGCGAGTAAATGTTTGTAACCTTTTGGTGTTTTTTCTAGCTGCCCTAGCGGCCCTAAATGATCTACGTGAAGTGTACTAAAAGGTAAATTTTCCTTTTCTATTGGATGTAAAAGCCCTTGCTGTTTACCGCTCAACGGTGAAAACTCAATACACCTAAGACAATTTGCTATATATTCAGAAAATTTCCCCCTTATATTAGGAAACCAATAAACTTTCCTAATATTTTTTTCAACTTTATCAATCCCGAGATGACCCAGATCATCGTGACAAGTTCGAATAACATTGTTTTCCATCGAGCCTGGCACATAAAAAAGTAATTTCTTCATTTTATCTTTCCGATAAATAAGGCCATAGCTTAATTCAAAATTTTCCAGTTCTGTTTTTTCTAATTTTTCACGTATTTTTACGATATCCGTGTCTCTATTCTGGAAAATTGCTAAAGTTTGTTCAAACGCGTTCCCTTCGACTACTAAGACACTATGACAACGACTTAGAGCATCTACATGGCTCATTTTCTTTCCTGGTCGGTGGAATATGTCAAAATTATAGCCTTGTAAAAACATAGCCCACCGAGATATCCGCGGGTTTATATTTTTCTTTTTCAACATCAGACGGAAGCTTTCGCAGTTGGTATAGACTTTTAAAATATATTTCATTTAAATAAATTTCAAACCTTTTAATAGCATTCACAACGGCAAGACATTCCAATTCAAAACTAAGGTTCTTAGACTCTGTTGGGGTAGTACGACGGCTGTAAAAGGATATCGGCTTCAAAACCCCATTTGGTTGCTTCTGTAATAAAATTGTCCCAAATCCCGATGAGCTCGCGTCGCAATGCAATTCTGTTTCCGCGGTTGGAGAGTAAATACTTAAAATCGGTTTATTTGACAAAATTTCTTTAAGCGATTCAAACACATCATGATGTTTCTCATTGAATTCAAATTTAGTTTTTCCTTTTACCAAATCATATAATGGTTTCGCGATAATTGAAAATCCTGGTATAAAACGGCGAAAGTAGCTTGCGAGAGAAACAAATCGTAGTACTTCTCTAGTATTCCGCGGTACCGGATAATTAATAACGGCTGCGATGTTATCGTCATTTGGTCATATTCCGTCCACGTTAACGCAATATCCCAGATAATCGATTTCATTCTGTATAAAAAAACATTTATTCAACTTAAAAGTGAGCCAATGCTTCCCCGCTAATTCAAAAACTTCCTGTAAAATTTGCAAATGTTCCTCTCAACTTTCTGTGGCTATCACAAAAAACGTCAAAAAATATAAGTAATTTTCCGCTTCACGTTAATTCGTAAAATATCTTTTGTATGAATCGCGCAAAGACTTTAGGGGCATTCGACAAACCAAATGGGCAAAACAAAAATTCATATTGGCCTAACGGAGTTACAAAAGCTGTCAATGGAATGGAATCTTTCGCCATTTTAACATTTTAACATTGTCTTTCAGATCAAGAGTAGTGTAAAATTTCTTATTTTTTAAGCGGTCTATATTATCATCTATGAGCTGGCTCGGATAATTATCCTTAACCGTAATCTTATTTAGCTCCCTATAGTCAATACATAGCCGTGTCTCGCCGCTCTTTTTCTTTGTTAAAACTATCGGACTAGCATATGGTGATTCGCTTTGTCGTATAATTTTCCTAAACAACAAGTCATCTAAAATCATTTGTAATTTTTCTTTATCCGCGAATGAGAGACGTCGTGGTCGAAAGCTGACTACATCGTTATTTTTTAATACAATTTTTATTTCAAAATTATTTTCATGGCAACTTGACTCTCTTACTTTTACATAATTATTTGTGTACATTTTTTTATTTTGTCTACTGTTTCCATATAAATTTTTGTATTTATTTGTAAATTATCTTCTACGGCGTTATTATAAGTACAATCAATATTCAAAAGTTCCCTAACCGCGCAATCTAATCCATAACTTAAATTACTTTGTTCTTTCTTTTTGATCATTAATTTTCCATCCTCGCCTATAAATTTTATTGACGGGTGCATTGCAAAATCTCGCCCTAATATAGCCATACTCGCCATTGTATGCTCCGGTACAACATAAAGTTTTAAATCCAGTAAAATTCCCTCGATTTCAAATGTATTTTCGAAAACTGCAATTATTTGCATTGGCGATCCGTTGATCCCACTAAATTCCGGTTCGCTTCTTGATAATAATGATTTAACCTCGACGGGTACAAATTTTTCTTTTATGAAACTAATCGGTGGTCCCGAATCTAACGCAGCGCTTAACGTAAATTTACAGATTTCACTATTTTTATCCCTTACCGTATAACTCATTGTCAAAAGATAGGGTGGCAAAACCGTTGGCTAGACAACATCGTAGATGTTGTCAAAGTTGGCTCCATCCTTGTTCTGCGATCGGCTTGCTGCATAGGTCTTAGTTTCGGGCAGTCCATTCTTTTATGCGTTGTCGAACAGCATTCGTAACATGAGCCATATTGCCTCTTCGGCTTCGGGCAGTCCGATGCATAATGTCCGATTTCCTGGAAATTAAAGCATATCAAGGGCTTTTCCTTATTTTCCATTTTCTCTGCTGCATAACTGTTTCTTTGATATGGTTTCCATCCTATATCAAAACTTTTCCTTGGACGAATTGTAATTTTCTCGAACGCTTTTAATAATTTTGATATTTCCGTAAACTGCATAATGCGCGCTTGATCGCGCAGCTGCGGATTAGCTATCCCGTCAGTCACATACTCTATTAGTTCATCCTGTGGTATCGGAACTTGGTTCGTCAATACTATTTTATTATGTATATATTCGCTAAACTTCTCATCACTTTTCCAAATACGGTTTTCGAATTCCCTTTTCAAAGATAATTGGCTCGGTCGATGGTCATACATGCCCTCCATTTCTTTTAAAAGTGTTACATAATCCATAGTGATATGTTCCGCTTTTTAATGAAACCACTCCGCCGCTGGTTTTTTATAATTTCGAACTAATTAAAATTTTTGCTTTTTTGTCATCGAGCTCATAAGTTGCTGATAATAACTGCACTTGCTGATTCCATCTCCAAAAGTGTTACTACGGCCATCAAAATCACTTAACAATTCACGCAGGCCACGTATATTGTAATCAGTCGATGATGAAGCGCTACTGTTCGATCGTATTGTAGCTGGTGATTACAAATTTACGCTTCTTTCACGTTGCAGCATCTCAACTTCTCTTTTTAATAAATCTTTCTCTCTCTCTCGTCTCACAATTTCGAGCTCTCTGGCCATAAAATTCTTCTCTTGCTCCCGGTGTCGCTGTTGCCTTTCGAAATCCTGTTGCCGCTGCTGTCCTCTTAGTTCTTCCTGCAACTGTTGCTCTTGGTTTTCTGCTTCAATTTCCGCCCAGATATTTGTACTAAAGCTTTCCAATCGTAAAATAAGCTCGTTTTTTGTTCCCGTCATAGGCAGATTACGTACACGTAAAAAATCTTTTAGTTCGGCCACGGTATAGTTGGTAGACATTTTTACTGTCCCTTTAGCAGATTCAACAACAAATCAAAACACTGAATCTCCTTATCAAAACACAAACAAAACAAAATATGACACAACAATTATCCAATTCACAATACAAAAGAAAAAAAATTCCTTAAATTTCAAATGCGTCGTGTGCTTGTTAACACAGAACCTGTATCTTATTTAGTCATTCCACTTCTGAGTTGTAAGAAGAGTCAGGATGGAGATGGAAAATAAGTTTTTTATTTCTCAAAAATCGTATGTAAATCACTGAAGTTTATTGAATCGTGGATACAAATAAGTTTGCAGGTAACTCGCACTATCAAAACGACGCAAGACTGCTATAACAACCTTCTCGCTCGGTGTCCAAACAAAATCTGTCTTCTGTTTTGCAACAGGTATACATCATTAACTAATCTAACGGTACTTAAGGTCTAGTTGCGTTACAGTCGAGTCTGACCTCGAATGGTCCCTAACGGTACCTTTGACAGTCCAGACGCATATCGGTAATGAGCCTGCCTCGGTAGATACAATACTTAGGGATTTCCCGGTAATAAATATAACCATTAATGCATACGCACCATATACAGTCTACATGTTAAATTTCAGAACAATCGATTCAGTAGTTTTTTCAGTTATCGTGTACAAGCAAAAACACGCTTTATAAATTAGTATAATATAATATGATATAATATGATATATATATATATATATATATATATATATATATATACATATATATGCATATTACATACGACTTCTATGAGGAAAATTGTAATTTCGAGTTCGAGCAGTCGAAAAAGATGTTGAAGTGTCTCGAGAATACGGAGAGTATCATCTTCGGACGATAGAATACGTGTCGAAACAACTACTATAGAGTCTTGTGTTGAAGAGGTAGAATAAGATATCCAGGTATTCATATTCTAGGATTCAAATCCAAAATTCAAAATTCAGAACAATGGATCCATTAGTTTTTTTGGTTATCGTGTACAAACCAAAACACGCTTTGTCTTTATAAATTAGTATGATATGATAGGGAATGATGATCAGTAATAGACTACACGATACTCAATAAGGATACATTAAACAAAATATAATGATTTACATAAGTGAAAAGATATAACCAGATTATGCTCCTTTCGAAATCACAGGTAAGGATAATAATAATTGGGCTTGCTCTTAAAACGTTCATATTTGTTACTAATTGTTCTATCTTTTAGACATTTTTTTTTTGAAAATGAAGAGTGTCGTATGTTAAACAGTGTTAAAACATCTATTAAAATTGATCTGCCAAATTGAACAAAAGTTTATACAGGCATTTTTTTCTTGCAATCAAAATATCGTGTTACATGCCAACAAAACAGCACATGCGGAAAGATTTACTTTATTGATTTAATTTAAGCAAAAAATATTCTACTGAAGATTATTGATGCATTTTAAATAAACATTGCGAGAAAAATAGACAAAATGGGAGATCAGATTGATTCATTTCTGGCCTCAAAAGAAGAGATCTTTTGGGGATGGAATCCACAAATTGCTTGCATTGCGAACAAAAACCAACGCTAGCAATATATTGCATAATGTATTTTTTCATTTGTTATTGAAATAAACCTTTAATTTTAGAACTTTGAGACCCAATATAATGTTTTGAGTTAAGAAAAAGTCTGTTCTTATAGTTATTCCAAAGTCTGTATAAATGAACCTTATATGTGATATCATCGTTTTTAAGATCTCTACAAAAGTAAAAGAGTCTTTGACGATATACTACTTAAAGTATTGTGCTCTAAAACTTCTTAAATGAATGAATCAATCGTATGAATTATACTAATACTGAGATGATATTCTTATTACTGAAATCCGCGGTGTTGGAACATAACAATACTGTTTGGTTTCTTATGAATTTGAAAACACAATCAATGAGGAACTGTTTTTATGCAAAACTTTAGTGTAAGGCTCTGAATTGATAATCACGATTGATGTATTGAATTCCTAAAATTTTAGAAATTTTCGAAAAAGTATCTTTATCTAAATATAAATTAGGAGCAGATAAGTTTTGCAAGAAAGAATTTGTAGAAATGTATATCATTATATAATTTTGAAATTGTTGTCTCAAATTCAGTGTCTATAGTGTGATCAAAGAATTTTAGGACCGAATAAGAACATTTGTACCACATTGTGTTCAGGTACTTTGTTTCTATTGCACCATAACTATTTTGCAAAAATCGCTCGAAAACTGAAGACTCCGAGAAGTTATCAATGCTTCCAACCGTATTGGCAAAGATAATTTTTTAACACATTTCTATGTACGGGACAAGTGCTACAGTGCGATTATTGATTGATTCTTCTAAATTGGCGTATATCAAATTTTGCAATTACCCCAGACGTTATAAAAATGTATAGACAAATACAAATACATTTAATCAAGACTTGTAAACACTTATTTGATGCTGAACTCTTACGACACCTTTCTAGATTATAAAATAGTAATAAAAACCCATGATTTAATTGATAGTTTATATTTTGTGGACATTAAATTCGATAAATATGTGGCTTATAATATTTTACTTTTGTAATTTCAGATTTCAAATAATAGCATTATGAAAGATATAAACTCAAATGAATCGGTGAAAATGTTATCGAATGAGATACATTTAAGCTTTAGATACAAATAGTTCTGATATATAAAATGTAAACATATAATTGTTTTTACAAAAAGATTTATGCTATTAATTATTTTTTGGCCGTATGATCCGCTCGTTTGATTCCAATAATTATCAAAACAAAAATATTAATTCAAGATTTATGCTTAATCAAGGTAAATGCTATTCAATACTTCCCGAACTAAATATGAAAAATGAACCAAATTTTAGAAACCATTGGATAAATTATGAATCCTCGCACTCCATCGTTGGCAGAGAAGCACATCTCATTGTTCATATCAAATTCATGGTTTCACTGCTGTATCGTTTCGGGCTTGCATTACCGTTATTTACGTTAAAATGGAAGAGTTTGAGTGCATTAGAGTCTCACTGTTAGTAACAGAATCGAAAGTTGTGCCAATAAAAAGAATAAGCATTCTTGATTAGTCAATTTATCCGTACATGATTTTGAAATCATCTATGTCACGGCTAAACTTCAAATTATACATGGTCATAACTACAATTATCATTTCATTTCAATCTTTTACTTCTACAGATCTTGATGCAGGACACATTCCTATACATAAAGAAAACATTTTCGGCATCGTGCCTATAAGCTGCTATAATATATAGTAACATATTATAGCATATTCAATTTATAAATAGCATATAATAAACAGATATATATATATATATATATATATATATATATATATATATATATATATATATAGTAAAATTTGTGTTTTTCATGTTGTGCTATACGTTTAGAGATTGTAAGTAATCTTATATGATCCACTTGTATTGCAGCTTATCGATACTTTCAGAGGAGACGAGAAATTATACCAAGATTTATACAGCGACAACGCTATAATAGTCCAATGAGCTGATAAGACGCTAAAATTTATGTATACTACGGTTTCCAAATATTATTAAAAAAATGCTAGATCACTTATAAATTATTATAAATAAACTAGGTCTTCGTTTAAAAAAAAATTAGAAAACTTTCGTTATATTTTGTTTCCAGATTATTTGCCTCACAAACTATCAGTGTTCAAACATTATTGTCATAAAAAAAAACACTTTTTAGAATTTGATAGAATTTAAAAAAATTTTTTCTAAATGTATGAAATTTTTAAGTATAAAGATTCCAAATATATTTAAATATTCTGCAGAACTTCTATTATATTCTTTTGTAAATTCTAAATATTTTTTATAATTATAATTTGTTTTCGGAAACTTAAAGTTTTTTAATTAAATCCTTTCATTTAAAACTTAATATGAATAAAAATTATCGTTTTGAATGCTATTTTGGATCATTCAGATGATAAAATTAGCGTTATAAATACACTCTCTTAAATTTTAAAGTGTCTCTAACATCTACATTGGATTCGCGAGAATAGCATCATAGACAGCTAATGAGAAATTTTAAATAGAAATCAAATTTTATAAAATCAACCTTTTTTTAGTTTTGAATATGACTATTTGAAAGACCATTCGAGTATTCTAATGCATTTAAAAATTGTTTCAGGTCTACTTTCATCCAATCGAAAGACCATTAAATAAGAAGTAAAAAATGTCTTGAGCATTTAAAAATTTTAATGTGGAAGTTAATTTAATGATTAATATATTAAAAATGTTTATGTGTTGTTCAATTTGATATGCTTCTTGTAGATGTATTGGTGTGTTATATATATTCTTCTAAAGTTATATATATTTATTATTTCTAGATATTTTTTCTACATTTTATGCATATAATCTCCACTTCACGTGCGGATTAATGGTATATATCTTTTTTTTTGTTGTCAAAATATAATAGTTTTAAACCAAATTTTTTTGTGCTTATGTACATATATCTTGAACTACAATTGATTTTACTTTATAGCAGTGACTATCTTTCTCAAAATTTTACTTCAGAATAAGAGATTTATTTACGTTTACGCATTAAGAACATATGTCTGGTCCTAGATTTGTACAAAATCAGTACTTGACAAGGTTTTTGCAAAAGTTAGAAAATCAAGGCATTCGTAATTAAAATAATAGCCATGTTTCAAATCACTTTTAAAGTCGCCATTTCATGCAAATAATATGTTATACTTGAATTTATATGTTTGGGAATTGCGTTTTCAAGTATTATATATTCTTAATATTTTATGTACATTTTTATTTTTTAATAAAATTTAAGATTGCAAAGTAACTGCTGTAATATTGTAATGAATTCTTTGTGAATTTATGATTTAATTTTTTCTGGTATATAAAATACATTACAATAATAACTAACGATTCACGAGTAGGCCGACGACGTTTTGGGGCGGCTACTGTTGTTATCCGGGCGAGATACTCTTCGACCTCGTCAAGCATCCAGGGTTCCTCATCGTGAACCTTGTCAACACTGCTCCCATTTGAAGTAGCTTCCTCTGGTTGTTGGCTATTATCTTCATTAATGTCTTCAGCAGGCTGTAACTCGGCATCATCTTCATACTCAAAGTCACCATAACTAGCAAGTCGGGACTCCGGTATAACATCTCGAACCCGCTTTTTCTTCGGCCGAGCGCCTGCCGATATCTCAGCGTAATTAGTGGCTATCTTGTAGCTCTGAAGAATAAAATATTACACATATATATATGTACGGTATCCCATTCCAATTAGACACAGATGATACAATTAAAAGTTATAGCCAAAGATACCACAATATAACGCAAATATACGTTTTATACTTCTATTTGTAAATCTACAATTCTATTAGAAAACCAGGTGTTTTTATTCAAAAAGAAGAAATTATGAAGTTTGACATATATCGTTAAATTTTGCCTGATGTATAAATAAAAATTTGTTGGAAAGGACATGATATTGGTGCATTCTATTAATACTCATCAATAAAAATTTATACGTCATTAACTATCTCTCAGTTGCAGACCATATCTAAAATATTTATGGTAACATGAGATTTGAAACTTTTTAAAATGCGGTTAATTCTTGTATGTGAAACTCCATGCTATCTCTCAATTTGCCAAATAAAAATATGAGAATAATCGCAATAGAAGCTTGCAGACCTAATGCAATACCCTATTTAGAGCTATTTTTGTACCTTTTTCAATTAAGATTACCTTATTTAGTAGTTATTTTATTTTTGTAATTACCTTAGTTAGTAAAATTTTTATCATATTTATTTCATACATAACATTATTATTTCTTGTGTCATATAATCAGCATTGACAGGAAAAAATTTAAGGGCACGGACATAAGAATTTTAACACTCTTGATTACGAAAATTAAAAATTATTAGTTTGTTCATTAGGAGTAGAAAATACAACAAATAAATTTATTCTTAATTTCTAATCGTGATACGAATCGAAAGTTGAAAAGTTCGAGAATTAATATTAAAGTATATTAATTCATATAAATTATTACAATTAATATGATTAAATAGTTAATTAGATTAAGTTGAAAATTTATTTATACTTCATTTCCATAATTATTTTCAAAACAATCCTTTTCATCAAAAAAAATTATGCACTTCGTGATACAACCATCTCACTATATGTTACTGACAGATTCTTGAATAATTTTAAGCATCAAATATTAAGTTGAATATGTAAGAATAAAGACGCCTAGGCGAGTTTCAGCGAAATGGTGCGTTATTTTTGTCAAAAGAAAAAACTAAAAGCTTTTATTTATTATTTGGGTATGAATAAGAAAAGTAATGTAATAATCATCATTGTAAATTCTTATTTTCGGAAAAGGTTTTCTCCTCAATTTTTTCCAAATGGTTTTTCTTGAAGTTTCCCTTCTCCCCAGAATTGTTTGAAACCTGGGCGAATGCAGAAATAAGAATATTATTTTTTGTAAGAAACGAAAGCCGCTCGATTCTTAGTGTTTATTTTATAGTGTTTAAATCATTTATATTATGTTATATTATAAAAAAATTTATATTATATTAGATTTAATACTGTTTAGATTTAGGATTATTAAATGATTGATTTATAGTATTTCAAGATTTATAGTTAAGTATCGTGGTAAATAACGAGGCCTATGGTGACAAGAATTTCTACGACCTAGCTCGGACTGTGCATGGATTCGCCCATGGCCTGGAAACCATATGTGCGGGCCGGGTATATCCGAGGCTCGCGACTATTCTTTCCGAATAGACGTACACGAGAAAATATGTTGAAAAAACTCGTGGCCGTGTAGGCTATAAACCTCAACGTAAATGCTGTTGTTGAGGTTCCCTGAGTGAAGCCATGGAGAGCCCGAAGTCGCGCGCCCAAGTATATACATATACGGTATACTGTGTTCGGAATCGGCGAAGGACCGTGGTGTCTAATGCCCTTTTCATGGGGCAAGCGATGTATAAAGCAAGCTATCGAGACTTGAGCGGCATTCTTTTCGCGTCAGCTTTCGAACTGTAGATATCGTCGTAATTATGCTATTAATAAAGTTCCTTGTGTTTTGCATTTTTATTTAACTTTTATTCTCCTAACACCTTATCCCAAATCCAGTTCTCGTCTGTTATACTATATATATATGAAATCTGAAAGCCAAAATAATTTGCTTTTTTAATTTATTTAAACTCTACACTTTTATTACGAAACTAAAAATGAGTCGCCTTTATCGCCCTTTCATCAAAGTTATAAGCAAATATATAAAGTTAGTACAAATTTAATGAGTTCATGATAATGAGTTTAAAATAGAACAAAATTTGAAAAATAAATTCTTTTGTTTCAGAACAAACACAAGTAGATTAATTATGTTTCAATTATAAATATAATCAAAATTTCTTTTACATTGATAAGTTTAGGAATAGGCTACCCATCATCTTACAGGTGAGTCTAGTGAGTTCACTTAGGGCGAAACGTTACCTTTTATTACATTTATAATTCGTTTATAAAATTTGTTTTAAAATTTAAAAGATTTTATAATATAAATTGAAAATAAACATTTGTGCTGACAAATTTCGGACCAAAAATTATATTTAAAGTTTCTTGAAATCGTCACTTTGTTACGAAACAGAAGAATTGATTTTTTAAATGTTGTTGTATTTTGAACTCATTGTCATGGTATAATTTTCATAATATTAGATTAAATAATAAGTGATATAATTAAATTATATATTTAATATAAATTTTTTGAAAGAAAATGTTATTCTTTTGATTGATAAAATAATTTAGTTTAGATATTTTTAGGCGTATTTTAGTATTATTTTAGAAATAATTCGCATTAAATAATACTCTTTCAAATCGCTTTGCAATGTTATTAAATTTACTCAACATCAGTAGTGCTTCGATGCAGTTATGCAACACATATACTGGATTTGTTCATTTTTAATTTGCAACATCTCGAACTGATCTTAAGATAAACCTTCCACCGTTTTGCGAGTATTTTGAGATGACACTGTACGTTTAAACTTCCATCGGGTATATTTTAAAAGTCCATCTTAGATTTTTAGATATGTATATTCTCTTGTATTTACTTGGCTTATTATTTATTAAGTAGTATTAACTTAGACTTTATAATTGATTTTCAGTAGTATGCAGCGGCGTTACTGGCGGGTTTTTCGAAGGCCTTACAATGCCTTATAATAGCCTTCAGTTTATCGGCCATGAGTTTTCTTGGCCGACCGCGTATCGCCTGCTCTGGTGTTATTTCAAGATGGTGCATCACACTATGTTTTACTTCACTCCTATTATTTGTTGGTCGCGAGAGCACCGGATACTCGCTTAGAATACTATGATATCGCGATTCTCCACTGATCGTGTGGATTGGTCCTATTTACTGCTTGCTCTTAATCCGCGTGTCTTGAGTGATGCAATTTCATTGACGGGTCATTTATTGCTGGCATCAATTAATAGGTTAAAATTCAACAAAAAATCTATACCTATTATTGGTTTTCCTGCATAACAATTAACTATAAACTCCCACACAAAGTTAAACCGCATTCTGAAGTCTAAACGCAGCCTTATGCTGCCATACTACGCAATGAGCGTCCAGTTTGCCGCAGTAAGCTCTTAGTTGGTTTTCTTCGTGTAATCAAACGTTTTATCTCGCGGAAAATTACATATATTCGCGCCCGTATCGATTAAGAACGTCAACTTCGATATAGAATCATTAATAAAAATGCGACGTATTTCGTTTCCATCGGTGCTAGCCGCGTTCACTGACTGGTCGGTTCCCGGCCTTCTTGTGCAGAAAGATCGGGATCTGATCGATCGGTTTCCAAACTATCGATGGCAAAAACATTCTCCCAACCTGCTATCGCTCATATTTCGGCCCCGACTACTGTTTTTCCTGATTTTTGTTGGAATGTCTGCCTTGTAGAAGACCTGATACCATTTTTGTTAGCTCTACGATTTCTAGGACTCCTGGTATAATACGAACGATTTGCAGCTACGGGGCTATTGTCCCTTAACTTTTATCTGCAAGTTCTGCTGCCTTAACTAATGGGCTATCAGATTCGTATGACCTTCTTATCAAGTTCAGAAACTGCGTGGCGGAATTGGATGTTGTCTGCCGTGATGCCGCAAATTATAAACTGCGATACGATTATAACTCAGACTGCCTTTACCTCGCTCTCAGATACGCTTGCTACGCTCAAGCTAGTTGGTTTTTACTCATGGCGCTTGCGTCTATCGGTGCTGTACTTTACCTGTACGAGTCAGTCACTACTCGCAATTATACGATTGACACATCTCCAAGGAACTTCTCAACGGTACTGTATATCCAGTGATTGAGATATATAATCGCTCAATTACTAGAGGGAATGACTAGTAATTCAGTGATCTGAGTTCAAATCTTGATCTCGGCCGATTGATGTAAGCACCATGGTAAATAGTGCATGAAATAATACTTATTTTTATTCTTTTAAGTTTTATTGCTAATACCGGGAGATAGGGTCCCGATTTTCATTTCACTCACAAGTAGACTAACAAGATTATAGATATAAATATGTGAACACCCGCAGTAGTTGGTATTAAAGGAAATCAGATTTTTAATGTTGTACATCATATACCCGTGTAGAAATTTATTCTCGAATCTAACTAGTATCAGGTGAGTTTTCCTTATCAAATGTTCGGACCCAGAAGGGAAATCTCGTCTGATCCTAGTTCCGATTTGTCCCACTTTTAATAGCATTTTTAATAGGGAACGAGCTTAGATTTTGGTAGGTATACCAAGCTAGAAACTAGACAAAATCTAGTCAGAAAATCTAGAAATTAACCCAAGAATAAATTATTCTAATTTTGTTTCCTCGATTAAGTGAATAATTTTTTGATTCTTTAATATTTATTTATTTAAAATAAAAAATGTATTTACGTATTTAGGTGACACATACCATTTAATTAGCATTCATAAATTATTTTCTATATGACTATTACGTATTACGATTTACAATAACAATTAATAATTATTAATATAATTTTTATACACTAAGTATTATGAATTTTAATGTTAAACACCTCTGCTGAACATATAATATTTTATTCGATGAAGAAAATTCCGACCACCGCTGAGTATCGAACCCACGACCCTACGATTCGCAAGCTAACGCATTATTCACTATGCTAAAACGCAATATACGATTACTATACTATACTTTGCATATGACCATAAAGCACTTAAGATAATATAATAATTTTATAAACACAAGATAAAACATACATAGGAAATTAATTTTTTAAATTCTTTCCCATGTTGGGAAGATCTGCGGGTGTTTATATATTATATATATATATATATATAGAATATCTAATTTTCGTACACGTAAGGTCTTCATTAGAAAAGACGTCGTTCTTTCCAATATTAGAAAAAGTTGAGGAAATCTAACTAGAATCAAAATAGAAAGTCTAACCATTTCCTGAATTCTTCAACTTGTAAAACACGTTTCTTTCTAACATCAATAAAAGATAAGGAAATCTGAATAAATTCGAGAAAGTAATAATTAATATATGAGGATTATTAGATGATCGTAGAGAAATCTAACTCGGATCTGGCGAGTATTACCTACATGAGGAAATCATCAGTAATACTGACTAGGATCTAGCCCGAACTAGGGATATACCGAGTATATATTTCTGCACGGGTAGTACCTGAATTTTTTTGCTTTTTTTAAAATTAATCAACATGTTTCTTTGAAAAAATAAAAATTAATTAATATTTATTTTTATTATTAATTTTAAAATTTATTTATAAGTTCTTTTGTAATTTCTTATGTAGGTTCTTACGTACGATAATCAAACCAGTTCTTAGTTAAAATCTTACATAAGAATTATCATAAGAACTTACATAAAAACTATCTTACAAACTTAAGAAATTACATAGAACTTATATATTAAGTTCGCTTTGTAACTCTATAAATCATCTATTTTGATATAAAAAATATAATGGTGACTTAAATTCAATAAAATCCGTTTCCCTTAATTGAGACATTTTTCTTGTAAGCTATTCTGTCAGTTCCAACTTTTGGATATTTGAGAGACCTTTTATACTTATTATTTCATTAAAATTGTCAATTCGGAACCGCCTAAGCCATAATTCCTTACAAGTTACACTCGAAGAAATACAATAACCATGTATATTCATAGAAACGAAAAAGTGTTTTATACTGCATATATTCATGAGAAAGAAATATGTATGAATAACAACAAATTAGTAAAAAATAATTTTCGTCAACAAACAGAAAAAAGTATTAACAAGTACTAAACTATAATTTGAAACATGTGACTTTCATCTTTTAGATAATATTTTTCGAATTACTTTATCATATGCAGTATATAAATTTATTGCCTTTGGAATAAGTAAACTATTATTGCCCTTTACAATCGGATGTTAGATGAAAAACGATAAGATCTAAGAAGTTTTTCGTTTAAATAAATAAGTAATGAATAAAACTACAATATAGTACATATATTAGAAACATATATTGAAATCCTTTAGTTTATTAAGCCTAAAATTGTACCAAAATTATTATTTAAAAAATTTCCATATTGAATAATTAACTTTTTTTATAACTTTAATCTCGCGTGTCTTAAAAATATTTTCTCGGAGATTTAGGAATCAATAATAGTGTTAATTTTCCACTATTACACAGAGAAAATATTGACTGTAATCACAATAAATCAATTCAAATTGAATTAATTTTTGGATTTCTTAATTAAACGAAGTATAAATTTATGTAGTATTAAAATCCTTAATTTCTTACATCATATCTAGTCAGGAACACGTTTATTTCATATTAATAATAAATGAAACTTTTATTTCGTATTTAAATATCTTCGTTTATATAAATTACAGCATAAAATCTATACAAATTTTAAGCAAAAAATCTTTTCGTCTTGGAGCTCGAGTCACTCAAATTTTATGGGTTCTGTGATAAGTTAAGTTGAACAATAAGCAAAGCTTATATGCAGCTATAATATTATGTTTCTAACTTTTATCGATAAACTATTGAAACATATAGATATTACTATATGCAACATGTGAAAAGAAGGGCAATTTTATTCGATGAGCTTAATATCGCGCGGACAAAGATATCCCAATTGATAAATGAATAAGTAAAATTAAATAATAAAAATACATTATTATGTATCCTATATACAGATAACAGATATATTAAACGAAGAAAATATTAATAAATATAAAATTTAATAGAAATCAGATAATTCTCAATATTATTAAAAAAATTTAAGTTGTAATTAGTTAATTTATATACACATTCCTTGAATTAATATTTAATTTTAAGAATAATCTTTTAAAACTCAAATGAAGCCTCTGCAAGATAAATTTTTTAAAATGCAATAATGAAATTCAATACTAAATAACTAATTAACAAAGTAAGATTTATAATTTTATTATAAATATACATATTTAGGCTTATTTTACCAAGAATTAATTCACATAGAAAAACACAAACATCCAATCAAAAAGGTAATTTACATTAATTGATCATTTACTTAACAAAATATTGACTATACATATACCGCTGTACCAAATATCTCTAACGATAGATACATTATAATTAATTAAAATGGAATTGCAAAATTGAAATAATTGAAAACCGATTTCATCAAAAAGATTATTAAATTTATTTTTAAAATTAAAATTTTTAACTATTAATGATATTTATAACTATTTTTTAGCTTTTATACTAAACAGATATCATTTGCGAAAATAATCTTGTTTTCTGAGAAGGTTCATCATTCATTATTTTTTCCAAATATATTTTATGATTTGTTTTTTGTGCATCCAAAATTATATGTAGTAATATCTTTCTTAAATTTCTTAACATTGATGTGTTCGTTTAATTTTACCTCCAGTTTTGTGAAAGTCTACACAACGTATATGTTTGAGTCTAATTTGTACAATTTATTTGTAATGCAATATAATTTTGAAATTATATATTTTTAAATTACGAAATCATTCGTCGCAAGTGTGGTGATGTATAATTTATATATTGTTTTTTTAATTAAAACAATTTTTAAAACATTTTTAATGTGAGTTAAATTTTTTTTACAAAAGATGTTAATTCAAAAAATTTCTAGAATAACAATATATATAAATACATCCCAACTTTATTTTAAATACACAATTTCACATAAATAATTGAAAATAGTAAGAATAAAATAATTAGACTTCGAAAGTTGTTGACTGATTTCAAATTTACAAGAAGATTTCGATCAATTACAATGTGTGTACTGTATAAGAGATATTAGAAACAGAAATACGTACCTATAAATTCAATATTTCATACCCATTTACTATAAATATGAACTTCAGTGTTATTTTACGACTTGAATTGTGTATCCTTGGAAAAACTAATATTTATATAAATATATATATATATATATATATATATATATATATATATATATATAATTGTTAGTTATATAATTGGAGAGTTTTTATTGTAAGATCACTTTAACGGGTACTGACGTAATCCTTGTAAAATATGCACGCGCGAGCGCATATACACACGCATACATACCGTTGTAATGCAAAAAATTAAAAAAATTATAAAACAAAATGTATAATAGTTTATTTTAATAAATAAAAATGAATGTGTTTAAATTTCCAATGTATGAAAATGCCATATATAAAAAGTATAATAATGTAGGTGATAATATTTTTTAATTATTTTTAATGCTAATAGTATAAAAACAATTTGCAAAAATAAATTAATTTGATAAATATTCGCCTCGACAAATCATTAATTAAATGAAAGACATAAGAATGATTAATGTAAATAACAGTCTAATTTATTTCAAGGATAATTCGTAAATTTATTCTGAGAAGAAACTATTCTGACAATCGAAGGTGAACTAATAAAAACTGAAATATTATTTTCACCAACATTTTACATTTATTAATTCTTAAATTCTTTTAGAAATACTAAAAATGTAATAAAGATTTTTATACATTTATAATATACATATATATATATATATATATATATATATATATATATATATATATATATATATACTATTATGCTAATTATATATACTATTATACTATTATTCTACTATATTTTTAATAGTTATCTACAAAGTTGATTAATATTCAATTTTGTAAGTATAATTTATCTATAGTAGACATTAATCAATCGAAACTTGAGTAAAAAAAATTTAAACATTCAATTTTCTTCATTAAAATATGATGAATATAAAATAAGCAAATGGAGCTTAAGGTAGTATTTATTGTTTATCAATTTACGTTATTTATCAATATCTACATTCATAATGATTGTTTTTAACACATTGAACAACATTATGCAATTAACCTCAATTTTAAGTAAAAAAAATAACAATTTTGTACATCCCAGAGTCTTTTTTGGTTAATGTAGGAATCTATAGAATAGAACTGAAGCTAATAATTCGAAAAGTATATAAATAAACTGTGCGAAGAGAACATGCGCACGAGCAATTACGTTGTCTTACTCTTATCCATAAACTCCGGTTTGACTTGCGATAGGGATCGTCGCGATTGAGAGGCGTCCAAATTGTGTCGCCGATGAGGCCGACGTTAGCGCAGGCGCTGTTCAGAAGCTCGTCCTGATCGTCATGCGACAGGACCGATGATAGCATTATATCCGATCATGGTAGCAAGCATTGACACTTTAGAAACTTCCGAATGGCATTGTTTTATTAATTTTTGTCTGTGATACTTTGTTAATTGGACGAGCGTTTCGAATTCTAATAACTACGTGTTTCTTTTCAAATTGATACTTTTTGAGACTGCTTGATTTATTTGTTTAAGTCGAAGCAGAAAAATGTTTTTTATATGCGCGTATATATGTCACACGATTAGATGCGAAAAATGACAGGAACAGCTCGATTTCCTTTGAAGACAGGCATTCATGGCTTGCTTCAATTCATAATGATTTCTTATAAGTATTATATATTAAATTGCTTAAAAATGTAGTTTAAGAATTGATATATGTTTTAAGACTCCATTTATTGTATATCAAAACTCAAACGAGCTACATGTATGACAGACCCATTCAAGGCGTTTTAAAAAAAAAGTATCTTTCAAATGGACAATTACAAAAGTTATTTATTAATTCCGTGACTATTCTTTTGGAATTTATTATTAAATAAAAATAATAAAATAGAATATCCTATAAAGAATGAAATAGTTGCTTGTGAAGTTTTGGGTAATTTATTTGTATTTTAATTTTTTTTCTAGATATAATTCAAATATAAGCAGATAAATATAGAAAAATTAAGTTTTTACGATAGTAAATTAATTAGTTATTAATAATTTAAGTCTTAAATTTTTATTTAAAAAACAATTAATTATATAATCTTTACTTACATTATTGCACACAGTCAATAATATATCAAATTCATTTTTGTTGACAAATAGAAATGACTACATGATCTACATATTGTGAAAAGATCATATATGGTGTGTGTGTGTGTGTGTGTGTGTGTGCGCGCGCGTGTGTGTGTGTGTGTTTATAACATAAATTTATTAATATCCTTATCCAAGCACGCACTAGCTAACAGAAAGTAAAACCACTAAACCCTTACTGTATAAGACAGGCTTGACAATAAGCGCTGAGAGTCCGCTTACTTTTTATATACGATGAAGTTGGTCGATTCCAACCTATAAATGTATTCGATCATAAATAAAACTGACTTTTAAGCAAAGCGATATATTCAGAATAATAAAGTATATTTATTTTTATAATCACTCTCGTTTGCAACAATCAGTATGACCAATTTAAATTATACATAGTATATTTAATAATGATGAGTTTCATACGATATTTCAACCCTTAGGCCTCGGATATGTAAAATAGAATTCGAGAAATAGAAAGAAGAGGAATTGAGGAAAGAAGGCTCGTATTCCCAAGTTATTGGTAATTTATCAACCTGCGTTAAAGTTAACAGATAATTGAAGGGGAATATGTACATAATGAGCAAATCTATATTATTATGTATATGAGTCGTATCCCTTCTATTCCTCTTTATCCTTTCATTCCTTAAGTTTTAGATAATGCAAAAACAAGAAATAAAATAATAAAACATAATTAAATTAAAATAAAAACATTAGGATAGTTCACAAATGACAGAATGGAAGAAAGAAGACCCGTATCCATTAATATCCATCAGCAACTATATGAGTGTTTGGTAGTATAATAGTACATTATGTTACTTGTGCGAAAAGTAGGCAATTATTGCACGCGCAAGTGATTGCCGCGCGAGCACAGCGAGTGCATCAATGCGCGCGTGTGATCAAATATACTTTCCATAAGCATTGTAGAATAATATATACATACAATGTAGAATAATAATAAGTATTGTAAAAGTAACTACAGCAGAGTAAACTGAAATAATGAATTTATTGAAATTTAGTAAAATATTCTATACACTATATAGGTTGAAAGCTAAGCTTTAGGCTTGCAACCTTTCTGTTTAGCGTCGAAAAATGAAGTTCTAACCTCCGCTGAGGATATTATAATACCTCGGTACGCAAATTTTACCGTTACATTATAGACGCAGTCGATTGCTCTAATGATATCGTGCCAAATACCCGCCACAGTTGATCGAACAAGTTCAAACCTACATATCGATAATCCTACTTAATATGCTATAACATTAACAGTTATATCTGCCAGCGGCTTAAGTATAAAGGGGAAGTTTAGTCATTATTTCAAATTACTATAATAACTTTCCGAAAATCTAACATGTATACTATTTTTCCTCATAAGTTGCAGAAAGTTCGAGTCTCACTGTCGACCAATTGACACAAGTACCTCTGTAAAAATTTACATATGCTGTGTTAAGCATTTTATTAGCTTCCGTCGCTGATTAGCACCACTATTTGGAAGCATAATAGGGCGACTATCAATTTTAAATAAAAGTATCAATTTTACTACATCTTAGAACTCAAAATTATATAATATTGTAAGTTACTATATTATCAAATACTATCGTATATTATGAATATCTTAAATGAACTACGTAATAACAGGCCTGTCGTGCTTTATAAATAAAACAATGATAAATGAAGTATAAAAATAACAAGATCGCAAATCTAGCTGATAATACTTTAGTAATAATAATCTAGTTGATAATACTAATAATAATAATCTAGCTAATAATTTACAGTAATATTGATAACAACATGGTAAATTAAATGATATTCAGTTAGATTGGAAGAAAATTGGAATAAGTGAAATTAAATTACATTAAAATAAATGAAATTAAAGGCCCCATAATTCTGATAACCCTCATTTCAAAATAATAGTTAAAGGTTGATATTATTTAAGAGTTGCGACATATTTCAGTATAAAAATGAGAACGAGGAAGGATGCCATATCTTCATATCTTGCCTAAAAGAAGGAGATCAAATAAGATAGCCTTCCTTCAAAGAATATTTTAATAAAAGGCAGGGAGTAAATTAGCACCACTTTTCGACTTTTAGCGACTGTAATTCAGATCTATAGGAAGAGATGTACTCCGATTTCTTTCATCTGAAAGTGTATCGTATATTTATGTATTGAATTTGTTGCAGTTTAAGATTAAGTTCACTCTAACGGCTTGTTAACAAAAGGAAGTAATAATCAATTATTAAAAATAGAAAGGAAAAAATAAGATGTTTCCTTAGCATATAGTACTTCTCCGAAGATAATATAGCGAATACTTGAGATAATTAGCTGGTTTTGAATAGAAACAACTTGCTCTTTCCATGCTAAAGTTGGATTGAAAATTAAACTAAGATTCCTGATTGTAGACTCATAATAAATTCTAATACCATGTAATTTAATGTATTTCATGAGGAACGTACAATTAAATGGATTTATAAATGGCAAGAGTCTACAGAGTACAGCTTTAATTTTTGATAACTTGCATTTGAGTCGATTAACGGTAGCCCAATTCTGCACAATATTCGCTTACTCTGAAGATCTCAAATTTTGACATATCATTTATACAAAGTGAGAATAACATAAGTCCCCAGACTGACCCTTGTGGTACACTAAAGGTTGGGGTAAGTAATGAGGAGAGAAATACATGAGGTCTTCTCGTCGCCAAATAACATTATTGAAGAAACCCATTGAAAACATCTTACATGAGATTTTCTAAATAACTAGTTTATTCTTGTTCAGAGCACCTAAGAATGTTGTCAATATAATGATCACATACATAAAACCCTATGTCACCACCTTTTATTCCAGTCTCTCTAGTCTGTAAATAATACAGTTGGTTGGAGTGAATATATTTATCTAATCGTTAAGCTTTAAAAATGTCTGAGTAATTGCTATTAAATCAAAAAAATTATCTATCTAATAAGATTCGAGGTGTGGGAAATTGATGAATAGCCTATTAATGTTTACCTGAAAAAATTTTAAAGAATAAGCAACTCTACTATTAGTAGATTGAACTGAACGTAATTGAACTGAATATAATTATATTTTTGGAACAGTACCAAAAAAAGGCTGTCTTCAATAGCGTTTATTATTACTGTAGGTTGTTGCATTTTAAGCCTATGTCTCAACAAGTGCAGCATACCATAAGTCATAACTAGATTTAGGTCAGTGAGCACATAGGTAAATTTAAGAATATCTACCCTCTACTAAGATATAAGAAATTTTTTGTTTTCAAAGCTCTTGAACATTATGCATAATGTCTTCGTCAGCACTTATTGCTTGTATAGATATAAGAAAACTAAAAGGTAATTAACATGCAATAATATACAATCATTGCGTAAATATCATAAAAGCGAGAGCGATTTGTTATGAAATTTGTGAAACCAGGAAGCAGCCAGGAGAAAGCCTTAGCGTGTAAGAATTATCTTGAAGCACAAAACTTCTCTCTCTCTCTCTCTCTCTCTCTCTCTTTCTCTCCTTCCCTTCCCGGCGAATCTTCATATGTTGAAGACATGCCGTCTGCGTATATGAAGCTGGAAGATGAGAGAACATACGAGAGAGAGGAGGAAAAACCCTCGTAAGAGCAGCGTTGCGCTCGCCTCTCTCGTCGGACTTCTTCGCATGTGTTGTAGGCAGGCCGCCTGCGCATGCAGGAGCCACGAAGGAGGGGAGTGTAAGAATGAAGAGGTCTCGTAGAACGTCGATCACGCCGGAAAAATGCTGGTAGTCAACGCGCGAGTGGGCCGAAAACGTGGGAGCTCCGTAAATGCGCAAGACAATACGATGGCGCTATCCCCTCTTTCGAAGTTTCCTGCGCAGCACTATTTGCTGAAAATAGGGATTTAGGACGGAAACGTTGAAAAATGTGCGGTAGCGCTTTTCAGCGCTATCATAGGTTTCTTACACACGGCTACCTGATTAAGAGTAGGAAGCGCGCGCGAAGCTTCGCTTCGGGCATATAAAAGCGGAGCGAGGCATCGCTCGCCAGTCTTTAGTCTTTGGTTAATCGAGTGAGTTTTTTCTGTTGAGCAGCGAGTTTTTCTTAATCAAAGCCATTGTTTTGTTAATTTTGTCTAGAGAATAAGCTACGACGAGCAGCAGGAAAAATTGCCATATTCATGGAATTTATTAAATAAAAAAAAAAAAAGAATATCAAGGCATTTTTCACGATGTGATTCTCCGCCCTTCGCTTTTCTATCCACCCGCAACAGCACCTGAGTTAGCAAATTTTATCACAATACCAAAATACTTCTTAGATAATTCTTATAACGCGTTTCAAGTCCGAGGTAAGCTTTAACAAATATTAACAATAAGTTATATAAGAGCAATTAAGTTTGGCGTATTTAAGAGATTAGCACCGATTTTACAAGGATTTGATATAACACTAGAAAGAATACCTGGAATTAGAATTCCGTAAGTATCATTTTCTGTAATAGAACACTTATACGTTTCTTAACGAAGCATTTCTGTTAGTTAAAAAATAAAAATAAAATAATCTATTATTCTATGCTAGTAAAAGACAATCTGACTGATCCCACTACATTTAAAATTTAAAAGTAGGGGGAAGAAGAGAAAATTGGGTGCGGGCAGAGAAGAAGGTGAAGTGATACTTTCGAACTTTTGTTTGGTGACTGATGAAGTGACGGCGAAAGTGAGGAACCGTGAAGATCAGCTGAGTCTGTATGTCGATGATATTTTTATTGGTTTAACAAGTTTTTAATTTCGTCAATAGGAGATTACCTGTTTACATCATTTTTCAACGCTTTATAATACGGTGGATTATTTTCATCATCTAATAACAGCATTAATGCAGGTCTTGCGGCATCGTGTACAAGTAACTCGGATGCTGTTATTTCAATTGTATCTCTTATGTATCTCTCACTGATAGAGTATATATTAAGTTTCGATATATTTATTTTTATTATATTAGAAATCGACTTATAATAAAAATAATCTGAATATACTCATTAAGAAGCTGTTCTTCTATATCAAAATGAAGAATACTAAAATTTGAACACAGATGTAATTAGTATTACGGTTATGAACTTCACTTAGTTAGTCCGAATTAAGTGAAAATTTTTAAAAAAATTTCGGTTGGAAAATGATGCTAATAGTGATTGTATTTTATAAGAACTAGAATTGTAGATCATTAACGAATAACATAGGAAAATTAAATTTTGAGGCCTACGATGGCTCGATCGCTAGAGCGAAGGACTAGTAACTTGGTGATCCGAATTCAAAATCCGGACTCGGCCGATTGACACAAGTACCGCTGTAATAATTTACATGTGCTTTCTTTACAAACACATCGTAGACCTCCGTCGCTGATTAGCACCAATATTTGGAAGCATAAATAGAGCGACGTTAAATAACAAAAAAAAGAAAATTAAAAAAATTAAAAAATTGAGTATATTTAAAAATTAAAGTACATCGCTGTGTATACACGCGTAGCTATGCACTTTTTACAGCGAGTTTTCCAGTTTTCATAACAATTCTGGAACACTTCTTGTGGGAACTCTCCGAGTATTCTCGTCACAGATTCTTCGATGTCTTCAACGGAGTCAAAATGTCGACCTTTCACGAATTGTTTCAAATGGAGGAAGCAGGGAAAAAACCGCAGGGTGACATGTCCGGTGAATAAAGCAGCTGTGGTAACGTTGTGATGCTTTTAGACGCTAAAAACTGAGAGATAGTGAACACACTGTGACAGGGAGAATGTCGTGATGCAGAAACCAAGTTTTCGTGATCTCTGGACGCTCTCTAAGCACGTTTTTTCGTAATTTTTCAAGCCCATTGCGGTAGTATACTTGATTTACGGTTTGTAAAGGTGGTACAAACTCTTTGTAAACCACCCTTTAGCTTTCGAAGAAGCAAATGAACATGGTTTTCACTTTGGACTTGCTTATTCTCGCCTTCTTTGGCCTTGGCGCTCCAGGGGACAACCACTGTTGGCTCTGTCGTTTAGTTTCGTGGTCATATTGAAAGAAACAATTTTCATCACCAGTAATAACTCGATCGATAAGAGTAGGATCACTTTCAACCTGCTCGAGACAATCTTGAACGATGTTCATTCGGACATTCATCTGAAAGGTTCTTCGGTACCATCTTCGCGGACAGTTTTTTCATGGCAAAATCTTCGGTTAAAAGCTTTCTAATTGTTTCCCGGATAATCTTCAATCCGTCTGCCAACATTCGAATAGTTAGTCGCCAGTTTTGACAAATAAGGGCGCGGATGCGCTGCGCATTCGCGACGGTTCGACTACGATTCAGGGCATCACTATCATACAATTTAAGTATTTTTCACAGGTTTCTGTCGCGGTTTGGCCGAGTTTCGCACAAAATTTTATCGCGCACCATTACTATAAATTGCCCTGTTCCATTTTCGTGACATGCTGTATTCGCGCGTTGTTATAAAACACTAAACAGCTGACGAAGAAATGATCGTACAAAGGTCGTGAAGGTCTCAATAGAGAGAGTAGGGATCTACTATTACGGTGGCGGACTTACAGGTTTGCAGTATTACTTAATTGTCTGACCTCGTATATATAAGAAAAATAGGTTAAATTGGCAGACAGATTATGTATAAATAGTGGAAATAATAGACGATCAAAGGCACTTTTTTGAAAAACACCCGCGATAATAGTAGCTTAACTTGCAGCAACCACGTCTACCCCGACAGTGGCATGCCTGCAACTATTTAAGTATCTATATTTACTTTGACGATTCATTAGTAATTTATTTTGACAAGGAATTTAGAAAGTTGTTCATGAACCATACGGTCCAGAAACTTTGAAGGTTGAGATTATTTCGCTATAGGTTTAATATCTATGGTAAATGAAACTTCAGTTCTTTTAGCATTAGGTACAATATAATAGTATTATCATAGATTTGGATATAAAAGGTATTCTGGATAAATAAAGGGTAAAAAGAACTAGGACTTGTACTGATGACAACTTCATATTACCAGATTTCATCATAATAGTACTAATTCCAGCACAGTTGGCTGATAAAGAAAATAATAGAATGACACGATTGGTGTCATAAATGTAGAATGTAGCCGATATCCTGATAATTGAGAGTAGCTAATATTCTAATGATTCTATAGTGGTTATTATATTGTTGTAAACTAAAAAGACTACTGAAAGAAGATTTCTTGAATTTCAAGAGACCCATTTTGTTCAAGTTTCAATTCAAGGTGATAGAATCATAGGACTAATTGAAAAATGCCCATGATTTCCGTTTAGGGGAAATACAAATAGATTGCATAGAAGCTTTAAGATCCACAGAGTAGTGATATGAATTTATAAAACAGATGTAAAATGGTTCACGTATAAGGTTGATAAATGAAATGAAAAGTAATCTGCTACGTCACAGGAGGTGATCGGAAGGGATGAACAGAAATATGTAGTAAAATTTGAAGAGAGCTATTCTGAATACTAGTAATATATTATTACATTAGTCTAATCATGGCATTGTCAGTCCAGGATTGTTGATTCGATGAAATTTCGCTGTAGATTTCCTATAAAAATAGAAAAAAGTTGGAATAAATTTTTTGTCATTTTAAACATAATATAAACTTTGTATAATGTTTATAATTAATAATTCGGCTATTTTATCATGAAGTAATCCTTTAATCCAATTAACTTGCACGCTTGGTCTTGACCGATTTTCGCGGTCTCTCTATTTACTTACTTATTCTCTTAGTTCATCTATTGACAGGAACTCGACAAATATTTTCGATTATTTTCTGTTAATTTTATATTACTCTGAAGTATTATCAATTCCGAAGTAGCTTAAAACCGTCTGATTCTAGTTAAAAATTTTTACACAAATAACACTACTTTATATACTAATTAATAGTCGATGACGAAAGGTTTGTACATACGAGATGTGATCAAAAATTAAAGTGTAAAAAAATACTTAATTATTCCTCAATATTTAGGTTGTGCCCTTTAAAGTAATCTCTCTCAAACATAATGCACTTGTGCTAGCACTTTTTATAATCTTCAAAGTAATTCTGATAAATAATTTTTGGTATAGCCTTGAGCTCTTTCAGCCACGCGGTCTTTGCCTTCTCAATCGTAGTTAAATGCCGTCTCTCATGAGTCTTTTTAGTTTAGCAAACAGGAAAAAGTTACAGGGGGGTAAATCCGGTGGCTGAAACATGATTACGATGTTGTTATTGGCCAACAAATTACTAATAACCAATGACGTGTGAGCTGATACATTATCATGGTGCAATAACTATAAATAGATTTTCCACAAGTCCGGATTTGTTTTCATATTACTTCACGCAAACGAGCAAATCTTCAAGGTACTATTCTTTATTAACTATACGACCTTATAGTTAGAACTCTTGATGCATGATGTATTACGTCATGATAATAAAAAGAAACAGTAAGCCGTACCTTAACATTTGATTAACTTGGCGTGTTTTTTGTTTTGGTGATATATAATGCTTCCACTAGATGACTGAATCTTAGTTTCGGTGTCATAACCATATACTCACGCTCCATCACCTGTTATGATGGTCATCTTTGACGTCATTCTATTTTATTTTAACGATGCTTACACGACGTTTCTTTGGATCAAAATTTAGCAATTTCGGAACAAACTTTGCTGACCATTTCTCATGTCCAAAATCTCCGTTAACATTGCTTGGTACGAACCAAACGAAATGCCGATATCATGTACAACTTTTCTTACGGTAATTCGACGATTCCCCTACACTGTTTTCTTCACTTTTTCAAGGTTTTCGTTAGTTACTCAATGGTGTGTTAATATATCAAGTTTTATCCAATTTATTGAGCTCGTACATTTACTTCCTACGTAGGAAATTCTTTGAAATCATATATGTATTTGCTATTTAGAGAATCATCAAACTTGTTTTCTCTTTTAATTATTAATCACTTAAACGTTTTTCTGCTTTGTTTTAACAACACTATAGAAACTAAAAATACTACTTTTTATATTAGCGATTATTTCTTTAATATGTTTATTGTTATCTAAAAATAATATTCTAAATTTTAGCACCTTTCAGATGTTGTTTACTATTTCTTTTGATGTTACCTTATCAAAATAAAATTTGTTAAAGAAATATTGATTAATAATAATTAATCGGTTGTCTTTCTGACGAAAATAAGTGCGGAGAGAGTAAATAAAAATATATAAAATATAAAAGTAGAAATAATACCGTTTTTATTCTACAATATATAAAATACATAGATTCCGGAAACTTAGTAATGGAGCAGCCAGATTATCCTTTCCTAACAATATTATATTGATCAGATTTTTATTATTTTTTAGTAGCAGTTTTTATATAAAATTTTGCGGGATAATCATAAATAATGATAGTCATTCTGTTTAATCATAAATAATGATGTCATATGTGCTGCAAAAGTTGAGCAATAGAGCCCACTATCGATGCCCATAGGTGCAAGTGAGCGCATTTCGAACGTTAACGGCGTAGTTATGAAGGATTTTCTAACAAGATCGAATTGATGGCAAAAAGGAAGTTGGACATTCAGACTGTTCTTAAGACGTATCTTTCATAAAATTTTAAATAATCAGAAGAAGAATCGAAAGGTAGTATATATTCAAAGTTTTTTGACTGTAGTTTCAATTCTTCCAGCTATATGTTCAAAATATACATAAAATCGGGAAAAAGGCTAATAATTGAAGTCGATCTCGTTCTGTAATATCTTAGACTTTAAAACAACAGTTTACCATCAAAAATAGTCTTATTCTTCTGATCTTAATATACAAAATTGTGTTCTCATATCCGTACCTTCTGTTTTCAATTTCCAATACTTTCTTTAATATAAAAGAGAAATAATTATTTTCTAAAGCGTTGACAAAATTTTGACAAAATTTAACATATTGCTATTGATAATATAGATTTAATGTATATCACTAATTAATAAATCAAATAACTATTTCAAATTCATTAAGAAGATCTAAAAGTTGAATTTGCAATTTATTCGAAGATTATTTCTTTTGAAAATGGAAAATTTCTTATGATTGTAAACTATATTAATATTTAAATATTTTCAAAAAATTTTTTCGAACTCAGGTATCACTACTACTGGTATGAATTATCATGTATGAAAAATAAACTTAAACTATTCAAATTTAATATAATTCAAATATTTATAAGTATTACCTATATATATGTAAGAAACTTTAGGTTTATAATATTCTACTAAGTATAAGGTATTTGATCCCAATTAAATCAACCAGGCTTTTCTTTAGATAATCGGATATAATCCGAATCGGCATACTGCGAATCAAAAATAAGTTTTCTGAAATAAAAATAACAGTAATAGTAGTATATTCTAATACTAATAACAATAATAATTTTTTTGTTGGATGAAAGTTAGTTCAATATCTGAAAAGGTTAACAGCCTAGAGCTCTTGCAACTAGAACTGCGGCTGGCACCTTAACTCCAGAATACGCAGGATTCAAAGTAACTAAAACACTCCCTATTTGATAGCTTGGATGTAGCCCGTGAACCGTCCTTGAGGACATTATTTCCAGGCTACGTCATCCGCTTAACTCATACGAGCTTACCATACTTTCTTCTAGCTGTCCTTTATTATTTAGAATAGTCTTACAACAGAAAGATATCCTGGACCACTTCTTCCGACTATCCAACATCAGCTAAATTATATTGTCAGGCTCAAATAGGCCTATTTCAAGCTTGAGGCCCTCCTTTTTGTAATGAAACACTTCACACTGAAAAAGGTGTAGAACGCGTGGTCTTTGTGAATGCTACAGTAGGCGCAGGCCAGATTCAGAACTTTCTCTATGGTATGAAGACCGGATCCGAACCGACCATGCCTAGATCAAAACTGAGTAAGGTATTAATTAACCTCTCCGTGAGAGTTTGAAACCATGGCTTTATCTGATTAATCAGACAAGCTGTGCATCGGCCGCACGGAACTCTCTTACAGCGCTTCTGAAATTCGTACTGTCTTCTGCTAGATCACCGGCAGCCATTTCATTTTGCTGAAGCTGTGGCTTCAGTAGTCTCTTCAGGAGTTTTCTAGCAATATCAAGTATACAGTGGTCGATACGCCGAGGATACCTTCAGCGGGTTCTTATCCTTATCCATTAGTACAAGTTTCGCCACCTTCAAACGAGGATAAAATATGCTAGCCTTCAGATAAAAGTTGTATATGGATAAATCGAGTTCTGGGTACATTTCCACTACTGTTTTAGCAGCTCCCCTGGAATCCTGGAGCTCTCGTGTTTCATACTAAACAGTAGGACATCCGTGTCTCCTACCACTAGCATTAGATCAGATTTGTCAGGATGAGTAGAGAACCGAGAGTATAAAATTTTCTGCATAGTATTGAGATCCAAGATGTCTATGTTTCCATAAGCTCTGAGTTTTATAGCAACCACTCTAAACCTTAATCTCCATAGATCCTGGTTCAAATCTCCATACAGGTTCTTCCAACATCGGCGTTTATTGGCCCCTATCATTCGTCAGAGGGCTTTTTAGAAATCTTATATTCAGCACACCTCAAAACAATATCATCTCATAATTTTTGGCTCTCATTATTTAGCTTTCTAAGACATAAAATCTTACGTCTTCAATCGGCTATCTCTGTCGCCCAACAGTAGACAGGTCTTGTGCTGCCACTAACTGCTTTGCGCGGCATCGATTCTTCGCAGCTCTGAAAAGAGCATTTTTGGGCCTGCAGAGATCATCCACTCCGTGCTTGCTCAGCTTCTCTCAGTGTCGTGCTCTCGCTACTCGAACTGCCGCTACATGTAACCCGCTTATAGGCCCCCCTCGCCAGATATGATGCCTACTCCGTGCTAGCCAACCCGTAACCGAGCTAAAACCGCCACATGCGGGCGCAGTGATGGTAACCACCCTCCATTGCCATGTGCTTTATTGTCTGATATGTTAGCGTTGTGAAATGTGTAACTGTAAGAGTGTGCTGTCCAGTTGTTGTAAGTGTACTCCCTCCTCCTTTATCTGGGCTTGGGACCGGCGCCGCCAAAACATAGGGTCATTATGAATCCGCGGTGATGGAGTTAATAATAATAATAATTTTTTATAAATTAATAATAATAATAATTTTTTATAGAGGAGGAGAAAAATCCTTTATAGATCCCAGGGACCAGTCTCCGGCTATGTGGGAATCACCAACACAAAGGCATACGGGATATCGTATTCAACCAGTCATACAAGAAACTACAATATTTCCCCGAAGAAGCCATATGTAATATATATACATTGTTTCCGGGTTGTTGGTAAGGAAACTTAACGTATTTTTCCATCATTTTCATTCAAACAAAAAAAGCAGCTTATGTCACTCCGAGGATAATAGAAGGTGTAAAAACAAAAACATAGTTTGTCTTCACAAATTAGTTTAGAATACAACCATCTTATAAGAGAAGACGGAGAAAGAGCGAGAGAGAGAGAGAGAGAGAGAGAGAGAGAGAGAGAGAGAGAAAGGGGGGAGTGAGAGTCAGAGTGAGAGATTTTCTCACATTAGAAAAAATAAAATGTACAAAAGATATCCAAGGTGTGGATAGTATCAGATTAACCACAAAAACAAAAAGGATAATACCGATTAAAATCACACTTTTTTAGGATATGAATTTCAAAGTTGAATATGGCCATTTAAATGAGCTGGCCTAGTATTAATAGTTTAAGCTAACTACTTTGAGTTCATATTCGACATAATTGAAGAGGCCTCCTACTGGTGGCTGTTGGAGATGACTGTTTACTGCGCTCTTAATTTATTGTTGAAAGTAAAATAATTTTCAATAAAAAACATAGACTATGTCTTTTCGAATATAAAATCGAGTATAGATATTAAATTTCAGAGCAATAGGATAGGATAGGGTAGGATAGGGTAGGATAGGGTAGGATAGGTAGGATAGGATAGGATACGATCGATACCATACGATACGATACGATACGATACTATATGATAAAAATGGTGGAATAAAGGCACAGGAAAAATAAATTTTGAAGAACTAAAGAAATGGTTTATCGGTATACCATTTCATTTAAGCATTTATTTAAAATAAATAATTAATATACATAAAGTACTGAAATATTTTTTTAATGTAACTAAACCGAAAATGTCGTAGTGTAACTAACCGAAATTGAATTCTCGATTTTAATCACTATTTATGTAATTTTACTAAATATTTCTTCAAAGGCAATTTGGTAATATCGAACAGTTCAACAAAAAATAAAAAATAACTGCACTCTCATAACTTATAAGCAATCATATCCGTAATCTTCAACTATGTAAGTAATTAAGCGCACACTGAATATTATATTCTAATTAAAAATAATCATATTAACATAATGTTCTATAATTTTTGTAAATATCATATATATATATATATATATATATATATATATATATACATATGATAGATATGTATGCACATACACATACATATCATTATTCTTGATCACAATATAATATTTAGTGTACGCTTAGTTGCTTACATAGTTATAAGATAACGAAAATAATTGCTTACCAAGTGAAAATACTAGTTTCTTTCTATATTTTATTGAACTATACAATATAAAAAAATTGTGTTTTTAAAAAAAATTTATAGAAATAAAGAAAAAATGTTTAAAATAAAGAAAAGAATCTTTTGAAACAAATGTTTAGTTTTTATAATTAAAAAAAATTTACTATATTTAAATAAAGATCTAAGTAATCGCATATTGATAAACAATTATTTATTTTAAAAAATTAATTATTTATTTTAAAAAATGTATCGAAATGTATAAAATTTTTTTCCAGTGCACAAAAATAATGTGTAGGGAAAAAATAGAGAAATTTATATACTATGAAGTATCATATGCATAACAACATTTCAACTTATAAACAAATGCGAGGTTTACGATGGCTCCATCTCTAGAGTGAAGGACTAGTAACTTGGTGATCCTAGTTCAAATCCCGGTCTCGGCCGATTGACACAAGCACCGCTGTAATAATTTACATATGCTTTGTTTACAAACACATCGTAGACCTCTATTGATGATTAGCACCGATATATGGAAACATAAATAGAGCGCTGTTAAATAACATAAAAAAATTAAATAAATGCAAATAAGTACAGAATATAAAAAATTATTGCTCTAAAACTAATGAGATATTTTACGAATAATTATAACTACATCACACTTTGGTATATATAAGGCCAAAACGTACGTGAAGCTAAACATTTTTTAGATTTTTATTAAATTATTAAAATATTTTTGTTAATTAGAGTCTCAAAAATCTGGAATTAACAAATTTCTTTAAAAAATTAATTTATTGATAATTATATAGTGTCAAAATAGAAAAGTGAAAAATTATCCTTTTTTAATTAATTAAAATCTTAATGGTTAATCTTTAGACTGCCGAACTCGCTCATATATGAGCCACCTGTGACCTTCACAGCTACTCTAGAGATGAGAGGTGTTTTTATGTAAAAATTTTGCACATCAAAAATATCAATTTATAAGGCAAAAATGCCGGCAGTCTAAAGGTTAAGAATAAAATGAAAATTTTAACTTCTGAAAATGATTTTATTTATGTATAAACAATTTTTTTCCTTAAAAAGTTTGTTATATTAACAATTGCATAAAACAACGTTCATGAGGGTTCAATTCCAATTTTCGACTAATTTAAAGCTATGAGTCTAAACAATAATTTGCAACAACTGCTATTAACTGCTAATCGAACAAATATCTAATAATAAATTAATAAACTACACGTATAGATTTTGCGTTGCGTTATATATGTAGCTGTATATTTTTCTAAAAAACTAATGATTGTGTTGTAGTTTTTTTTAATTGAGTAAATAAAGTATCAAAATAGTTTTGTAGACCATATAAAAAACTAAGTATGCATTTGTTATTAATAATTAAATCGTTTAATAGGAAATAGAAAGAAAATAATAGTATTCCCAAATTCTTGCAACTAAAAATTTTTATTGTATTTATGTACCATTTTTGCGTATATTGTTTCGTGTTACTTATTATGCTGATAGTTTTTAATCCAATTTTTATAACTTCGAAAAAGTGCTTACCAAATGCGAGAAAAATTTGTTTATTACTATCGCCATCTAAACTTCATGTTCAGATGGCGACATAAGTAGTACGAAAAGTCAAATGTGTCGGATTTAGTACTTTTTTTTTAGTTTTAGCATTTACTCATAAAATTCGGTTAACAGGCGCCATCTTTTGTGTAAACAATATAATTTTTTAATCAGTGAACAATGAATCATGATAAATCGTTTTTTCAGCATGTCCTTTTGCACTATTTTAATTTGAAAAATAGTGTAGCAGAAACTTATCGATTGCTTCAAGAATGTTCTGGCTAACAAACTCCATCGCTTACAACATGTAAAGAGTGGTTTCAGCGGTTTAGCAGTGGAGACACTGATGTTAATGACAAAGAACGTTCTGGACAACCGAAAAAGTTTGAAGATAGTGAATTGTAAGTATTATTGGACGAAAACTCAGCTCAAATGCATAAACAACTCGCTAATAAGTTAGGAGTCAGTGGCAGAGCAGTTGGCAAACATTTACATGCGATGTGAAAGATTCATAAAGAAGGAAAATGGATGCCACACGATTTTGCCGAAACTGCCATGATGAATCGATACAAGATCGTACTATCTTTGATTGCCAGGCAAAAAAGAAGAGTTTTCTGTTACGTATTGTGGCTGATGATGAAAAGTGGATCTAATATGACAATCCTAAGCGCTAAAAGTCATGGGTGGACCCAACTCAATCGTCCACATCGACACCAAAATGGAACATCCACGGTTAAAAGGTATTACTGCGCATTTGATTGGACCAACAGGGTGTGCTGTACTACGAGCTGCTAAAACCGAATGAAACCGTCACTGCCGAGGTATACAAACGCCAACTGAATTATTTGAAACAGAAATTGATCGAATATAGATCAGCAATCGCGAGCAATAGGCGCGAAATCATTCTCTTGCATGACAACGCTCGGCCATTTTTTGCGAAAGCCGTCAAAAATACCCTGTGGGAGTTCGAATGGGAAGTGTTGCCGCACCCAGTGTACTCGCCAGATACTGTGCCTTCTGATTACCACCTATTCAAATCGATGCAACACGACCTTGTTGATACGCACTTCCGACATGTTCAAGAAGATGTGGAGTTCAAGAAAACGTGGATGATTGGATCGAGTCGAAATCACCATCATTTTTTCGCCACGGTATCGCCATATTGCCATAAAGATGATAAAAAGTAGTAGAAAATGACAGAAAATATTTAGATTAAGCAAACGTATATCCATTTACCATAAATGTCCTTTTTCCGTTAAAAAAGGTCGGGAACTAAATTCGTCTCCTAATAATTAACAAATAACTGGCTGAAAATCTTTCTTAAAAATTGTTCCAAAAAATTTAGTTGTGAATAGTTCATTATAGATATTTGCTTTTATTAAAAGAATTTGTTTTCAGATATAAGGAAACAAAAGTTGCAAATTATATGGATTTTATATAACGAACTAAAGAAATTCGTTATATAATGTTTAACAGGCAAAATGATTTTTCACATTATATATTTAAATAAACTATTTTAATTGTATTATGAGTTAGAGCATTGAAATGGATGCAAATAACGTTTCTAATCTCATGTTTAAGATATTTAACTTCTGTTTGGCTTCATTAATAATATGCCTTGTTAATGGCTTTTACATATATAATAGTTTTTTACAATATTTTTCAATTACATAATGATTATAATATCTGAACATAGTATCGGTTATTGTGAACTATTTAATAAAAACCTATTGATTTTTATTAAACAAGTTCATTTGAATTCAATATATTTTTCAGCTTATTAAATATTTCTAAATAATTATTAATAGAGTGTACTGTCTTCTATATATTATTTATGAAAAAATTTAAAAATAAAACGATTGTCGCACTCGAAACACTAATCATTTAAAATATGCAAAGATACGCTACTAAAGTAATTGTAGAATAACAGAAAATGCCGATTTTATGAACAATATATGTATATATATTGTGACGATAGTCACAAAGCGCCCGCGCCGACTTGTCCAAAAAAAGACGACACGCGCGCCGTCACGCCTTGTGCTCAACACGGTCCCTTTCGCTTACTTCCCCGTGCCATGAACCGCGCATAACCGTCGGCTGATGGAACAGCGAGGAGCCCTAACCTATATGACGGCAAGGACAAATGCCGAGGTACGCTCGCGCAACAAAGAAACCATAACCAGTGATAGATAAATAAAAGACAAATTTTTGCATAAGAAATAATAAAGGATACAGAAAGTTATATGAGTGGGGATAAATAGGAATGGGATAAAGTAATGGATGGTGGTGAAGTAAAGACAAAGATAGAAATTGGAAAGTACAAATGATGGAGATAAATAAATATATGGATGAAATGTACGACCAACACAAATGATAAAACAAACGATGGATTGATAAGGATAAATGGTGATAAATTAATGAAAAAAAAAGAAACAAATTTGATGGATGGAAAGAAAAAAAGGAGAATAGTTATGAATTAAAAAGGACCATTGACAAATTTAATAAGTTAATGAAATGCCGAGGTAAGTGAAATAATAATAGACAATGACATAATAAATAATAATAGATAACATAGAACAAAGTGTGAGTAATGATGATAATGGATGGTGATAAGATAAGGATACAGATAATGGATGAAAGGGACAATGTGAATGTGAAGATGAAATAAATAATAGAGGACAAAAAAAAAACAAATGAAATGAATAGTGGTAAGATAAAGATGAAATATGAATGATAGATTAATGAAATAAATAAAATACATAAGTCATGGTGATAAAGTTACAAATCGAAATAAGGAGGAAAAAGGGGCATAGAGGGATAACATAAGCAACTACTGTAACAGGCTCTGTGTTATGGGAGGTAAAATATGGTTGAAATAATAGATTTGTTTCTGTTTCAAAATTTCCAAAGAGAGATTAAATAAAGGAAAGTTCAACAGATGCTGGAAATTGGTATGAAACCCCTAATGATAGATGTCAGTGAGATGCAATTGAGAGGAAACTCAAGTTGGAGAATTTAGCACATAACGAAAGATATAGAATTAACGATAAAAAGGAGGAAAGAACTACAGAAGAATAAAGGTACATAAAAGAAGCTAAGTCAAACATAGATTATAAATAGAAAAAGTCAGAGTATATAATAAAGAAACAGAGAGAAAAAAAATGAAAGTTTAAACTAATAACGAATGGAGCAAGAAAGTACGGAGTTTATTTGTTAACATGGAGATGAATACTTCTCTAGTGATGCAGCCTTTCTACCATGATTTGTGAAAATGTCGTGCACTTTCACTGAGAAATATTCAGTGCGTTACAAGGTTACTATTAATACTACGTTTAAGTTTAGATATTGTGCATAGGTTACATTTATATTTATATTAGGGATATGTCATAGTTTACGTATAGTTTATATATTTTATGTAAGTAGGTATATTAGGGGGCTATCGTTGTATGCTTATTAATTGCAAGCATTTGTACGCGAGAGGTTGATAATGGGATTGCTGAATGTATCAGTGAATAAATGGAAACAGTAACTTTTGGATTTGTGACAGAAACAGAGCAATCAAAAATCGTTATCAGAAAAAAACTAATTATATAAAAATCTAGAGACTAGCGTGCAAGAGTAGGCAAAATGGCATCCCTGGTGGGGAACTTTCACTAAACCGAGTTTTCGATTGAGTGAAAAATTTGATATATATATTTTTTTTTCTCTTCTCGTTGTTTTCGTGCTGGTAGAATATATCAAGAGAATTGGTGATTGGCGAGAAATTTTGCGACGCAAATTTTGGCGTGAAAAGTATTTAGGCGCGGAGGCTTTGGCGGGAAAAATTTTGTTGTGCGGCGATTTTGAATATTAAATTTTAAAAGTTTTTAAAATTTTTTTTTTAGAAAAAAAAAGGAATTTAATTGATAATTTTTAAATTTAATTCAGCTATTTTTTTATTTTTATTTTATTATAAAAATTTTTTTTTGATCACAGTGAGAAGTTTATCATTAGAGTGATTGGATGTTTGCTGGTTTTTCTTCTTCTCTTGATTAGTGACTGGATTTTTTTTTTTATTATTGACCAGATATTTTTTTTTGACTAGATAGTAAATTGGACAAAAAAAAATATTTTTAACAGAGGTTTTGTTGGTGACTCTCTCCATTGACGGAGGTTATGGTGATAAAATTTTGGTGACTGAATATTTTTCTGGATAAACCAAAATTCACTATTTATATTCCTCGTAAGAGAGTTATAGTGACTGGCGTTTTTAATTGGTGCGCTAAATACTGTGTGACAAAATGGCAACGGAGAAGAGCCACGTGACTCGCCGAGCAGTCACAGACCAATAACTGGGCGACGGCCGCTCGACGAACGCCGACCACCTCCTAGGGCCCCCTTCATCGACACCTGACCCAGAAATCGGTCAAGTGAGTATCGATCACCCGGCGCCGAGTCTACGGACGATTCGGCGGGATATCGCGTGTGCGCGGCGAGCAGATTCCGCCTCCTTTCCCCCTTCTTTTTTCCTGTGTGGTTTCATTATTTTTGTTTGTTTCCTCTTTTTGTGTATATTAAATTGGACCTTAAAAATTTTCGTTTTTGTTTGCGATCGCGCCGGGACGCGGGACGAGGCCGGTACGTGTCCGGATACGTGGACCGGGTTAGAGGAAACATAGTGAGTGAGCGTGCGGGCGAAGGTCAGGAAGACACAAAGGGACGTTGTAGGAAAGAAATAAAGTTGTGGTACTCAAATTGATTTCGCGCGTGGTTTTCTCACCCTCGCCCTTTCCCAAAACACTTTTTCCTTTCTTTTTTTTCAGGCCGGCAGAACCTCCTCAGAGTCACTTAGGTGAGTAGTGAAGTTTTAAAGTTGTGTGCGTGAGAAACAAAAAAATTAGGTGAGAGATACCTAATTGTAAGTATTTTTGACCGCATCACAATATATATATATATATATATATATATATATATATATATATATATATATTATTCACGCCGCTTACATTATAATGGTAAGTTTAAGTCTTATACGCCTGGGAACTGGCATTCAGTTTTTTCTTACTGAATCAGACAACGAAATATCAATATAATTTCCAATACTACGGACAAGGACTGAACTTTAATGCCTTCTACCCGCAATCAAGTTTGGACACTAAGAACTATAAGTAAGGCATGCTTCCGCCCTGGGGGCAAGATTTTCCAGAGTTCTACTCGACTGCTGCTAAATATGCTTATTTTACTTCCTTCTGAGCAGATCGAACTATACACTTGGAGAAGTCGACTTAGTTTACCGATATTGCTCTTGGAAGGTGTTGAAGTCCTACTTGACTTATACACTTGTAACGTTCCTGTTCCCCTCGGGATAACGTACGCGGTATATTTCCAGGGTACTTTTGAGAGGAGAGAAAGTATTTCAGGATAGGACGGCAGATCAGGAAAATAATTTTATAACACAGTATATTTTTATTAATAAAATATAAAAATAAATTTATGCAGGAAACCCCTTTCTATTTATAAGGGGTTCTGAAACAAAAAAATATAAATGAAATAATTAATTTAACTGAAACAAATTTATAGCTGAATGTATATATAAATTATAGCTACTGGTTTCGCGCTAGTTTCCGCGTCGCGTAGTTTAATCGGGCGCTATTTTCCGCACGGATTCCCGGTACTATTTTCCACGCGGGAAAATATAAAAATACGACAGGTAGAATTTAAAATAGGTTTATTCTAAGGAGAGCTTAACTCCGCTGGTCCTTTGAGGAGCGCCTCGCAACCAGGATCACGTTCACTTGAGGATAGGTAAGGCTATTAGTCGTCTGTCTTTTGAGGAGCACCTCGCAACAGAGCAAACTAATAGTTTCGGGCAGGATTTAAAGTCAGGATTATTTTGAGCTCTGGATGAATTTTTAGCTACGGGGAGGAGTTCGTGTGACTCGACTTCGGGGCAGTCGGTTCACCGGGCGAACTGTCAATTTTGCCTTTTGTAGGTCTTGTTATAATAAAACGGTCGATTATTTCCGTCACCGTTCGTTCAATTTCGGACGAGCCGCCGAATTATAATAATTATATTAATAATAATAATGATGAATAATAATATTTAACAATAATCATAATAATTAATATTTAGAATTTATTACTTATGTTTGCAGCCAGTGTGCTGCGTACAGTAATTTTATACACGTATAATATTATAGTATATCCGCACATATATATATATGTATATATATATATATATATATATATATATTACGTACAAATAATATTTTAATTAATTATATTAATTAAATACAGCTGGTGAATTTGTTTTCGAACACCCGTTGTATATACTGGAATGCGCGTGACAGTATAAGGCTTGTGCGTTCGCCTACCGCAGTATTCGCTGCTGGCGTGCGCCGTTCGATGAGAGAGTACGGTATTGTGCGTGCGGGCATGTGTTAAAGAGGGACACCGGCCTAATACACTTGACGCGGCTCTCTCTCGCCACGTGAGGTGTATCCCCTCTCGGGCATTTCTCTGGTTTTCTTAGCGTGTGTGGCGTGTATTAGAGGGGGATAGCGGCCGCCGGCCTAATACACTTGACGCGGTTCTCTCTTTCCGCGCGCAGTGTATCCCCTCTATCGTATGCTTCGAATTTAAGCTTAGTGGTAGAGAGGGAGACTATGTATTGCGTTCTCTCTCCACGGTTCGTTTTTCGGCAGGTCGCGTCGACTACCTTCTACAGTAGTCGTCGTGACCTTTGCCCGCTTTATGTATCTTTACCGCGCATTAAATTTATTAAATTTAATTCTAGATTTTCGTGTATTCTAAGAGTGTGATTTTAGATTTAGTTTATTATTTTCATAGGTGTAATAGATTATTATAATTTACTGTTTTCGTGTTATATACATGTGTGATAAATTTGTGTGTCGATCGCAGTGAATTTGCGCGGCCATGTTTTTGGCCGTCGCACAATATTTAAATATATTATATAAATTAAATACGGCGGGCGATTTCATTTGGGACAGCCGTTGTATATGTTTGGAATGCGCGTGCTAGTGTAGCGGCTCGCGCGTTCCTCTACCACGGTATTTGCTGCTGGCGCATGTCGTTCGATGAGAGAGCACGGTATTGTGCGTGTGGGCATGTGTTAAAGAGGGACACCGGCCTAATACACTTGACGCGGCTCTCTCTCGCTGCGTGAGGTGTATCCCCTCTCGGGTATTTCTCTGGTTTTCTTAGCGTTTGAGGCAGACAGAGAAGATATATTGCGCTCTCTCTCTTCTTCGGTTTTTGCCTGTCGCGTCAACTACCTTCTCTAGTAGTCGTCACGACCTTTGACCGTTCTCGGTATATTTACTGCGTATTGAATTTAATATATTAAATTAATTTCGTGTTCGCGTTAAATTATTTGTCGGATACTTGATTTTATTTATTATCATTTTCGCGTATGCGATGGAAGTAAATTATTAATTGTATATAAATTATTTCGTATTTTCACGGTAAAATTGTGTGTGGAAGATTAAAGTAAAATTATTAAGGATTGGGCTCGGTAGGAAGCAGATGTTCGAAACACAGACAAAAGAAAAATATATTTAAATAGGTGTGTATGCAAGCATGACACTTGCTTATTTTATTTCGCACAATTACTACAGAAACTGTATGAACAGTTTACAGTAAACGTAATAAAAATAGACTTATAAGCTCTATAGCTGCACTTATAAACGTTAACGATAACTAGGCTAAACAAAACAACAAGAAGGAGCACGATGCTGGCGCACATCCTTATATACCGGTAGGCTCCGCCCTTTATCGGCGCGCCGCAGTTTTCGTTCGAGCGTTTCCGTAAACCCGAAAGAAAGGGACAATGCTAAATGCGAACATTTCCTTCGCCAAGTAAATATAGCAACAATAAGAATCGCTCGCTGCATTCCTCGCAGCCAAAACGGCCTAGGCTCGAACTAATGGTCTTACCTTACACGCTAGGACCCATATATCCCGAGACCGAGACAAATCACGCAACATTCCGGCCGCGTTCGTTCGTGAGCGATTCCTGCATCCGATACGGTATATATTTTTTCTCGGCGGATCTGCCCTTGCATAGGCCTATTTACCGTAGGTCTAGATCGTGAGATATTCGTACTGTCTGTATCTAAGATTCCCCCGACAGCAGCAAGTTCGCTTTGAAGATTTAAAAAATCAGACAACTCCTCTAATTCTATCTTGTTATTTGTCACGGAACCGAGATAATTATTATAAGTATATACAAGTGCAGAAGGTAATTTTTCCCTACGCTTTCTATTAGTTCTGGATTTTGTAAATAACCCGCTAAATCTAACTGTTTTAACTCATTAATGCTATTTTATAAACGTCTAGAAAATGAAATTAAAGTAGTTTCGCCTAAGCTCAAGCTCGGAAGCATCTTAATATCATTAATTAATTTTCAAGCTATTACTCTTTTATTCCCGAAATAAATTTCTAAATTCTTTATTATAGCCTCGGCGTCTCTATCGGTGTTGAACATGGAGCTAACAGAGTCGCGCGCGTCACCCTTCAACGCTTCGAATAGTAAAGCAACTTTTTCGCCATTATTTAATTTTCCGACTTCCGCGGCCAACATGTACGCCTGCTTAAATTTTAACCACTCAGCCGAATTTCCCGAAAACGAAGGTAAAGCCTTTACCAACGGTCTGCGGTTAGACGCATGCGCATGAATTTCATCGGTTAATTTTCCGCACATAGAAAGCAACGCGTTACTTAATGTATCTGCAAATCGCGCGATTGAGTCCGGTGCCTCACGCGCATCGCTCGAACAAGTGTTAATATTAATCTCTTTATTAAACGCATTTGTACTTATCGGCCTATTAAATAAAGCGCTGCTCCGCTCGTACGCTGCTGTCCCGCTCGCCGTGCAGTCCCGTCGCTGAACGAGCATCGCCTGCTCTCGCTGCAATTATTCTCGATCGGCCGAGGCGGCTGCCTCTGGTTGTTCGTCCTCTCGGTCTAGTGTCAAGCACGGAACGTGCTCGACGACAGCAGTGCGTCCGCGCTGTTGCATTCTTAATATTCTCGGGGCGGCCAATTCTTCCTCGATGTTCATATCGCAATCTTGCAGGTGCGAAAGCGGCGTGTGACAGGTATTTTCGCCCACCGATGTAGCTCCGATGAGTGCTGCCTGATCTATTTTGTTCTTTCCCGCTGAATGTCGTGCTGTAGACTTCTTCGTTTTCCCTTGCAATATGCGCGGCTTTTTTGTTTTGGATGAGGTAGCTATCGCCTCAGACGACGTGACTGTAGCTCGTCTCTTCCCTCTCGATGACATCGTTAGCAATATATTCTTATTTTCGAACAACTACCGCGAACCAGTCAATCCTTTCTTCAACTATACCGGAATATGTCCCGGGTTTCGGCACCAAATTTATTAAGGATTGGGCTCGGTAGGAAGCAGATGTTCGAAACACAGACAAAAGAAAAATATATTTAAATAGGTGTGTATGCAAGCATGACACTTGCTTATTTTATTTCGCACAATTACTACAGAAACTGTATGAACAGTTTACAGTAAACGTAATAAAAATAGACTTATAAGCTCTATAGCTGCACTTATAAACGTTAGCGATAACTAGGCTAAACAAAACAACAAGAAGGAGCACGATGCTGGCGCACATCCTTATATACCGGTAGGCTCCGCCCTTTATCGGCGCGCCGCAGTTTTCGTTCGAGCGTTTCCGTAAACCCGAAAGAAAGGGACAATGCTAAATGCGAACATTTCCTTCGCCAAGTAAATATAGCAACAATAAGAATCGCTCGCTGCATTCCTCGCAGCCAAAACGGCCTAGGCTCGACCTAATGGTCTTACCTTACACGCTAGGACCCATATATCCCGAGACCAAGTCTCGCAGCGGGTCAAACAGCCTCGAGGTACACGAAGTAGCCTCGAGCTAGGGGCCAAACAGCCGTGATCGCCAAGCGAATCACGCTCAACGAGTCGCCCGCGAGATCATCTTTTACGTTTTATTTTTTATTAAATTATGCGTTCTTAAAAATTACTCTTAATTAATCTTAAATAATTATGAATGTTTTCATTGTCTCTTCCTTTACATTATTTTTATAGCTAAATACATATTACATTTTTCTAGTAATTGCTAATGTGTTGTTTTGTAAATAGCGCTCAAATTTTTTCGCAGAAACAATTATCCGACATGAATTTACGGAAATACGCTCGACCTTATTTACTATTTGCGCTTTTCTTCATAATTTTGCCTAGTAGAATTTTTCGTAAATATCATATAATAATTTCGCTTAGATTGTTATTTACAAATATATTTCCTTTTGTACTAATCACTACAATACTAAATGAAAATTTTAACTATACTAAATTAAATATACTCATTTATTCTAAATTCAACATAGATGTTTTTCCTGTCGTTTTATTTATCGACAAACTGTAAATTATATTTCTGTTCTTAACAATCTTTGTTTATATAAAAAAAAAATATTAAATTATGATACAATATCGTATCAATTATTCATTCGTATAGAAATTTATATCTAAATACAAAAAATCATGTAATAATACATTATTGAAGCACATTAACGATATTTTACAATAACAGATTGTTTATCAATTTCGAACTCTCAACTAATAATTAAATTTTAATTCAGAGCATTGATTTGTTATTATTTTACATTATTCTACAACTCAAAGCTTTATAATTGTTTCATTGAATTTATTAAAAATCGACGCGAGTAGCTAATTTTAGTATGATTCTATTTTGAAGCTTGCGAGAAATTATATTATCGAGTAACACTGTTCGTTTTATATATATTTATAATCAAAAGTCGTCCCTAACCAAAAAAAATGATGCATAGATTTATTGCGTTCTATTTTAGATTCTATCAGCGTCTTAACTTATTTATTGACATCGAAATAGGATTTATATAAGACAAGGGTAAACATATTTTTATTAATCCTCACAAAATATGTTATATATATATATATATAACATTCTCCAATACTCAATACGAGTACATTTCTGTTTTTAACAAAAATCTTATTCGTATAATAATCGTAATAAATTTATATAAGCAAATGCTTGCTTAGAAGAATTATTCAATTTGGTCACACATTCACATAAAATTGGATCCACAATGATTTTCAGAGATAGATACGTGGATGACTTCTTAGATTTCTTGATACATTGAATGAAGCCGCACAAGCATATCAGAAGCTTACTGAAGTATTTAGTTTTACTGGCATGTCTGTCGGCAAGTGCGCAACAAACCAGAACAATTTAAATCTATTAAATACTCAGGATTATTTTAAAGACTTAAATGAGAAGGAAGCGGTTTCGACTCTTGGTCTATGGTGGAGTCCCTTTGATAATGCCTTTCATTTACGAGTTACACTACCTTTAGCACCTCTAACAACCACAAAACGTTCCATTTTATCGGAGGTATCTAAACTCTTCGACCCTGTGAATTTTTTGTCCCCAGTTATAATTCGTGCAAAAATATTAATTCAATGTTTGTGGATGCAAGTTGTTGATTGGGATTCGCCTATTTCAGATCGAATTCAGAAGGAGTGGCTTCTCTACAGACAACAGCTTGCTGACATAGAGAAGATTCGAATTCAACGTTGGGTAAAATTATAAGTAAGTCTGAATCCTTGCATTTGCATGGGTTTTATGACACTTCTGAACGTGCCATTGAAGCTGCAATTATTGTGACTTTTCCAAGTGCCAGATGTGCACCACGGCTGCTCATCACTAAAACAAAAGTAGCGCCACTAAAAGTCGTAAGTTTACCAAAGTTGGAACTCTGTCGTGCAGCATTATTAACCAAACTTATGGCTAGAATACTTTCTAAATTAGACTCTTCACCAAAAGAGATTCATCATTGATCTGACTTAAAAGTCGTTCTGGCCTGTCTAAGATCACACCCATCTCATTGGAAGTCATATGTTGCAAATGGGGTCAGTGAAATCATATTTCTCTTGCTGATAGCTAAATGGCGACATGTGCCGTCCGCACATAATCCAGCAGACTTAGCAACCAAAGGATGTACTGCACTATAGTTGCAAGAATAAACTATGTGGTGGTCAGGGCTTGTTTGGTTGATTGAGGACGAGTCCATATGGCCCGTCCAATCATCTGAAATTTCAATAAACTTAGAAATTCGTCACTTAACTGAAGTATAGTTCATTCAAGACCATCAAGATTGGGAAAAATGGTTTGTGCGATTTTTCTCCTTCGATAAATTAGTTGCTATTATAGCTTATTGTCTTCATTGGCGTAGAAATCTGTCACTTTCTAAAGAGCAGAGTAGAAAAGGTTGTTTGTTGGCTGAGGAAATCTCAATAGCAACTACTACTTTAATTAGATCGGTCCAACAGTTGGTTTTTCCAATGAGTTTCGAATTTTATCTTTAGGATAGCAACTTCGGTCAACAAATCCATTACGCAAATTAATGCCCTTTACTGATGCTAATAATTTGCTTCGTATAGGTGGTAGATTGCACAACTCTTTCTTATCTGAATCAGAGAAGCACCCAATTCTATCGTGATTCTATCAAAAACGCACCATTTTACCGCTTTACTTATTATAAAAGTTCACCTTTGTACTTTACATGATGGAGCTACAATTGTGCAAAGCTATTTACAGAGAAGTTATTGGATAATGCATGCTCGACGTATTATTCGAAAAGTAGTTCGTCAATGTACCACCCCTGTGTTCAATATAATGTTCGCTGTAAACTGTAAAGTAATGTTTAAACTGTAAAGTAATTTACAGTGATAATGGTAGAACCTTCCTGGGTAGTGAAGCTGAAATTACTAAAGCTTCTACTTTAGGACAAATAATTGCATCTATTCTGGCCTAAGATCAGGTGTAATGGCGTTTTATTCCTCCCAGAGCTTCTAATTTGGGTGGCATTTGGAAAGCTAACGTGAAGTCTTTCAAAAGACATTTGTACAGAGTTATAGACAAATCAAAATTATCGTGCGAGTTATTTTCAACTGTCTTGGCTGATATTGAGGCGTGCTTGAATTCTAGACCATTCAACGCACTTAGTTCAGATCCTGCAGATGTTAATGCAATCACTCCAGGTCGTTTTCTCATTGATGGCCCACTTGTAACACTCCCTGAGCTACTTGTTGAAATTTATGAATCTTAATCTCTCTACTCCAAATGGAGTTTGACGCAGCTGATGAGAAATCATTTTTGGCAAAGATGGCAAAAGGAATATCTTGGTGAGTTACAACAGAGAACCAAATAGCTTACGCCTAATTATAACTTTCAAGTTGGTGATTTGGTTCTATTAAAAGATAACTTGCTTCCTCCATCAAAATGGCCATTAGGACGTATTACTGCCTTACATCCTGGTAATGACCAATTGACGAGAGTAGTGACCTTGCGTACTGCTACTTCTGAATACAAGCGACCAATCAAAAAATTAATTTTGCTTCCTGTTCATGACCATACATCAACCAGTCTATTGGCATTATAGTCAAACTAATAGATGTTCATGAATTACAACGTTTGTCGTTTATTATTTGCATATCGTACAAAATTATTCGTTCAAGGTTGGCCGTATGTTCGCGCCGCTTACATTATAATGGTAAGTTTTAAGTCTTATAAGCCTGGAAACTGACATTCAGTTTTATGCATTAGTTTTCTACCCGCAATCAAGTTTAGACACTGAGAACTATAAGTAAGGCATGCTTCCGCGCTGGGGCAAGATTTTCCAGAGTGCTTCAAGACTGCTGTCACATTCACTTATTTTATTTGCTTATGAGAATATCGAACTATAGACTTGGAGAAGTCGACTTAGCCAATATTGCTCTTGGAAGGTGCTGAAGTCCTACCTGACTTATACATATATATATATATATATATATATATATATATATATATATATATATTAGGAGTGTGAATAAGTCTTTCCCGTTTTTTGTAAGAGATGGCGCCACCAATACTGTGCGAGTATTCAATGGTTACATATGTCATAATCAAAGCTTATTCATATGTCAACAATTCCATACTAACACATTAATTAAAATTTTTTCGCATCATAAATTTTTGATATCGTGAAAATGTCGAAATTTGAGCCGAGTCGACGTCAGTTTGCAGGAAGTTTCACTTTATTGGTTCAATTTGAAGAAATCTGCTGCCGAGACGCATCGATTGCTTCAGGAGGCTTATGGAGAAGGTTGTGTCGATGATTCAAGTGTTCGCGGATGGTTTCGACGCTTCAAAAGCGGTGATTTCGACGTGGAAGACAAGGAGCGTTCCGGGCGGCCGCAAATCTTTGAAGATCGAGAATTGGCGACTTTGCTTGATGAAGATTCTTGTCAAACGCAAGAAGAACTTGCTGAAGCATTGGGAGTTGACCGAACAACCATTTCCAAGCGTTTGAAAGCCATGGGAATGATCCAAAAGCAAGGAAATTGGGTGCCGTACGAATTGAAGCTGAGAGACGTCGAACGGCGTTTTTTCACTTGCGAACAGCTGCTTCAGCGACATAAAAGAAAGGGTTTTCTGCATCGTATCGTGACTGGCGATGAAAAGTGGATACGTTACGATAATCCGAAGCGAAGAAAATCATGGGGACTACCCGGCCATGCATAATCATCGACGGCCAAGCTCATGCTCTGTATATGGTGGGACCAGCTAAGTGTGGTTTACTATGAGCTTCTGAAACCGAATGAAAGGATCACAGGCGAGATCTATCGACGACAATTGATGCGTTTGAGCCGCGCACTGCGAGAAAAACGGCCACAATACTCCGACAGGCACGACAAAGTTATTTTGCAACATGACAATGCTCGCCCACAAACCAAGATTTCACGTACATAAATGTATTAAAGCCACACTTTCTTTCACACACTCCTATTACGCCCGGTCCCGTGCTCCGACAGCCCCCGACCGCGATCCGCGCCCCGACGCGTCCACCGAACTTGGGCCACTGCGGGGGGAGCGAGGAAGGAAAGGGGGGAACACAAACGGGGAAGGGAGGAAGGAAGGGAGGACGATGACAGGCAGGAAAGAAAATCTGCAAACCCGATCACGAAGGCGTTCACCGGGTGCACGCGATCCCCCGGTGCTGGCGTCCACTGGCTCGCCGCCGGTGCCGGCGTAGCGCGTCGTCGAGGATGGAGGCGGTGCTGGTGCTGCTGGGCCCGCTCGAACTCTCCTCCCCACTAGCTCTTCTCGCTGTCGCCCTTCTCGTGTCCAGCTCACGGCGTCTCTCCCGTGGTCTACTCTCCTGCTTTCTTCCTCACGCTTACCTCGTCACTACCCGTTCTCCTCTTTGCTCCTTCTTACTCTACATCTACTTGCTTCTTGCCTTACTTCTTCTCTTGCTTCTTCTTCTTATTTCTCTGACTTCTCCGCTTCTTCTTCTACTTCTTCTCGTACCTTTTCTTACTCTCGCCGCCTTCTTCTCTGACTCCCTCTAACTTCTTCTCGTACTTTCTCTCTTGCTCGTCTCTTCGCTCTCCGACTCGCGGTCCTCTCCGCTCGGTTAGGCGGTCAACAGCGCAGTGCCGTCTCACTACTCGTAGGGAGGAAAGATGGGAAAAGGGGAGGGGGAGAGGGAAGTTCGGCGGCTGCCGGCGACGGCCGACCGCGGCCGCGACGTGCCGAATGCGGATTTACAAAAAATCGGTTGATGTCTGTAACAATTCCTCTCTTTTTTTTTCTTATTATCTATCTTATTCAAATTTCTTTACCATTATTTTTACTATTATTCTTTATCATTACATATTTTTATTTCTATCATCTCTTATCTATCTTAATCTATTCATTATCTTATCTTTTCGTTTATTATGTCTATCTCCCTTACTATCTATCTTATCCTATTTCTTTCATTATTTTTAATTCTATCATCTCTTATCTATCTTAATCTATTCATTATCTTATCCTATAGTTTATTATCTTTAGTTAATTTATTTTTATTATCTCTATTTATCTATCTTATATTATTCATTATCTTATTCTATAATTTATTATCTTTAGTTAATTTATTTCTATTATCTCTATTTATCTATCTTATTCTATTCATTATCTTATCCTATAGTTTATTATCTTTAGTTAATTTATTTCTATTAGTTCTATTTATCTATCTTATCCTATTTCTTTCATTATTTTTAATTCTATCATCTCTTATCTATCTTAATCTATTCATTATCTTATCCTATAGTTTATTATCTTTAGTTAATTTATTTTTATTATCTCTATTTATCTATCTTATATTATTCATTATCTTATCCTATAGTTTATTATCTTTAGTTAATTTATTTCTATTAGTTCTATTTATCTATCTTATTGCTTAATTTCTACCTTAATTTATTTGTATTATCTTCTTCTCATCGCTTTTTTCCTAATTAAACTTATTTCTATTTATATCTATTTATCTCTATATTCCTATTATCATCTATTGTCGCATATTTTCTACTTTAATTTATTTGTATTATCTTCTTCTCATCGTTTTTTTCCTAACTTAACTTATTTCTATCTATCTCTATCATCTCTATTTTCTATCATCTTCTTCGTAAGTCCGTTGACCTCATACTAGGCTCGTGTGCGGGACGAAAAATGGGGGGGGGAACCGTGCCGAGCACAAGGCGCGACGGTGCGCGCGAGCGCCTTAATGTTTGTATGTCCGCGAAATGGCGCGCGCGTCGTCGTTATCTGGACAAGTCGGCGCGGCGCCTTGTGACGCCCGTCACAATATATATATATATATATATATATATATATATATATATAAAGAAATGTATATAAAAAAATATATATATATAAAGAAATTTAACTAGAAATTTTCCGTTAATCTATAATCATTATTGTTAGTGTATCCTTGCTTTTTTTGAATGATTAGTGTTTCAAGTTATATATATATATATATATATATATATATATATATATATATATATATATATTCATACATATCGACGGCTCCTGTTCATACAATTCCAATTCAAAACAAAACTTTTATAAAATGTCACTTTAAACTCACGTGCAATATAATGCCAATTCAAACCCGAATTTCGTACCATTCTTTTTAAACAAGGTGTCTTATATAAAGCTTCGCTAAAAATACATTTCATATATTTCTATCTCAGTAGTACATTTCATAAAATGTTATTTCAATTGTAGTTATTAGGAACCTAGATCGCTATGGCATCACATTTTTCAGAAGCTTTGTATATTCAATCTAAGAATTACTAAAATCTTGAGCATGCTTGGATATAGTTAAAGTAATGTTACTAAATTTGTAACGTTCCTGTCCCCCTCGGGATAGCCTACGCGGTATCTTTCCAGGGTAGTTTGAGAGGGGAGGAAGTTTTTCGGGATCGGACGGCGGTTTCAGGAAAATAATTTTACTAGAACACAGTATATTTTTTTATAATAGTAAAAAATATTAATTTATTGAAAATGAATTCACTCCTCTATCTACAGGATTCTGTAACAAATAAATAAACACAAAAGAATTAATACGAAAGTAAAACTAGATCTATATATATATTTCTTAACCTAATTTCGCATTATTTTCCGCGATGTCTCTAATATCCGGCGCTATTTACTGCACGGATACCCGGTGTTATTTTCCACGCGGGGAACTAACGAAACGAGACAGGTTGGTTTTAAATGGGATAAAAACAAGGTAAACTTAACTCCGCTGGTCTTTTGAGGAGCGCCTCGCAACCAGGATCACGTTTACTTAAGGATAGGTAAAATTATTAGCCGTCTGTCTTTTGAGGAGCGCCTCGCAACAGAGATCAAGCTAATAGCTTCGGAAAAATAAGTAAATGTAAGGATAAGTAAACTGCTGGTCTTTTGAGGAGCGCCTCGCAACCAGGATCACGTTTACTTTAGGAGAGGTAAAATTCTTAATCGTCTGTCTTTTGAGGAGCGCCTCGCAACAGAGATCAAATTAATAATTTCGGAGAGGATTTTTAAAGTAGGGATTATTTCGAGCTCTGGAAAAGTTCTAGCTCCGGGAGGAGTTCGTGTGAAACAACTTCGGAGCAGTTGGTTCACCGGGTGAACTGTCGATTTTGCCTTTTGCAGGCCTTTTTCTAACAAAATAATCGGATAATTCCGTCGCCGCTCGTTTAATTTCGGACGAGGCGCCGAATTATAATAATTATATTGATAATAATAATCATTACAATAATAATAATAACAATCAATAATAATTATAATAATTATTGCTTTACATTTTGTTATTATTTGCAGCCGGTGTGCTGCGCACAGTAATAGCATACATGTATACAAGTTTAAACATATATATACATATATTTCTATATTGTGCGTACATTAAGTCATTTGAATTAATTAATTTAATTACATACAGCGGGTGCATTCGTTTTCGGACACCCGTTGTATATACTGGAATTCGCGCGTTTGCTACATTCGTTGAGGCTCAGGCTGTTCAGTGAGAGCGTACAGTAGTGTACGTGCGGCACGTATTAGAGGGGATAGCGGCCGCCGCTCTAATACATTGAACGCGCTCTCTCTTGCCGCGCGCAGTGTATCCCCTCTACGGTATACTCTGTACTTAACTTAGTAGTAGAGAGAGAGACTAGATATCGCGTTCTTTCTCTACTTGTTCGAGTTTCGGCAGTTGCGACGACTACCTTCTCCAGTAGTCGTCACGACCTTTGTCCGGTTTTCGGTATTTATTTCACGATATTTAATATATTAGTTTTAATGTAGCTTAAATTTAAACTATTTAATGTATTATTACGGTGTTATACATCTAATTTCACAGATGTTTATACAGTACATCCACGAAAATAGATGTAGTCATTGTTTGAAGTAATAACTTTTATTTCTTTTATGTGTGGGCGGTATATTCGTGTAGAGAATTTTCTCTTTTGTTCGAACGAATTTGCGCGGCCATGTTTTTGGCCGTCGCAAATTAAAGTGCACAATCAAAAATATTAAAAATTAATTTTTTTAAATAAAAAAAGAATAATTCGATGCTCCCTCGGTATATCCATTACGCCCTGGGCTACATGAAGATGTTTTATAATATTATAAGAAAAATTTATGAAGAAGTTTTATGTATATACTTATAATATCGCACACTACGATTTCCAGCTATACCAGAATGATTTATAGGGGGAATTTCGAGATTGGATGTATATATCATATCATACTCATACTAATTTATAAAGACAAAGCGTGTTTTTCTTTGTACACGATAACGGAAAAAACTACTGAACCGATTGTTCTGAAATTTAACATATAGATTCTATATTATCTTAGGAAGGACATAGGCTATGTTTTTTTATTGAAAATCATTTTATTTTCATCAATAAATTAAGTTAATGGTTTTAACAATCAGTTTCACGAGCGGCCACTACGTGGCGTCTTGAATGATGAACATCAACTCAAAGTAGTCCAATTAATGTATTAATACCAGGTCAGCTCAAACGAATGTTCATATCCAACTTTGGGATTCGTATCCTAAAGAAGTTGTGACGTTAGTCGGTATTACCTTTTTTGTTCTTCAGGTTAATCTGACACTACTCTCACACCTTATGGATATCTTTTGATTTTTGTAAATTTTATTTTCTCTTACGTGGGAAAATTTCTCTCTCTCTCTCTCTCTCTCTCTCTCTCTCTCTCTCTCTCTAATAAATACAATTCTAATTCTAATTCTAATTTTAATACTAATTCTAATTCTCTCTCTCTCTCTCTCTCTCTCTCTATGTCTGTCTACCTCTCTCTGTCTATCTCTCTGTCTTTGTTTCCCCTTCTCTTATAAAATGGTTCTGTATGCCAAATCATACTGAATATAGTTTGTGACGACAAATTGTATTTTTGTTTTTATACATTACATTAACTTCAGAATTGTGACATTAGACTGTTTTTTTTTAGTTTGAACAAAAGAAACGATAGCAAAATAGAGTTCTTTACTAACAACCTCGAAACTGTGTATATTAATATATAAAATATAACGTCACTTCTGCATAAAAAGGCAATATCCATCGTCTGCTTAAAAAATGTGCTATGCACATTCCAACATTTTAGTTGAATTGCAGTTGGCATCACTACGAAAATATTCACCGTATTTAATTTAAAAAGAAGGCGTATATACGAAAAGTATATATATATATATATATATATACTATATTGTATATTATATTATCTTATACATATAATACATAAACATTTTAAACGATTTCTACTGAGAAATATTGTATTGTCGTGTACGGTCGGTGGATTACGATATCCCGTTGCCTCAAGACGATTTCTATAGGCAATTATGTGTTCGGATGATAGAATACGATGTCCAAGTGTTTTTGGGCGATTTCTACGAGGAATATTGTATTTAGTTTGTAACGTTCCCCTTTTCCCTTCGGGATAGCTTACGCGGTAGCGCCAGGATCGTTTTGAATAGAAAGGGAATCTAGACAGGAACGGGAAAAATCACGTTTACTCAATTGTGTTCAGGTGTAAAAATAATAACAAAATATATTATTCTAAAAGAATATACAAAGAATAACATGTATATAAGTTAATATTAATAATCTGTTCTGGCTTCGAGCCCTCCGATCTGCAACAGACAAGACAGAATTTTATGTTAAAACCTTATACTATACCTTATTATACTAGTTGTCGCACGCTGCTTATTTTTAAACGGTATTTACAATCTTAATTTTAAACGTACTTAATGTAATAATCTCGCACACTATATTTATACAAACTCTTACTGGGGCTGGGGGGAGTTTGGGGAAAGAACGTAGTCTGATGGTCTATTATATCCAGGATCAGGGCTTTGTTCATGTATCGGAGTGAGACCGCTGGGCTTTAACGGAGCGCCACGCACCCAGGATCAAGTCTCTTTTAGGAATAGTAAGGCCGCTAGTCTTTAATGGAGCGTCACGCAACTATGATCAAGCCTTACTAAGGTGCACGAGGGATTTTTGGCGAGGTCGCTAGTCTTTAATGGAGCGCCGCGCAACCAGGAGCAAGTCTCACTGGGAAAAAGAGAGGAGTTTTTAGTGAAGCCGCTGTTCTTTAATGGAGGGCCACGCAACCAGGATCAAGCTTCACTAGGATTCGGACGGGATAGTAGAGCCAGCTGATCTTTAACGGAGTGCCGCGCAACCAGGATCGCGACTCTACTATTCAGGATTTTCGAACAGGCAGGATTTACTGGAGCTCTGGAGTCATTCGTATTGAGCCGCCGAAATGTTGTATAATCATTACAGCTCGTATTGTTATAATCATTTCGGCGTAATTTAGTTCTCTCAGATTTTTGTTTATTCCAATAAAAATAAGAATAATTGTTATTATAACAAATAATAATAATAATAATTGTTATAATAATAATTAAATTGACATTTAATTATTATTTGTCTTAAACATATCTCAAATATTCATAATTTTGCGCATTTATTCATAACCGCTTCTGCAGCATGATATTCAACTAGGAACTTTATAATGTGTCGCTACCTTGCGGTCAATTCGTGCGTAATTTCCTGCCATTTAATTGAAACGATTTTATTGGAGTTTTCACTCTTCTCTACTTTTACCCACCATATTCAGATCATTTTACTGAGAGCATCACTCTCACCCCATACTCTCATCACGGGAGTTTCCAATCCATTCTCTATAACATAACAATATACCATCGGTTATAGAGTCTTATAAATACAATATGTTAGTTGTGTAGACTGCGGATGACAGATATGAATATTTTATCTGTTTAAGTGTATGAGTTTAAATCATAGTCGATTAAAATAATAAATAATATGATAGTATTTATAAATAAATATATAATGCAACTAAATTATGATGATGTCACGGGCATCGAAATATTATTATTATTATAGGAAGGGTAGATTTTAATCAGGTTTCTTTGTTGTTATTACAGTTGTATTTACAGTTGCATTTGCATTATACTTTGTATTTTTAATCTTCTCAATTCTGGTTCTAACTGAATCTCTAACTTTATTTACATTCATTTTTATTGATTTGATGAAATACAGGTTTACAGGTATCACTCTTAATTTTCTGTGTTAAGTTAACATACAAAAATTATTACAAATTATAAGTTTTTTTTAGTAAATTCTAATAAAGTTTTTATTTTATTATATTAAATACATTTTATAAAATCTTTAGAAGTATAAATAAAGTCAGAGAAAAGGTTCCTTCTTTTCATACTGGTTATGAGTTTCACTGATATAGATTTAATTTAGCTAGCATAATTCATATAGTGTACAGCTATTGTGTGTGCTTTGTATCCACTGTACAAATTATACATCTTTCTTTGTTTTGCCATATCTATAATCTGTATATTTTACAGATACATGTATAAGCATTGGAAATATATCAGATGTAAATAGTAGTAAAGAAAGATCTGTTGATTTTGCGTAATATGGTACTTTCAGTTAAAATTTAATCTTTTTATTTTTTTAATTTAGTTTCATCTCTAAAACTTAATTGGCTTTGTAAATTAAAGTACATTTAATTAATATTATTTTTATAAAAACTATCTTTTGAATTTCTTTATTTTAGTCAACTCAAAAGAAAAAAAAGAATTAAGTATCCTCTATATCAGAGTGATTCATTTTTTACAAACAATGAAGTTTCAAAAATTTTTGGCTCAAATGTTTTTTCTCATTGGAAGATAATGAACTGCAACAACAATATTAAAAGAAAGAAAAAGGAAACTCATAATAATTTTGTAATTATATGAAAGAAAAATGTCTCTTTATATGAGAGATACTCCTCTGGGATTGCGATTTTTGGAATGGACTTCAGAAACATGTTGTCGTGTTAGAAGAATAGATCGAATTACATGGCATCGAGCAGGTGTACTAGGACTCACTTATTTAGCTTATACTTGTTATCACGTAACTCGAAAACCTATTTCAGTTGTCAAAAATGTTCTATCCCAAAACTGTAGTAGCATTTTACCTCCACCAGATTTATTTGTAAATGATAGTAATCGAGACACTTGGTGCAATTGGGTACCATTTAGTAAGTAGATTGAATTAAGTATATTCAGTTTAAAATGCATTTGATATATTATTGATTAGATTTTTATCTAAATTAAAATATTTTGTCTCTAAATTAGTTTATGAAAAAACAATCAAACTGAAATAAAATATTGAAAACTAAACATTTTCAATTGCTAAATATATATATTAAATTTGATTTTTATATCATAAATTAGTTTTCTTACTCCTGATGATTGTATGTATATAAGTGTACTAAGTTGTAGATTTTTCTATGTACAGAAATTATAATTTTTTAGTCTAAATTTTATTATAAAAATATAATTAAATAAACTAACTATTAAAATTACAGATAAATCTGATGCACCTGCATTATTGGGAACATTAGATTCTGCATTTTTGTTCAGTTATGCATTGGCTATGTTTTTTAGGTAATGATATATTCTTCTTCAATTATAACTGTATCAAAGTTTGTTATTTATGAGTTATTTTTTAGTGGTTTTATAGCAGAAAGAGTTAATCTACGATACTTCTTAGCCCTTGGTATGCTAGGTACAGGCATTTTTACTTACCTTTTTGGTATTGCAAGACCTTATAATATACATAATTTATGGTATTTTATATTTGTACAGGTAACTAAATATTTTTTGGATAAATTTTTTTTGGAGTGTTTTAAATTTATTTTCAATAATCAGTAAAAATTAAAAGCATTTTTTCACTTATTTATATCACATGATGATTTTTAAAATTTTTTCTAGGGTATGAGTGGAATTCTTCAAAGTTCTGGCTGGCCTGGTGTAGTAACTGTTGTAGGAAATTGGTTTGGCAAGGGTAAAAGAGGCCTAATATTTGGTATCTGGAATTCACATACTTCCCTAGGAAATATTCTGGGTAGTTTAATAGCAGCACATTTTGTCGAAATAGACTGGGGTCTCAGTTTTATGGTACCTGGAGTTATAATTGGAATTTGTGGTTTTATAATATTTTTATTTTTGGCTCCAAATCCATCAGATGTTGGCTGCGTTTCTCCTGGATTATATGGTTATAGAAAAATAGATGTAACACATAGTTCTGATGAAGGAAGTTGTGCTGATGATCCAGAGTCTATTCATGGTGGAGATCATGTGAGTTTTAAATAAATAACTAGATTAGTAATACTTTATTGCATTTTTATCACAAGAAAACGCATAGAGTTATTGATAGAGTAAATATTTTAGCTTTATGTGTAACATTGTAAATTAATTTTTTAAACATACAATTATCAAATATAAATATTTTGACAGTCTTGTTTTAGTTACTTTGATTTCCTATCATCTGAAGCTAGATAGTCAATAACAAATGTATGTTTTCTAAATATGTTGTTAACCCTAATAGTAATATGCACTTGCAGAGTTTATTGTATTGCATGTTTCATGGAATTATATAACCATATCCTTTATTTATCCTTCCATCTTAGAAAATCACCTATCGTAATATTGGGCGTCAGCAGGACGCGATTGTTGTAAGTGCATGACTTTATTTTTAATTTTTAGTTTACTTTCACTAGCTATAAATATCTATTATTCTGAAGACTCTATTTCTCAATATTTTAAAAGTTACTAGAGTTTATACTTTTTTGTTTTTACTTAATTATTAAAATTGTAACTTTGAGTTACTAATAAATTTATTAGTAAAAATAATTAAGATAAATGCGAATATAGTAGAAAGAATAAAAAATATTTAGATAGTTCATATTAGTCATTATCAAAATATAAAATAAATATATTATAAATATGTTACATAATAAAATAAAATAAAAGTTCCCTTTCAAGTGCTTTGTTAAAGAATTCTTTAAATTTTTTATTATTATTCAATGAATTTAACTATTTACTAATAACAATTGTTTCACTAACTATGTAATAAATATTTCATTGAATTAACTATTTACTAGTGATATTATCTTTGTGAAATGAATTTCATATAATCTCTTATTATTTTAAATGATTTTTACGTTACATAAAATATATTGCTTATTAATTTTGAGAAGTAGGGTTTATATTTTTTCCAATTAATTCTCAAGATTTTTCAGCAATATAATAATAACAAAATTAATCTAAACTAAAATTAAACCACTTTAAAAAATATATATTAAAATCATTGTGTCCTCTAAAAATGGTGAACTGAACTTGTTGGCTGAAATTTATTTTATGTTATTTTCCAATAGTTTAGATATAAATATTATTAAATGATATAAAAAAAGAGAGAAAAAAAAACGGTGTGTCTCAAGAATGCACGACAGAAAGTAATACTTCTTAGTAGAAGAGGATTTTTAGAACATTGTAATATTTTTGAAATTCTCTCTATCTCTGCTCTTTATTTTTCTTCCTTATTTCTCTTTTTTTCCTTTGCATTCCTCTTTCTTCCTATATCGATGTACAATATTTTTATACAAAATCCTTATGATTCCTATTGTAATCTTAGTATTCAAGCAAATCAATTCCAGTACAATAGTAGTACTTGTCTCTTGCATATTTTGTATTTCATTGACATTCAGCAATGATCTTCATTGTATTAAAATTGAAGGTTAATTTAAAGAAATTTCAATATTTCCCTGCAAAATTAGAGACAGCTTCTGTGAACAAATTCTTGTCCTTTTTTATAGTAATCAAATCAGAAAATCAAATAGATAATTTTATAATTCTATCATTTCTTTGATTAAACGAAATTTTAAATGTTTTATTACTTTTTCTAAAATTGAAATATAAACAGATGGTCTATAGTATGTTTCAGGATGTCTGAATATTTTTGACAATAACTTTGTCTACTAATTGATACTTGATTATTGTCACACAAAAATATTTAGTTTACTCTCAAGAGATAAAAAAATGACTGCTTTGTTCCCTTTCATTTTTCTTACTTTTCAGATGTAATAATATTTTTGATATGTATCCAAAAGTGGGAAAATATATGTTTCTTTTCACTAATGGTGATCGTTGTTGCATTACCTGTATTCTAATAGCCATAAAGCTTTTCCTCCAACTGATAACTCTGTACACGGAAACTCAATTGTCCATTAATACAAAACATTCCTGAGTTAAATTTATTGGCCTAGAGAAGAATACTTAATTCAATTAAAATATTTTATTTTTAATTATTTCCATTTTCTGAATTGAGAAGAAAAAAAGCACATATCATCACATGTTATGATAGAACTATAATAGTTATAATTTATTTATTCTTCAAAATTAAAAGTTATATTTTTGCACATATCGAGGAAAGAGAATCTCACATCTGTCCTAATCCTCGGTGAGTTAAATTTGTCGATGTTGTATATCGCATAATCTGTGGAATTCACCCAAGTGTGAACATATTATATTCTTAGAAATATATCTCAATTATCTAAGATAAACATTTATAATGATATAATAATATTAATAAAGTAAATAACAAAAAGAATTAGAATTATTTTCTTTTAAAATTTTTATTTGATATATAATCACCTTCCCCAATGGGCTACTCCCGAATCAGAATATTAATTTTAATAAACATAAATACAAGTAATATTTTTGATATTAATAATACTCAATAGCTCAATTGACAGATTATGAGTTGATATAATAAATTGAAAAGTATGTTTTGTTATGATTTCACATTGTGATAGTGATCATAATAAAAAAAAATTGTTAAATTCATTTTCTGATTTGACCTATCGTTTAAAATTGTAAGCTATAATTTAAAATTTAATTTGATAAAAGGTTCAGTTTCCCATTATACTCACACATTAAATGTTTGCATTTATCATAATAAAGAACCATAACCAAATACTGAATTTAATTTTTTTATATTAAAGGATATAATAAATCAAGGATCTGAAACAAGCCCTATGCTATCTGTCAATCGTAATTATGATTCTAATGAGAGAGCTATTGGATTTTTGGGTGCCATCAGTATACCAGGTGTTATAGAATATTCTCTGTCATTGTTCTTTGCCAAACTTGTAAGTTACACATTCCTCTTCTGGCTACCACGATACATTGCAAGCACTAGTTAGTATTATGTTGTTTACTGTATTTTTTAAGATATGTACTGTATATGATAATTTCTAAGTGAAGTATAAGTAATGTTAATCAAGTAAGAATAAGTTTAACTGTACTTTGAATTTTCAGTCATAATTTTACTAAAAAATTTCATAAAAAAAATAATTTATCATAATTTTTCCTGTCCTATTAATCAATTAGGATTTATATTACATTAAAATATATTTTATTAATAATTTCTGTATAGCTAATAGTTTACATTAATTGACTATGTGATACACAACAAAAGTAGTTTTCTTCTTGTACATCAAATTGAGATAAATAGTCCCTCAACAGCTACAAATTAATTCTTCAAAATTGTTTGGAATTCTTTAATATATAATATATTGAAACATTTCCAATCGAGTTAAAACAAATTTATAGTCATTTGTCTATAAGTAGTTTACAGAAAATATGAAAATGTAAAAGTTAATATCTTTATAAATAAATAGATAAATAATTTTTTTATTAATAAATATGACTTAAAATTCAAAGTTGTACTTTTGAATATGAAATAATGTATTAAATCAAATAAAAAACAATATTTATGTATATCATATTTATTTCTATAATTGAATATTTTTCATTGCATTTAACTTTTCAGACTGTCAAAAAATAATTATTAAATATTTTTACTAGAATCCATTATTTTATTAAAATTTAAAAATTTTTTTGGAAACAGCAACTTATAATCCTACGCTGAGTGCGGATTTATCAACACTTTTCGATGTTGGTGGAATAATTGGTGCAATAATAGCGGGTGTTTTATCAGATTATTCAGGCATGAGTGCATTAACCTGTGCTGTTATGCTAGGTATTGCATGTCCAACAGTTAGTATATTTATGTTTATACCTTATTTATACTGCAAAAATATATCCTTAACATTAATTACTATTAATTAAAATTTATTCAATTAAATAAATATATATAGCATCAGCTAACATCAGTTTACAGTTTATTGATTTAAATTAATATTTATTAATGTTTTTATTTAACAAATATAATAATAAATTGCTCAGATTTCTAAATGATTTTAAATAAAAAATATAAATCGAATTCTTCAAAAGCATTATTTAGATTTTGTTTAAAAAATAATGAATAGTTATTGCTAAATAGAAAAAAAGTTAATATTGCATAAAAGTTAATATTGCATATTTCAGTTATTAAATTATGAAGCATTATTAAATAATTCATTATTAAACTATATTTTTTATTCAAACTGAAATAAAGAATAAGTTAGTTTAATTTTTTGAATATTAGTATTTCATATCTTTAAAAGATTACGTTTATGAGATGTTTTAAAAGTAAGATGAATTAAAATAATATTGTTAAAGCTGAAAAAATTGAATACTGAATTTAATTTTTTTAAATCAAGAAAAAAGTTTTTATCAAGGTTCATTGAAAGTTTATTAGAAATTAAGAACATATATTCACATAAATTAATTTGAAATCATTTCTATAAAAAACTTTGTACCTTTGTAAATTTCCAGTTACTGATATATGATTACATTGGTAGTATTAATTTTGCGACTAATGTGATATTATTAATACTGGCTGGTCTAATGGTAAACGGTCCTTATGCTCTGATAACGACAGCTGTATCAGCAGAGCTTGGCACACATCCAAGTCTCGGTGAGAACTCGAAGGCATTAGCAACTGTTACAGCAATCATCGATGGTACAGGCAGTGTTGGCGCAGCGATTGGACCTCTCCTTGCAGGTTTTGTTTCAAGTAGAGGTGATCCCAAAGAAGCCTGGCATAATGTTTACTATATGCTTCTGAGTTCTGAAGTTTTGGCTTTGGCTGTGAGTTGTTTATTTTTTTGTTTTTTCAATGACTTACATTAGTGAAATAATTTATGTTCCTTAATTTAATTTTTATATTCATTATAAAGTTTAAAAGCGTTTAATTAATTTAATTAAAAGTTTAATAATAATTAAAATATTTTTTTTAAAGATTTAAAAAAAGATATTACTAATGAAAAAGTATAAATATAAGTTGTTGAAGAAAAAAAAAACAAAATTGATTTGATTACATAGATTCTATAGTTTTTACAGATAGATTAAATTCTTTAATTTTCTTAAATCTTAGTTAATTCGTAAATTAAATAAGATTCTTAATTCTAGTTTTATTTCTTTTCATGAATGAATGAATTTTACATTGGATTCTGTATAATATATTTTTAAACAATAAGTTTTTTATTCATAGTATTATTGTATATTGCACATAGATAAATTGTTTTAATTTTAATAATTTTTTCAGCTGTTATCAAAACTTGTATACAAGGATCTGAAGCTCTATGCACAGAGACGGCGAGCTGTCTGACTAAGCACAATTTCTTTAACAAAAAAAAGAAAATGAAACAAAGAATCAATTCTTAAAAAATGTATTTTTATATTACAATAATTTATATAATATTTATATTAGGAGACAAGAAAAGGAGAATAAAGAAACTCGTTAACTCATTCAAAAAGATTTTTAAAATTTCTGTGGAATATAAGAAATAAAACTAGCTAAATTATTGATTATAAAAATAAATATATTTCCTTTTTTTATGCAAACATGTTCATTCTTTTAAATTTATCATACACTTTTATTTAACATTTATTATATATATATATATATATATATATATATATATATATATATATATATATATACACTAATCTTAAGGAATGCCAGCTGGAATAATATAACTAATTATATCTGCATATTCACCCCATGCAGCCCTGTGTGTTTGAAAAATAATAATCCATATAATATATGCATTAAGTGACACTAATGCTCCAATTCCAGAAAGAATAACATCTGAAAAGAGTTGATTATAGCAATTTTTTTATTAAATAAAGATAATACAATATCTTTTTACTATAACTTGGCCATAAGTTATTAACTAATATTAAATTTTAATTGTTCAAAATTTAAAAAATAATTACTTTAAAATTAGTTAATAACACATCTAATTATAAGTTTTTATAAATATTAACTTACATCTTCTAATTTCTTTTTGCTGCTCAAAGTGTGGTAATATAAATGCATGTTTAGCAAACCATATAGCATTTACTGCCCATAAAAATGGAAGCAATGCAAATCCAGCTGAAATATAGAACCTATTTATATTCTTTGAACACTTTTTGTTTGAAATATTAGGAAAAATTTGTTGGATTATTATATATTCATTGATCTAAATAATTTAAATAATATGAAAAGATAGATTTAATAATTACCATAAAAATACCACTTGCAAAGATACAGCTTCCTTTCATTAGACATTTTAGAGAGATCCATGTAATTTTATTTTTCTGTCTATAATACAAAATAATAATTACAGTATAGATTTTTAGATAAGAAATGAATAATAACACTCAATGATTATCAAAGTATGAATACAAACGATCTTATTCACAAAGTTGTTAAGAAGAAATTCTGCACCTCTGTAGTTAACTCATACACGGTCTTACATATACAGGCTAAAAACTCTAAGTGGTGGGAAAAACCTCTGTTATAATCCAAGTATATAACCTCTGTTATAAAACATATATTGTTTTGAATGATTTCCATCAGGGCGGCGCAACCGTAGAGTAGTAGACCGCGATTAATTTGAAGTCGTTTCACTGTTTAAAATTGTACAAAATAAAATTTTATATTTTAATTATGTAACATTATTTTATTTATCTCACTTATACTTTATTATGTAAAATTTTAAACGATTAAACTAATTTATATATATATATATATATGTGTGTGTGTGTGTGTGTGTGTGTGTGTGTGTGTGTGTGCGCGCGCGCGCGTGTGTGTGTGCGTGTGTGTGTGTGTGTCTTTTTTTTTTTTTTTTTTTATTAGGCGTAGGCAGAGCAAGCTCTGCACTAGTGGCCTCTCGAAACCAGCATCCCGCCGGAACTATCCGGGAATATTACTTCGGCGGGGCTGTTAATTAGCCTATACGACTCATCTTCTTATGACACTATCCTACGTCCCCCATCCACACAGGTGATCAGGGGTTCGGTGTTCGTCTTCTGTATCTTAAAATAGGATCAGTTGGCCTGGTTCATCCTGGGCCATTCGCCTAGTTCTATCGGCATATCTAAGTTTGGTCATCACCTCTTTTGCGAAACTGGCTACTGCCTTCCAGTTTTCAGAAGATTCCAGCATTATTGATAGGATGCTCTCTGGTCTTATTGGCTTATTGATGATGTTCATCAAGTGCTCACGTTGTGTTCTAAAACGAGGGCAGCTCACCAATATATGCTCAGCATCCTCGACCAAAGTCGGACAGATGGGGCAGAGATCATTATTATCCAGGTGAAAGCGGTGGAAATAGGACCTAAAACAACCATGTCCAGTCAACAACTGAGTTAGGTGGAAATCTAATTCCCCGTGTTTCCTGTTGATCCATCTGTGTATGTCTGGGAGGATACGATAAGTCCATCGGCCTTTGCTAGAATCGGTCCATCGTTTTTGCCATATTTCTATAGAACGATGACGTTCCACATTTTTAGCACCTTGTAGGGAATCCACTGCGGTCTTACATATGTTATGCAGCCTAGCCAGTTCATCTGCAGCTAAATCGAAAGGAAGAATTCCGGCAAGTACCTCAGCTGCGTCGGTGGATACCGTCCTGTAACCACTAATGATACGTATACAGGAGCGACGACGGGTCGCAGTGGCCAACTCACAATACGATTTAATTCCGCATGCATGATGCCAGATTGGTGCTGCATACATGCTGACAGAATTAACAACATAAGCTAATAGTTTCCTCTGGGGTGGACGAGGGCCACCAATGTTAGGCATGAGCCGACACAAGGCAGCTGAAACTCGTTGCGCTTTTTCGCCAGATATCTTTAGATGTTCTTTGAAGTTTAACCTGGCATCAAGCTGGACACCCAAGTATCGTAAAGATGGCGCAGAACTAATGCGGCAGCTACCAACTTTAAGAGTAATACTATCTACCTTCTTACGACTGCTGACAAGGACTACTTCTGTCTTGTGCTCCGCTAATTGTAGACCAGCCGTCTTAATCCATCTACTGATGTTGCTGATTGCCTCATTGGCATTTTCAGTAAGTTCATCAAGGGTCTTAGCCGTCACTACTAGAGCGATATCGTCGGCGTACCCTACTGTTATTGAACCAGGCGGTTGTGGAATCCTCAACACGCCATCATACATAATATTCCACAATATAGGTCCCATAACTGAGCCCTGGGGGACTCCCGCAGTAACCTTATGCGATACAGTGCCTTCATCCGTTCGGTATAATATTATCCTATTCTCAAAGTAGCTGGCCACGACATTCTGTAAATAACCAGGTACTCCGAACTCTTTAAGAGAACTCATAATAGAAGACCAGCGCGCTGAATTAAAGGCATTCTTGACATCTAGAGCGACAATGGCACAATACTGTTTAGTGCCACCTTTCCATCTCTTACCACTGATTGCATCTCTTGCGGTACACACTACCAGTTTAATAGCATCGACTGTTGATTTTGATTTCCGAAATCCAAATTGGCGTGAGGATAAGCCGTGCAATCCTTCAGTGAATGCTTCCAGTCGGCTACATATTATTTTTTCAAATATTTTACCTACCGTGTCGAGCATACACAATGGCCTGTATGATGAAGGATCATCAAGTGGCTTATTGCCCTTAGGTAACAGGACTAACCTTTGAGTTTTCCAGCAATCAGGAAAAATACCCTCAAGAAGACAAGCATTATATACTTTTAGAAATATAGCTGGATTCTTCTGAATCGCCAACTTAACTGCCGCATTAGGGATACCATCAGGGCCAGGGGCAGCATTGTCTCTAGTCTTAGCGTAAGCATTATGTAGCTCCATTTCTGTTATAGGAGGTATATCGTCCGAGTGTTGCGTGCGCAGTACAGTCCCATGAATGTCATTGGGAAAGAGAGCGGAAACAATCTTATCAATCAATACCGTGCTAGTGGGTTGTATTGGTGCCCTACTCAATCGTGCCATGACTGTTTTGTATGGTAGTCCCTATAAGTCATTGTTGGCCTCTACACACAGTTCAAGCCAGCATCGACGCTTGCTTGCCTTAATGGCCTTGACAAGCACTCTCTGTGCTTCTTTAAATAAACTATTAAACGTATCACGATGGGTGCGGGCTCTCTGGGCAAGTCTACGTGCGCGATGACATTGTTTGCGCAATTCTGCAATTTCATTTGTCCACCAGTAGACAGATTGACGATGTTTAAATCCGCTCTTAGTCCTAGTCATCGATGCATCACATGCTTCAGAGATATGCTTCATGAGTGCATTTGCCAGATGGCCTGGTGCACCATATTCTAAACGCTCTTCTGATATTATAGTGGCGAACACTTCACAGTCTAGCGATCTGATGTTCCATTTCCGTGTGGGCATCCACTCATTGCACTTGTTCTTTATTTTCTTCTCTGCAATCTCATACAAGATCGCCCTGTGATCACTGTGGGTGTAAAGGTCGCTTACTCTCCAATTAAAGATCCGCTAAATCAGGTCATCACTGGCGAATGTTACATCAATGACTGATTGTTTATCACCTCTAATGAAAGTGGATTCAAATCCCTTATTAACCACGTGGAGTTGAAGAGAATTAAGGCCATCAAGCAGCATACTACCTCTGTTATTTGTTGAAGCGCTTCCCCAGGCTGTGTTCCACGCGTTAAAATCGCCAGCGATTAATAATGGTTTCTTGTCCATGGCTTCATCAACTAATTTAGCTACGAGGATTTCAAACTGCTTGTCCGTCAAGCTTGGAGCAGCATATACATTAAAGACGTATATTTCTTGCATTTTAGCCCAGGATATCAATTTGCTCCGATGACTCGACTGCTTTAGTACCTGCCTATTTTGACCAATCCAGAGGGCAGCTCTATTGCTTGTGTCACTTATCCAGCGCTGTGGTCTGACTCTGTCACAATATGGTTCGAAGATTACAGCAATGTCTATTCTTAGCTCCTTTATTGTCTGTTTCAGTAGGTCATGAGCTGCTAGGCAATGGTTGGTATTCAGTTCGAGTATTCTCATGTTTTATGTCTGTTTAAAAACTCCACGGTAATCGGGCACTTATAGCTGTATGCTGGATGGTTAATCTCCTTTTTTCCTTCACATTTACAGAGTAAACAGCAGGGCTCGTTTACACACAGCTTGGATAGATGGTCTTTTCCACCGCAGTGCCTGCAAAGTTTAGTTCTGTCAGGGCCCGAGCACACGGATGCTAAATGGCCAATCTGGCAACACCTGAAGCAGCGCTTTAATTCTGTTTTTTTTTTAACTCTGCAGCTGACGCATCCGATTCGAACATGCCCTGCACGTAGTAACTCAGCTGCGTGGCTATATGGTACAGACACCACCGCCGTCTGAGTACCCCCATAAGCTTGCCGCAAGGAACGAGCGATTAGTAGGTTAGTCTCCTATAGCTCGAGGTGTGTTCTCAGAGCCTCTAATACTTCATCCTTTGAAGTGACCTCATCTATATCTTTAATCTCCAATGTAATGAGATTAGTCAGGACCGAAGTGGATGCGCTATGGCCAACCTTAGTTTCAACAATGCGTGCCAACTCATGTGCATCTTTGGCTGTCCGTTCCAACTGAAGTACAAGGGTACCGCTTGCATTTCTGCGTATCCTGTTAACCTCATTCTTCACATGAGATAACTCCGGGTCATTCTTTATTTGACGCACTACCTCCGCGTATGTGACTCCTTCATTGGCCTTAATCAAAATGGAATTAGGCCTATTTCGTCCATTAAGCCTGCGTGTACTAGATAATTCTTTATCTTTGCCTTCGGGCTTCTTACGCTTTATGGTCTGCCATTGATTTTCTTTGGCTTCAGACTTGCCTGTAGGTACTCCAACCGACTCTAGTGGTCTCCTTAAGCCCAATGATGGTTCTTTCGTCCTTTTGCCACCTATGGTTTTAGGAGTGGAATCCATCGCTTCTACTGCTCTTGGTTTGGTGTCAGAGCGTAGACTCCGCGTAGTCTGAGTCACCACTTCATGTGTACCAGGACGTTGATACTATAATAGATCATCCTCTGCCATACTGATGCATTTGTATGAGGCATTAATAGAACGAGCAAGATCCTTAATGGTCTTGTGCACGTTATGCCTATCTTTAACAAAGTCCAACAATTGGCTGATCTTCTCACCAAGTCGCTCCAGGTGATTGTTTCTGCGCGTGATGGAGATTTCTCGATCCGTCGTTTCTTGATCCATCATGACATCTCCTTTAGTACCCAATGTACTATCTATGATTATGTTTGATTTGCCCTCCCCAGAATCCGAGGGGCTACCACCGACCATAGAGGCTTGCACTCTATCGAAATCGGTGAGGAGATTGACCGGTCTTGCCGGAGTTACTCCCTGGGGTATATCCTTGTTTATACCAAATATTAGTCATAATTGGCCTTAAGTTTGGGAGGCCCTCCCTATTAGCTTTTTCTGTCCGCCCTGAGTATTTTATTTCCGCAGTGCCCTCTACAAATTGTAGCGAGCCATCCCCTATCCGCAACCTGGGGAGGCGCCAGATGGGAGAAAGCAACAAAACTCCACACTGGTGTGTGTGTGTGTGTGTGTGTGTGTGTGTACTAGCATCCCTAATATTAATAATATCTAAGTAAAAAGTACTCTATATATAAAAATTTATATTACTATAAATAACCTGCCTTAATTTAGTTATCGTTGCTTTTGTATAAAAAGCTCTATTTAAAGTTAATATTTCACCGACCATTTGATACAATGTTTTACGGGGAGTATCATGTTCGGACGATAGAATATATCTTGAGACGATTGCTATAGAGAGTTTTGTGTTGGAGAGGTAGAATAGGATGTATAGGTATCCAGGGACAACTTCTACTGAGAGTTAAAGCGTTCGAATGATAGAACACGAATTTCTTCATAGAAGTCGTCTCGTCATACTTGGAGATCGTCTTCTACCGTCCAAACATGCAATTTTCTGTAGAAATTATTCCGAGGCATCTGAATATCGTATTCTACCGTTCAAACACGAAAAACTCCGTAGAAGTCGTCCCGACGTACCTGATCATTTTTCCCCACCAACTAAACACGATACTCCGCATAGAAGTTGTTCAAAAATATATGGATATCGCATTCTACCGTCCGAACACGAAACTGCCTGTAAAAATCGTCTTGAAGCACCGACATATCATATATAACCGCTCGTACACGCTAATACAATATTTCTCCGTAGAAGCCGTATTTATAATTTATATATATATATATATATGTATGTGTGTGTGTGTGTGTGTGTGTGTGTGTCGGCCACGTCGCTTGCACCAAGATGCAGGGATTCAAGAAACCCGATCACGCCTCGATACTATGAACAGCCGCTGCACAGATGGCCCGCCGTCCAAGAAATATCGGAGCATGCGAATACCTGGCCTACCCTTAGGCTTATTGGTCGCAGGTAATAAATAGATATTCTCTTACCCACAAATGGTCCTCATGGGAAGATTACTTCATTTGGTCTGCAGCCTCGATCACGAGACGACGTGTCTTCCGACCGGCCCGCGCAAACAACCGATGTAGCGGTTCGCCGCGATTGAATTAATATTTTTCCTTCTTGTATATTGTAGTATTAATAAAGTGTGTATTTTTACGTGCCTATATATCGTTCAATAAATTGTGTTATCATTACCCTGCTAACTACTCCACAAATTGGTGTCCCCGACGTGATCTTCCGTGGATAATGGAAGAATTTGATTTAAGTGCTGCGAAACGCAGTGAAAAGGTGTAGTAGCGAAATCGAGCGATAGTGAAGAATATTCGAGTGATCGAGATGTTGACGGACGCGAACGGTAGTGGTCGCATTGAGGTCAGTAACTCGAGTGGAGCGTGCGTTGTGCGTGTAAAACTGCCTGATTTGGAGCGCAGGCCAAATATAGCGCTTTCGATGGCAAACTACTCGCTATCTACCTCGCCATAAAACATTTTCGGCACATGGTAGAAGCCTGGGTATTTACGATCTTTACTGATCATAAACCCCTCACGTTCGCGTTCCAGCAGGAATTGGAGAAGGCGCCACCCAGGCAGGCTCGTCATCTCGATTATATCGGGCAGTTCATGACGGACATCAGGCACATCCCGGGTCGCAAAAACATCGTGGCCGGCGCGTTGTTCCGAATCGAGGTAATAAACAGACCCCTGGATTATACAGCACTCGCTGCTTCTCAGGAAAGCGACGATGAATTGAAGGCGTTGTTACGCTCTGAAACGGGACTGCAGCTTAAAAAAATGCCTCTTCCATATACAGCAACTGAGGTGCTTTGCGATGTTTCAACAGCCGTGACGAGGCCCTACCTCACTCTTCAATTCAGAGAAGTGGCATTTAAATCGATGCATGGTCTTGCACACCCGGGCATCAAGGCAACGACAGCGTTAGTAGCGCAACGGTTCGTTTGGCCGTCCATGAAGAAGAATTGCCGCTCCTGGGCTCGAGTGTGTATAAAAAGTCAAAGATCGAAAATATCGCGGCACGAGTCGTCAGCGTTAGGGAATTTCCCATTAACATCTGCAAAATTTGAAGACGTGCACGTAGATATTATAATACTACCACCATCGTAGGGGCACCGATATTGCCTTACCTGCGTAGATCGATACTCCCGATGGTCGGAAGCATTCCCGTTCCCGATCAAGAAGCAGAAACGGTGGCTCGGGCTTTTTATGAGGGTTGGATTTGCCGGTTCGGGACACCTGTGCGCGTAACTACTGATTAGGGCCGGCAGTTGGAAGCTCAGGTATTCAGCGAGCTTAACCGCCTGACAGGCACGAGTCATTTAAGAAGAACAGCTTACCACCCACAAGCGTACGGAATGGTCGAGCGTTTCCACCGACAGCTGAAAGCGGCAATCAGGTGCCATAAAAACGACCAGTGGACCCGTGTCTTACCTACTGTCCTCCTGGGTATTCGAGCAGCATGGAAGGAAGACATTGAGTCAGCGTCAGCCGAGCAGCTTTATGGACAATCTCTTAGAATACCTGGAGAATTCCTAGGAACACGCGGAACCGGCAACATATCCGCAAAGACATACACGGACGAACTAAAACGCCACTTCGAATGTTTCAAACCCATTCCAGCGTCTCGTCACTGTGAAAACTAAATATTTGTTTTCAAAGAGTTGTCAACGGCAAAACGTGTTTACCTGCGACGAGATAAGATGAGGAATGCGTTGCAAATGCCATATGACGGCTCGTACGAGGTTGTTAGCCGGTCAGAAAAAACTTATGGCGTGAGGATCAACAATCGTATCGTAATTGTAGCAATCGATCGACTTAAGCGGGTGTATAGTCTCACCGAAGCTACACCAAACGAGAGCCACATCAGCATCGACATAAACAGAAAGCCTGTTAATGAGATGCCCGGTCCCATAAACATCGAACCAGCGCCAGAACAGCATACAGTAAGTATAGATTCCGAGCAGCCTGTGGCAATGCGGCGATCGAAACGGCAAACTCGCACCATTGATCGGTACCAGACCGGGTTTTCAGAATAGTATCGTGACTCCATCACTGGCAGGGGGGGTGCTATGGCGGCCATGTCGCTTGCACCAAGATGCAGGGATTTAAGAAACCCGACCACGCCTCAACACTATGAACAGCCGCTGCACAGATGGCCCGCCGGCCAAGAAATATCGGAGCATGCGAATACCTGACCGACCCTTAGGTTTATTGGTCCCAGGTAATAAATAGATTTTCCCTTACCCGCAAATGGTCCACATGGGATGATTACTTCACTTGGTCTGCAGCCTTGATCACGAGACGACGTCTCTCTCTCTCTCTCTCTCTCTCTCTCTCTCTCTTTTCGACTTGGTCCTTCCGTAGCTGAGCGGAGAAGACCGTTTTATTCTTTCGTTTCCTCTTTCTTCGCGATAGTCGCGAGGATCGGCAATTTGGCCGGTTACAATCTATATTTCGTATCTTTCTGTTTTTTAAATTAAATACCGTGAATATTTAAGCAGTGGTACCAACTGAAATTAAAGCAAGATGATTGTTTGTGAATAACACATTTTGTAAGCGGACGCTCGACATGACACCTTTTATGCATCAGTGACGTTGTATTATATATATATATATATATATATATATATATATATATATATATATATATATATATATATATATATATATAATCACAGTTTTGAGTTTATTGGTAACAAACTCCATTTTTCCTTTTATTCAAACTACAAAAATAAACCCTATGTCACCGTTCAAGTTAATATAACGTATCAAAAACAAAAAAATAATATGTCGTCACAAATTATATTCAGTATGATTTGGCATACACATTCATTTTATAAGAGAAGATGGAGAAACAGAGAGAGAGAGAGAGAGGGAGGAAGAGAGAGAGAGAGAGAGAGAGAGAGAGAGAGAGAGAGAGAGAGAGAGAGAGAGAGAAAGATTTTCCCGCGTAAGAGAAAATAAAATTTACAAAGATGAAAAGATATCCATAAAGTGTTAGAGTAGTGTCGGATTAACTTGAAGAGCAAAGAGGGTAACACCGACTAACATCACACCTTCTTCAGGATACGAAGCCTCAAGTTGGATAAGATCATTCATCTGAGCTGGCCTGGTAGTAATACTTTAAGCGGACTAATTTGCGTTGATGTTCGTGTTTCAAGACGCCACCTAGTAGCCGCTAGTCAAACCGACTACTAAAACTGTTAACTTAATTTATTGATGAAAGTAAAATAATTTTCAATAAAAAAACATAGCCTATGTCCTTCCCAAGATAATATAGAATCTATATGTCAAATTTCAGAACAATCGGTTCAGTAATTTGTTTGGTTATCGTGTACAAACAAAAATACGCTTTGTCTTTAAAAATTAGTATGAGTATGATATGATATAATATGATAGTATGATATGATATATATATATATATATGTATATATATATATATGTATATATATACAATTTGTTCATCTCGTGTAATAAGGTTTTATTCACATGTGGTTTTAAATTTCTTTGGTAAACAGATCATAAATTTTTATTAATTTTGGTATTGTTGATTTATATTAAAAATAAGAATTTTACATCACCAAAGAACAAATTATTAACACTTATTTAACAATGTTTTTAATATGTGAACAAATAAAAAGTATATTGTTTCTTATTTTGCATTTAAATTTTTGCCAAGCATATAATACCTTTTAGTACCTCCACTTTTATTTTATTAGCAACTTTTTTTGTTAGTCCCTCAACATTTATTTTATTTTATTTGTGATACTGTGCCCTGATGAAATAACACTTTTCTTCTTTAGATGGGGTTTTGTTTCTGTTATCTTCCTTCAAATCCTCCAACAACGTTATGTAATAATCGCGATTAATGATATTTCTCTTTTCAATTTAGTCGATGAATATTATACTATTGTGACGGTCATGCTGCTTGCACTGAGACACAGGAATTAAAGAAAATTCTACCTCGCGTCGATACTGGGTCTAGGCATAGCCGTGGTACAGATGGTTCAACGGTCAAGAAATATCGAGACATGCAAATAACTGGCCGACCCTCAAATTTATCAGTCCCAGGCAATTAACTAAACTTTTATTTTCCGTATACAGTTTTCATCCAGAAAGGACAAGACTTGGTCTGGAGCGTCGATCATGAGATGACATGTTTCCGGATCGGCCCACGCAGATTTACATATATATATACACTGAAATCAAAAGTGTATTTGTATTACTGCCCTACGTAACGCGTCACAAATTGGTGACCCCAATGTGATCTTCTATAGAGAATGAAAGACTTGATAAAAGTGGTGTGAAACGAGAGAGAAAAAGGGCAATAGTTAAATAAATCAACAGTGAAGGATAATTGAGTCATCTAAATGTTGACAGACGTTAACGGTAGTGTTGACAGTGGGGCCTGTAACTCAAATGGAGCGTGCGTTGTGTATATGAAGCTCTCGGATTTCATATCAGATAATTCCGAACTGGTGTTATGTCTGTGCAACAGTATTTTTGAAAGTGCCAGCGTAAAAAATAAAGTCGCCAAGTTTAACGCAGCGACAGTTGCCTTAACGAAAAATGCCATAAAACTCAAGACCTTATTAAAAATCGCTCAGAAGCAACCGCGTACAAACATCTCAGGGCTACTATAATGAAAGAACTAGGTGTCTTTGGAGAATCCAAGCTCTGACGTCTACTTGAGAGGGAGGAAATCGGCGATCGCAAGTCCTCTCAATTCCTATGACATCTACGCGAACTCGGTGGCATGGGATGCGGCGAAGAAATATTGTGCACCCTTTGGCGCAGTAAGTTAGCGCCGATGGTTGGAGCAGTCGTAGCCTCGGGTGCCAACATCGAGTTAGATAATGCATTAATAATCGCCGACGCCGTGAGTGATGCGACGCGGAGCGAAACAGCTAATATAAGCACTATCGGAGTCGAATGGCCGAAACCGTTATTCATTGAACGAATAGAGTGATAATTTGAAGATATCACGCTTACGCGTGAATTCGTCAGCAGAGAGACAATCCGGTACACGATTATATCCTTGCGAACGACCAACTACTCACCTTTCGGTACAGCATGAAGAATATCGATTTTTCCACCAGCGTTTCGGTAACTGAGTGAGAAAATGCAGAGCCTCGTGTACCTTCGCAAGAAACGTAGCAGCTCGTCGATAAAGATGGTAAGCGATCATGGTGATAAAACATACCGTCTTTTTACCGCGATTGAAACTTGAAGACATGTTTCTTAGTCAATACGGGCGTTCACCTCTTCGTTTATCAACGAGTGATGGTATGTGGAAACTTTAAGCGTATCAACTACCAACTTGCCGCCGTCAGTGACACGACTATTACTACATATGGATAGCTGTCATTATTACTCAATTTTGGCATGAGTAATAAATATCCATGGAGATTTATTGTTGTCGACGTATCGCAGCTCATATCGGAGCGGACTTCGTCCGTTACTACGAGTTGCTCATCGATCTCCAGGTCAACTAAATCATAAATGCAAAAAGCAAAAGGAGCTCTCGAGGAAAAACGTACAAGGGTAACGTGCCTTCGATTAATGTAGTGACGGGATCCTCGTTTTATTACCGCACGCTTGCCGAATTCCTGGAGATTGCACGGCCGATGGTCGTGCCCCTAGTATTAAACACGATACTAGACATCATAACGGAATATCCCCCGATCCCCCAGCTGCAAGTGCACCTCGACAACTTCCTTCGAACCGCCTCTTAGTGGCGTGTAAACATTTCGAAACTGTGCTTCAACTTGGCACTGCTTCATCTTCTTCCAGCAATTGGATTGCATCTTTAGACATGGGCTCGAAACAGGACGATGAATGCACATATGATTCCGGATCGATATTCAGTACGGCATATCCAGAACTGCGCGCAGACGCTCCACAGCAAGAAGATTTTTTCAAAGATCGGTCAGATGAAGGGATACCATCAAACTCCGGTACTGAGGAGGACGTAGGTAAAACGCCGATCACGACATCGTTCAGACTCATTGAAATTCCATTTATGAGTATTGGCTTACATAACACAGCGCAAATGTTCCATCACTTCATTGATGAGGTACTGCGTAGACACTTCTGTTATATATATATATATATATATATATATATATATATATATATCGACGACATTCTGATAGCGTCGAAAACGACACAATAGCACAAGGTGCACTTATGAATACTTTTTCAAAAGCTGCAAAACTATGGCATCGTCATTAATCTAAAGAAATGAAAGTTCTGTAAGGCTAGCGTACAATTTTTAGGATTTCTAGTCTCTTCTGCCGGCATCCAACAATCGAATGACCAAGTAACAGCCATTCGAGATTTTAAGCACCCCGAAACAGCGAAATGTTTGCGTTAGTTCCTAGGCGTAGCAAATTTGTATAGGATTTGTTTACTAGGAATGACAGAAATGCAAGCATCCTTGAACAACTTATTGGGCGGCAACGTGAAAGGTTACGTACCTTTGAAGTGTCCAGTAAAAGTTGGCGAAAGCGTCACTCAGGCAAGCTCGTCATGTTGATTATATTGAGCAGTTTACGACAGACATTAGGCACATCCCGGGTCGAAATAACATTGTCGCGGACGCACTGTCTCAGACCGAGGTAATAACTAAACTATTAGCAAGTATCATTCTCTGTAATATCATACTTATACGTTTCTTAACAAAGCATTTCCATTAGTTAGACAATAAAAATAAAATAATATATATTCCATGTTGTAAAAGATAACCTGACTAGTCACATTTAAAATTTAAAGTTGCCTTTAATGTCCGACATTTCAAAACCCCTGATTCATCTTCAAGGATTAAAATAATATTTTTAATATACATGCCCATATTTATACACGTATTAGTTTCATTTATGATGTTTAATTTGACTGATAAAATCATAAAGATTAGTTAACTGCGCTGATAATAAGTTAATAATAATATTTTCGTCAAAATTCCTACTTAAGCATTTGAAGCGTGTCACTGATTGTCATTGATAATCGGCAAATCAAAGGAATATAGGAGATTATCTGTTTAAATTATTATTGAACGCTGTATAACACGGTGGGTTATTTTCATCATCTATTATATACAGTCAGTCAAGTAACAGCGTGCTCGAGTTTACTGATAGGTAATGAAAGCTTTCGTTCTAATTCCTTCGCAAACCGATAGAAGGAATCTTTGTCCTTGATGCATTATCAACAAAGATTCAGTTGTCATTGATCTTTTGAAAGAGAATCACGTTAAACGGCATGAGTGCTAAGTACGCGTCGCGCTACCAAGCTGTGTTCCTTTGCAGCCACCCGAAAGGTCCCAAAATGTCGCAATCAGCTGCTGCTAAATATATGAGGAAATCGAGGGCATTTGTACAGAAGTAGGTACAGCGATATAAAGTGGCTAAAAATGTCGATGATTTACCAAAACGTGACTCGATATGAAAAGTGGACAAAAAAGATGAAGAAAGAATAGTGAATCTGTTTTCGTAGAATACTGCTTTAACACTGCGGCAAGGACAAACGAAATAAATGGCAAAAGATTTAGATATATCCTATGAAACTATCCAAACCCATTATTGTACTCATGGCCTGAAATGGCGCAATACAATGAAGAAGCCTCTGTTGACTGGAAAACATGTAACAAAACGACTCGCTTGGGAGGATGGAATATTGATAGAGTTTTGAAAATGTCATTTTTTAAATCTCGTAAAACACGCAATAAAGGCGCATCTTTGGGGCTGCTTTTCAAAGCAGGGATTCGGCACTTTGCACCTCTTTATTGACAACCTAAATGCGGAGAAAATGATAAAAATCTATAAAAAGGCTTTACTGCCAACTACCAAACGATGGTTCATCAGAAAAAATGAAGATTGGATTCTGCAGGAGAACAACGATCCTAAACACTGCAGCAAGCTCTGTACTGAGTGGAAGACTCAATCTAACATTGTTACATTGGATTGACTGTCGCAGTCGCCCGATGCAAACCCTATTGAAAATGTGTGGGCATAAACTAAACAGAAGCTTCGTGGAAGACGCACACACATTTTGAAGCAGTTTTCTTACCAAATTCTTCAGATCTGAAGATCGTTGCCACTAGAATACTCCGTCAACTTAGTAAAAAGCATGTCTCTGAGATGTCAGGTAATTATCGACGCCGGTGGTGACTAGACACGTTATTGACCGAATTCCATCATCGTTTGTAACGTGTACAACGTATATATAAATAGAAAGTTTCATCAAATAAATCTTTTTATAAATTAACACAACCACAGTCTTACTTGACTGACTGTAAAAATCATTTGGATTTAATTATAGTAACGCCATCTATGTATCGACCTACGAATTTTTCAGTCCACCTAGTATATTAAAATGATTTAATAACCTTTTTTTGCTCCATAGAAGCAAAGAGAACATGATACAATTGCAAAGAAAATGGAAAAAAAACACTAGATTATTTTTAATGTAAAATGTGGTTATAATCTCTATTCCTAATTTGGTTAAAAAGCCTATGTAAAGTTTAGTTCTAAAACTGAAACGTTAATGTTTCAGTCGCAGTATAGCGCACTCTTCTTATTCACTTCACCCTTAGTCCCGAAACTATAAATCCATATAAACTGTCGAAAGAATTGTTTCGGCAGAGTAACTCTGAAGTAAAAATTTATAATTAATAAATAAGATTTACTTTCTACACCAACATTATGAAATAATTTAAATATTTCAACTATTAGTGAATAGATTTTTCTAATGTAATTTCGAAATAATAATATAAAAATGAATAGTTTTAATTTAGCACTATTTATCATGTGGTTTTATTATAGGCGCCGTACATAGTCGATTAAAATATCGCATACAGGAACAAATCTGTAAATTTTAATCATAGGCTTATATATTAGACCACGCGCTCTGGGGACAGAGTTGGAACTTAAACCAGAATGAGAGAACCTACAGTGAGTCGTGCTATCTTACTCTTACAAGCGAGGAAGTGGAGAGATAAGGAAAGTAGGGGAACAGTAGCAGTAGAAATATACGCAGCAGAAATATGTTTCTCCTATAATCTTTACCATTGTTATTATTGGGTTGTCTCCCTATTCTTTCCCTGGAGCAAGAGAGATAGCACGACTCTAGGACTATCTCTGTTCTTCAATATAGATTTCAGTGCGTCCGTTTAAGCACGCGGTCTAATATATAAGTCTATAACTTAATCCAATGCACGGAAGTGCACATTGAAGAACAAGATAGTCCCAGGGTCGTGCTGTCTATCTTGGGAATAAAGAGGCAGCCCAGCAATACCAATGGTATAGGGTATAGCAAAAGAGTAAACTTCCCCTCTCTTTTCTTAAATTTATTATTAAAATGTATTATTCAAATTATACATCAGATAAAATATCTTACTAATAGAAAAAGATAGAGATCAAATCTATGATATTAGAATATAAATCAGAATAAATCTTTTCTTTAATAATTATTATTATTAATCTCATCTAATAACAATTCTTATACATTTAAACAGTCAAAACAATTGTTCATAAATTTAATTTTATTGCGATACAAATTTATTGTTATACAGTTCCGAATTCAATTTTACAAATGCAGAAACTTTTAACAATCTTTCATGTAAAAAAATATTTATTGAAAGAAATAAGTAGACTGGATTTTACACTTCGTTAGTTGTCGCTTGTCAGTTGTTCAATGCTTCTGTTGCTTTACTTTCCTTTTCTTTCCGTTTACTCACTTGTAAGAGAAAAACAACACGTCTCTCTGTATTTTTCTCTCACTCTCATTTAGGCTTAAACTATGTTTCCAGAGCACGCGATTTAATATATAAGTCTATGGTTTTAATGCCAAATAACATTACATATATTAGGTATAGTAATACCTAATAACATTACGCACACACAAACGTACACACACACACGCGCACACACACGCACACACGCACATACACTCTGATGATTTGTACTTCTTCACTGGAAACGAAAACTTGTATAACTTGACAACCTGAGCGCTAGTAACTACGATTCAAACGCTCCAAGCGGGAATTAAGCACGCGAATAAAAAATAAATGTTATAAAAAAGATAAAAAAAAGACATTGTGTTTATATGTACATGCGTCATGTAGGTATCATGCATGTGAATATTATATACATAATCTGCGCATTTAGATTTCATTTGACATCGTGTTTGACATATATCTGGTTTGGCATATTTACGGCAGTATATATATTTAAAACGCCGACGTATATATATGCATTCACACTTAAGCATTTACTTAAGTAATTTATTCGCGTGTAATAATGCACGACACTACGCCAGTTTTGTAATACTTAACTTGCCATCAGCGCGCTACCGCGCACTTTGATTATATAGTTTACATCGTCATTTACATCATTACATCATAAACTTTGCTTTATTTGGTGTTATACTTATAATTTATAAATAAACTGTTGCATTCTTAGTTGCGTTGCATTGAGTGTTATGGCCACAACTAAATGATTATTATATTCAATCAGCAATTCATTCAAGAAAGTAAGGGAAGTTGTAAGATATAAATATACAATACGTGATATAAATTATATTTTTGTATAAATCGAAGAGATGATGTCTAAACAAGCTCGAAAGAGCATAATTTTATTTTCAGTCATCGATGTTGATAATTGATATATGCATCCAAATGTATATATTCGTATACGAATACGATACGAAATAATCAAAAGCGGTAGAGGACTGCAGTATTTTGATTTGAGAATTGTGTTGTGACTTGTGAGTTGATAGTGCGGACAGTGATTTAGAGGACAGTGATAACGATCCGGACCAGAGTGTTAAACTCCTGAGATAAGTATATTATTATTATTATGTCGTGCTTCAGACTCAAAATACTTCATTTTCAATTGCGATTGTGTGTACGTTAAGATTATATCTAATAAGTGTCAATCAAGATTCAAGAGAGGTCTCATCAGTAAAGATTCAAAATTTTTACTGGATTACGAACAGGTTGCGCTTTTTTTACAGTCTAACGCGTAATCGAGTCCAAGAAAAGTAGCGAGAGAAATCATTCGTCAACATCGCACGAATACGACCCACAGGATTCATAAATATGTGATACGCCTGGCCTGCAAACTTGCAGGGTGAGTGAATAAGAGAGATGCAAAACAATCTCTTATTATATAATTTTTAAAAAAGTAATCACATTCAAGAGGCATGCGATCGTGGCAGAAGCAAAAGCAGCAGTATCATCCAACGCCACTCCTCGGTCCAGAGTATTCCTAATATACATACAAGGAGATAAGGAAGAAAAAGACGATATGATACTTGCTGATGGGCGAAAGTGAGGTTAACGGCGCGGCTCCTCATCGAAACAGCGGAGGATCACCGTTTAGCGAAAACATGACTGAGCCTTCATCACCGCCGTCGGCTTTTGTTAGGTGAGTTTACTTGCAATCTATGTTTTATGCTTATTTTGCCTTATCAATGTACATGTGTCTGAAAACGAAAATCGTATTTAAAACTCAAAATTGTAAATTGCATTATATTTAGATAAGTAAATAAGAAATTATTTTGAGCAAAAAACAAGTTAACTATTCCTATTTCATTCAAGTTTACATAAGTAAATATTTTGAAAATTAAGTATTGTATTAGATTGTTATTTTATTACGTATGAAATATGAAAGAGTAGTACAATCATAGTATCAAAAGTTGATTGGCTGTGTATCAGGAAACTGTATTTAGTTAACTACATATTTGAGTTATTTATATATTTTAGTTAACTACATATAATAGTATTTTTTACTATTTAATTCTTTAAAATAGAAAAATAAGTTTTGCACTTTAAAATTACAAATTATTAATTGTGATAAAATATTTGTACTATTAAAACTAGTGCAAGCACAAAAATGTGTGTTGGTTCGCGCGTGTGCGCGCGCGCGTATGTAAGTTACATACTAAAAATTCTTAATAATTATATCATTATTATTTATAAATATTTAAATATGTTATAACATTTAAAAATTAATAATATTACTTATAATTATACAAAAAATTTAGGTTATAAACAAAATTTAAAAATATAATTATATTTTACACACACACACACACACACACACACACACATATATTTAAATAATAAAGGTCTGTCTTAATAGTTTTTTAGTTTCTATCCCATACTTGATATTGAGTATAGATGTAACAGTCATAAAAAAATTCTTTTCATACAGCATTGTAAATTCAAATATTTGAGGAAACTAAAATTCATTTTATTAACAAGTATCCTAAAAAATTATTCATTTTATTTTAAGTGCTTATTATTTCTATTATTAGTGTTGTAAGTATCATTTGAATTCATTAACATATTCATTAAATCATTGTGTAATATTTATATTTAGTATGTTTCAACATTCCTTTTTATATATTATCTAAATTTTGCATAGGCAGGTAATTGTAAAAATATAAATGTTTTAAATTTTTTATTTCTTAAATAATTTTAAACCTTAATATTATTCAATAAATTAAAAAAAACATTACAATAATTAAGACTTCACAACAAAATATAATGTTCTTAAAGTAAAGTGTGCAATACCATAATATAAATTAAATTATATAATATAATATAATATAATATAATATACCTCCTGAGTCAAAGAGCCACTATATTCATAATTTTTTATTGTTTCTTTAATATGAACTTAAATAATATATCAAATATAATATAAGTATTTTAATCCCTATCAATTTGGTTTCTTTTTTCAAGTCTTATAGATTTTTCATTTATTTAAAATGACAGTCAGATTTTGCTTCAACTTATCAAAATATGTAACAAATAAACAATATATTTTTAACTTTTTTAATTGTTTCAAAAGTGTTTTTTACAAATGGTATACAGTCTAGAATGAAAAAATTGATTAATTGATTTTATTTTTATTTTGAATAAATGAAACATGTTTTATATTGTATTTTGTGTGTGTGTGTGTGTGTGTGTGTGTGTGTGTGTGTGTGTGTGTGTGTAATCTTGTTTTTAAAGCTTTATATTGACAGCAGGGTCGTTCACTTTGTCATTATTACACAAAGTAGAGATAAGTGGGAGAGATACAAGTCAAATTCAATTTGAATCACCTTATAAGAATAGCTTTCATTCTTAACAATATAATTGCATAGGTGAATAGGATTAAGGCTTTTTAATAGTTGATTTTTTAAAATAATTAATCTATTTGATGCTTCATTCTATTTTTACTAATCAATATTCATAACTTCAAACTTTTTAATTTATAATATGTTAAATAATACCGAGCTGTTTCTTTTTAAATTGTAAACTTTGCAATAATAATATGAAAATGGAATATTTATCCTATATCTAATTAATTTCTTACTAAAAAATTCATTAAATATCGGTTATAGACTTATTAAATTTAATAAAATAATTGTATGTATTACAATTATAGTTTGTTATATTTTATAATACAATTTATTTCAATAACTAAAGGTCTATTATATTACTAATCAGTTCTTATAAAATATTAAAATCTAAATATGTGCATAAGATTTAGAATTATTAAAGTTTCTTTATATATATACACTTTATTTAATTAATGAAAAAATTCATAAATGTTAAGATGTTGATTCTGAAAAAAGAATTGTTTTAGTATCATAAACAATAACTTGTTTATCAAATATAGTGCTGACTGTCTAATCATTTTCTGATCAGCATTGCTAAGTGAGACTGTGTATTTGATTGTGCTATTAAAGTCATATAATGCTCATATGTAATGCTCTTTATATTAAATATTTTTATTCAATTTTTTTAATTTTTTTATGTATTATAAAAACAATTTGATAGCTAAATAAATGTCATTTTTTGTAAAATTGTAAAAGTATTTCTTCTTCATAAATATTTACATAATTAATTAAATTTTTAATTTGTCTTTATTTTTCTTTCAGATTGATTCTAACATTAGCACACATTTTAAAATGCCTGTTACGAATTGGATTTGTCCTCATAAACAATGCTTATTGCATACCTACATATTTCATTTGGATGATGCTACTTTTTCCAGTGAAAATATATCATCCACAAGTGTACTGGCGCATTGAAGGTTTCTTTTTTCACTGGCTTTTAGCAATGGTATCTTTGTGGACTTATTCTGCTGGATATGATGGTAATATTTTATTATGTCTTTTCATATAATTTTTTTAAATCTGATTTTTTAGTCTAATACGAAGTATCATTAAATATGGTAATGGATTTCATTGAAATTGAGTGAAGTAACTCTGATTGATCAAATTCATCATTCATATTCAATGGCCTGTTCTCATAATAAATTAAATTAGAGGATCATAGAAATTAATTGTTAAATTTATAATTTATGTAGAGAATTTTCTCTATATATTTAAATTAGTAGCAGAAAATATTAATTATTTAATTTGTTTTAGTAATTGAACAGGGTGACGACATAAACAGAATCATAAGTGATAGGACTTTAGTCATTGCAAATCATCAAAGCACAGGTGATGTTCCTATTTTGATGACTACATTTAATGCTAAACCTAATGTGTTACCCAATCTCATGTGGATTATGGATAGGGTATTTAAATTTACCAATTTTGGAATTGTTTCTATACTACATCATGACTTTTTTATTGTGTCTGTAAGTGTTTTATTATAATAAACTTATTTATTTATCATGCAGGCCCAGAGTAAGGTCTATAAGGGTCAGGAACTATAAGAACCTTTAAGCATTTGTAAGGTAGATGTAACACTGAATTTATCAAAATATAGACATGTATATTTAAAAGAATCTTATAAAAAATAGTAAAAATAGTATATTGTAATACAAACGAGAAAAACAGGTATTTTTGGTTAAAGGAATGTTTTCCGATTAAGCATAGTAAACTATTAAAAGCTGGTACGCTTAATGAGATTGTATCAGCAATAAGAATATTGGAATGTATTACATAAACAACTTTTTATTACCTACAGTTAAAGGTTTATAATGTTAATACCAGTATTAGATCGAAGCAGTTACACATGCCCATAAAAAAATCGCACAGTAGGTACCTTATCTGTAATTCTATCTACTCTCTCTCTCTCTCTCTCTCTCTCTCTCTCATCTCTTCTTGCAATGCATATATGTGCGATGTATTAGTCACATACAAAGGTCTAAAGCTGCCTTTAGATTGAGCATTTTGCCGCATTTAAGCCTGCCGATAGCGATTGAGTTTTGAAGTTAAAATTTTTTAACTGCTTACGACGAGCAAAAAGCATCAAGAATCTAAAGTAGGGAAGGGGGATTGCTGGTATTGCGGCCAATTCGTCATCGCATGTGTCTATATGCTTGTTGCGTTGTGTATTTAATACTGCGCACGTTTAGTATAGTATCGTATGCACTCGCGTTTTTCCGCGTTGCCGCTAAACTTTCGCTCCATGTTGAAGAATAAGAAGGAAAACGAGTGGCAGCAATAAAAAAGGTGCTGTTTCCTCGCTTAAAGTAAGGAGGGGGTACAACAGTGCCGCGAAGTAGAAGTGGAACTCCATCGCTGCCGCAGAATCGCTCGATCTGCAGGCAGCTTTACATTTGCGGCTTATCTGCTCCCACATTATAGTGTACAATCAAACGATCTCATTGTAATCAATAGATTAGCTTACTTGAATTAGAATTATGGCATTTGTATTTTGTGCATACTTTTAGCGGCTATACGATTTTCAATGTATAGTATTTTTTTACACTCAAGACAAAATAAAATATTTTGCACCTATCTTATAAGAGTAAAATAAAACTTTTCTCCCTATGATGTAAAAGGAAAAAATAAAAGAAAATTATTCAATATAATATTACTATATATTTTAATCAACAGATAACATTAAATAAAAATATTCTTTCATCAAATAGTTGAAGAAAATTATATAATGCACCTTGAGTACAAAAAAGTATCATATGGCATAAGGGAACAAATGTGTTTGCCAACAATGAAAAATTGATGCCCTCACCAACAAAATCTTATTTTCTTCTTTTGTATTATAATATACTATTGAGCTCCAAGGATTAAAAATTATATTTCTTAATGAACAAATATAACAAATAATGGAAAGTTTCAGTAAATAATGCAATAAGTTTATTTATAATTTGATATTCATTTTTTAGAACATTCTTATATTATTAAATAAAACAACAGTTTTTTCTTAATGTTTGAAAAAATAATTTGTTTTATTATATATTTTTGTAGTTTTTTTTTCATTCAATTATTATTTATACCATAAAATTTCTGGTTGTATTTAATATTCCACATTGTCAAACGTTAATAACAACAATACCAATATTATAATAAAATCACTATTATTGTATTTTAGACATTATGTCCTTAAAAAAAATTACTAAACTTTAAATTAATTTAAGATATTTGCATAAATATTTATTTTTTTGCATATGGTTTCCTTAAACTAGAAAATCTTCTTTGAACTATTAAACATAGAATAAAAAAATTATCTTAATTTACCATTCCTATCCTTAATCTGGGCCTTCTTTAATGATTAAGAATATGCTTGCCATAATTTACAATTTTTAACTATGAAGTACAAAAAAAGGAATTTATATAGTTCAAATAATTGCATTGTGAATTTTCATTAACATTTATTGATATAAAAAAAAGAAATACATATATATTTTTTTAAATGAATGAACATGTATATTCTTTAAACAAAACATTCATCCCATTATCTATAAATAGTTTGTTTTCGATAATTTTAAGAAATTATTACATTATATTATCACAATCCAGACTTTCTTTTTAATGAATTCATTTTGTTTTTAATAAAAAACCAATTTGATTATAAAAATAAATTAAATGAAATATTGCATAATGAATATGTAGATGGTTGTTTACTGTTAACGATCGCATTTAGAAATAATTTTCTAGTCTATCTATGTTTGATACTCTCAACATGTTGTTGAAATATAAACAAACATGTTGTTTTATACTGTCAATCTTGTAAACTATAACTATTTTGAAGTTATACGTTCTTTATTCTTATCTATAAAAATCTGTCATCAATTTTCAAGAAAACTTTTATTTAATATTATCTTCAAGTTGTTAAAATTACAATAAGAGACATCCTTAATCATTCTTTTTATTCTGTCATTCTTAAAATGCTTTTTGCAAAATAAAAAGAAATTTACTAGGAATAAATTGTACCCATCAAATATATATATATATTCGTAATATCATCTGAATGTTTAAAAATAGGAAAAAAAAATTTAATAACATGTTTTTAGTTAAAAAAATACTAAATAGATAGAAATTGAAATAAAAGTAAAATATAAATAATGTAAAAACAGAAACAAAGTAAAAAATAAAATTCTCAAAAAATGAATTATAAAAAATTAAAAAATAAATAATTATGAACTAAAAAACATGCGTCTCCATAAAAAGACCCTGATTTACAAATAAAAATATTTAATATTGACTGCAATTGTATTAATCAATTTATTCTGAATATTCATGTTGACAAAAGATTACAAGGACTTTTTCCTGGGGAAAACCTAGCTGAAAATGAAAGACCACAAAGTTGCAGTTTTCCAAGTAACTTCAATTAAATGCAAAAAACACCTTTAACGCTAACGATATTGCTTCTTATAATAAGTTTCATTAATGATTACGTGACATTTTGTTATTCTAATAACATTTCCAACAGCTATAATAAGTGATTCGAAAATTTTCCTAAAATATTTTATTTTTTCTTGAAGAATTTTCACCAACGAGTGGAACACAGCAATCATATAAATTTATAATAATAAAATTAGAAACAAACAATATTAAAATATTATAATAAATACTAAGATAAAGATATCTTTACAAATATTTATAAAATTTTACGATGTACTTACAGGGATAATTTTGTTTCTTGTGTAGGTATATGTGATTTAACAATATAGAGTAATAATAAAATATCAAAAAATCTTCTTGATTTATTTTCAAATAATAAACAAATCATAAAAATTGAGTAATAAAGAAATTTGAAAAAATAATAATTTGTGATTATGATAAAACCGTGTCGTGAAGTAATATTAATAATATTCCTAATTATAATCAGAATAATAAAAGAAAAAAAAAACAATAAAAAATTTAACATTTTTGAAAAATTATGTTTTTAAGAAAACTGCAAATTACATAATCAAATATATTACCATAATAAACCAATTGTAATTCTGATTAAAATTTCTCTATAAATGAAGTATTTTGTATCATTTGATACGATTGATCAGATTTATATTAAACATATAACTCACTTAAATATTTTGAATTGTTACTGAGTTTGTACATTTCTAATTTTCCAATTTTATCTCTTTCAATGCTTAAGTCTACTAATTTACTTCTAGTAGTTCTTGGAAAGATATTATTGTTCTCTGAGTATTCGTACAAAATTTTCTTTTCCTTGGAGAAGAGTTTTAAATATTCTTCTAGCCCATGGTAATGTTACGAGTATCATAATTTAACGTTCTCTTAAATATTTGTTTTAACAAATTTAGAGTACGATTTCCATCCTCTTTTCTTATAGGCATTTGATCGTGTGTTTTTAATTCATCAGATAAATTTCTGAAAACAACAAACTGATAAAAATTCTTACAAAAATTTCTATGTAATTTGAGCCACCGACTAAATATCATAGGAAAATTGGCGATAAGAAGAATTTCATGGTCAAAACCTCATAAAAAATAATATTTTTTGCGCTTATCTTCAAGAATATAAAAATATTTTGAAAATGTTGAATTTTAAAAATGTTTAAAAATGCAAATCGATATGTTTAGCTCCTCAGCAACTTCTCTAATCGTAATTGGACGATGCTAAATGCTATTTTTTCATTTCATCAACGTTTTCATCTGATGTTAACGTATTCGTATGTCAATTATTCTACTCAATTATTCCAAAATTCTCGGCTGCGTGAAGGAATTTTATACATTTGATAAATGTTGTTTTTAACGAAGAAAGATTAACCATACACTACAATTAATACTGCACACTTTATTATTGATATCTATGAGTTATTTTTCTGGTAAAAGCAAAAGTGAGTGGCTAGTGCGTTTAGGATTTCTAAATGAAAAAAGCATTGTTTGCAAGTTGATTTTAAAGTCAATTATTCTATTAAGAAAGTTCTACAGAGATCATGAAAAATGGGATCAGGTTTAAACTATATGGTAGATACATAAAAAATTTTCAGAAAGACTTCAATCGGAAACTGAGTTACTAAACTGCACATGATCTAAAGTTGTTAGGCTGAAAGGCAATTCCGTTTTTATTAACAAAACTGATTGTTTTTGAAACATCTATTTCCATCGCCTTAAAGTGTTCATTCTGAAATTAAGAATTTGAGTCTGTTCTCGATGTCGAATCCTTTTTTTATCCTATCAAACATTCAGCATTCCTTTCTCTGGCATAAATACAGACTTTGTAGCATTTTGTGAAACTGGAAACAGGCTTCCATCTACTTGTATTTTATATATTATCGTCACATACGATTCACTTTTTATTGCACATAATTATTTGTTTGAATTTTTCATTAATTTCCTTTCCTTCAGCAGTGATTTAGTGTATTTATTTACTTACTACTTTTCTCCTTCTGCGGATTCTTTTCATTTTTCCTAACGGGTATACTGAGAAAACTACAATTGGTTTAACTAATTCACTTCTTTTACATATCACCAATTAATTCACACTTTCAATTTACCAGCGTATGCAGTACTATTCGAATAATCTATGGACCACCTATTGAACAGGCTGGACACCAATTAACTGATTCATTCTGTCAGAGCGATTCTATTTACGGCACAAAAACTCTGTCAAATTAACAGAGGATCGGTGAACGATATTATATTGTTACGTTAAAATAAAAAGGGATTTATTTCAACGTTCTTCTATTTTAACCGCCTTACATAGTAACTAACGTTCTACTTTGCTGCTTGCGAGAGCATCAAATTTCGGGTCACCATGTAGTAATCTTTAATAATTTTTTTTTTTTTTTTTTTTTTTTTTTTTTTTAAGAAGGGCAAGAGGCGAAGGAGAATTGAAGACCGACGAAGTCGATTCGCCTTTTTTTACTTTCTCTCTCATCGTTGTTTTAGATTTTTTTAGATCAGAGTCACTTTGAATAAGCCAACTACTTTTTCTGTCTATACACTAATTTAATCGAAATTCGATTGAATCAACAATTTTTTAATGTGCTATAATGCAAATTTCTATTAAAATAACAAATCTATTTGTTACATTAACTAAATTTCCCTTTTTGTTTAAATATTTTAAAATCCATTTTTTCAATAACAAATATCTTATTTTAAACAGAGCGTCTTTTATGCCCATAATGTGTCGTTTGAATGAAATATAGCACTGTTAAAAATAGCAGCTTCTTCATTTCTATATTTCGCACAAGCGAAAATTTTGTTGAACCAACTACATTGTTTTCTCAGTGTAGACATCATATTTCCATAGCACAATTTTTTGGATTAAAGAAAATTTTAATTTAAATTTTAATTTTTTGGATTGATGAAAATTTTTCAGACCACTTATTTCGAGAAATACGATACGCATTAAACTTTTTTTATGTATGTATATATCGATTAATATAAGATTATAATATTTTCATATTTATAGGGTCGTAAACAACGGGAGGAAAGTTTACGACAATTAGAGAAGCATTTAAAAGAATCGTATATACCATTGGACAGAAAATGGATGGTTCTATTTCCAGAAGGTGGTTTTCTTTGTAAAAGACGAGAAACATCGCAAAAATATGCAAAAAAAAATAATTTGCCGATTCTAGAAAACGTCAGCTTACCAAGAGTTGGAGCTCTTCAGACTATATTTGATGTTGTAGGTCCTGTACAAAATAATAATTCCTCGGATCATCGATTGAATTTTCGATCAAGTAAGATAATTAATTTAATACTTAATAGTTCAACTATCCTATTCGAAAAATGTTAATTTTTTTATAATATTTATATTCTTTATAATAACAATTATTTATGTGTAAATAAATATCTACTGTGAATTTTCTAAAAAGATTAGTTAATTTAACCCATGTAATTTAATCTGGCTATACCAAAACGATAAACAGCCTAGGTTAATGTGTCAGTCTGTTGTAAGGAGTTACAAATAGATAATTATTGTAAATTTAGAGCGACTTTAATAGCCATACCCGAAGACTTAACAACTTTGATCATATATTCTTTTTATTCATATATTTTTCCATATATTATTATACTACGTAATTAACTAATCAAATACGTAAACTTGATTTTACATAAATTTCTAAGGTCACGTTCACCATAATTAAAAAAAATAGGAGTTCTCATTTAATAAAACTCACTTTCACCTTTCAATAACTTTTAAAAATCAATTTAAGGTGAAATCTAATAAAACCGAAGTTTATCCCCTTTTATTGTGTGCATCTGTTGTAGATAATAAAATTTGTTCTTTTATCATAATATTTAAATTGACCTTCTATGCGACCTTGATCATTGAAATCATTTAAAGGTCACATTCATAGTCATGACTCAGAATATCTCTTTCTGAAACGCTGGTACATTTACATTGGTTATTTGCAGAATATTTAACTGGATAAATTAAAAATGTCATAAATAATTAAAAAAAATTATTTACTAAGAATAATGAAATTTGTAAGATTGATACGTAAAGTACGTTTTTCAGTATCTTATAAGAAAAATAAATTACATATAGTGCTTATTTCTTTTCATAAAATAATTTTTCTTTTAGTTGCGGCACCAAGTAAGCCTGAAATTAGATGGATACTTGATATAACAATTGCATATCCCCAAGGAAAACCAATAGATTTACCAACAATTATAACTGGATCAAGGCCGCCGTGTGAAACGGTACTTTTCTATCGAATATATCCTACTTCAATGGTGAGTGAACTATATATAAAGATTTTTTTAGCTTCTTTAATGATCGGTCAAAATGCGATGAATCGATGCTGCTGACATATTTAATTTCACTTTCATATATGAGCGACGATTTCAGCTTATTTTTGATGAATTGGCGTCCTTTATCGATGTTCCTTTCGTTTACCGCTTTTTCCTCCGACCTGAACGTTTATCGTCATTGAGGTCTTCTCTACCGTCTTTGAAATGCCGAACCCACTAATTAATTATTACACAAGATAAATAATCACTACTATAAACTTACTGCATCGTTTGATGTGTCTCGGTAAAAGTTTTGCCAAGTTGAAAACAAAACATGATGTTAGCTCTTTACTCAATGCTCATTTTCCTACCAACAAACCAAATACGTTGTCACTTAAAACGCGTAAACAAATGTCATGAAATTTCGGTAGAATGTAAAAAGAATATGTTTCTTTTGAACACGCATGATCACAAACAGATGGTACCACCAGTTGAAACCCTGTTTAAAAAGTCTAGGAACTTTTCAAACAGACCGTGTATCGCGTGAAGCCCGACGTGTTGTACACAAATGGAACCGTTCCTTCTAGCTCGATTTCATTACTGATTGAATCGGTGTTGGGTCGGATTTTATATAGATCGTTTCTCTAAGGATTGCGTTTGACCACGACTCCTTTCTTAGCGATATTCAGCGTATGTGTGCAACAAATCGCTCCGAATGTATTGTGGTCCAGATCTGCATCCACGATCGGTATACGTTCTTCATCGATCTTACTCCCTTTCGTGGACTTGTCATACCCTTTAGCGCGTATATGATAATGCGAGAAACTTATAAGAAATTCTAAAATCTCTATGTGAAGATGGACCTGGATGTGAATACGACATCCAGGTGTTTTGAAAGGACTTCTACGAAGAGGATCGTGTTTAGTTGGTAGGAAACGATATCCAGACGTGTATAGACGACTTCTACAGGGATTTTCGTGTTGAAACGGTAGAATGCGATGTCCAGGTGCCTCGGAATAATTGATACGGGGAGTTGCGTGTTCGGACGGTAGAAGACGCTGCCCCGGTATGACGGGACGACTTCTATGAATACATTTGTATTCTATTAGGAGACGAACTTAGTTACCGACCTTTTTGAACGGAAAAAGGAAATTTATGATGGGAAATAAATACACGTTAGCTTAATCAAAATATTTTCTGTAATTTTTGCTACTTTTTTAAATCATTTTGGCAATATGGCGATACCGTGGCGAAAGAACGTTGAAGGTTTCAAGGCGATACAATCATCCACAAATTCTCGCATTTTTTGAACATTTCGAATGTGCGTATCAACGAGGTCATACTGTATCGATTTGAATAGGTGGTAATCAGAAGGCGCTATGTCTGGCGAGTACACTGGATGCGTCAGCAGTTCTCATTTGGGTTCCAACAGGGTGTTTTTGACGTCTTTCGCAAAATGTGACCGAGCGCTGTCATGCAAGAGAATGAGTTTGCGTCTATTGCTCGTGATTGCTGATTTATGTTCGATAAATTTCTATTGCAAATCGTTCAGTTGGTGTTTATATACCTCGGCATACAAACAATTTCATTTGGCTTTAGCCGCTTGTACTACAGCACACCCTGCTGGTCTCACCAAATGCACAGCAATACCTTTTGGCCGTGGATGTGTTCCATTTGGGTGTCGATGTGGACGTTGGCCTGAGTCCATCCATGACCTTTTGCGCTTAGAATTGCCATAGTCGATCCACTGTTTATCATCAGCCACAATACGCCACAGAAAACTCTTCTTTTTTGCCTGTCAAGCAAAGACAGTGCGATGTTGTATCGATTCATAATGGCAGTTTCGGTCAAATCGTGTGGCATCCATTTTCCTTCTTTACGAATCTTTCCCATCGCATGTAAAAGTTTGCCAACTGCTCTGTTAGTGACTCTTAATTTATTAGCGAGTTCTCTCTGTGTTTGAATTGAGTTTTCGTCCAATAATGCTTGCAATTGACTATCTTCAAAATATTTCGATTGTACATAACGTTATTTGTCATTAACATCAGTATCTCCACTTCTAAACCAATGAAACCACTCTTTACATATTTTAAGCGATGGTACTTGTTCGCTATAACATTCATGGAGCAATCGATACGTTTCTGCTACACTTCTTTTCAAATCATAATAGATCAAAAGGACATATCGAAAAAACAATTTATCACGATTCATTTTACACTGATCAAAAAATGATAATGTTTACACAAATAATGGCACTTGTTAACTGAATTTTATTGGTAAATGACAAAACTAAAAAATAAGTACTACATCTGACACATCTCACTTTTCGTACTAATTATTTCACCATCTAAACGTGTAGGTCGGAAACTAAGTTTGCCTCCTAATATCATTCGAACACTCAAACTCCCAGTAGAAGTCATTCCTGCATACCTGGACATTGTATTCTACCTCCCGAACATAAAACTCTCTAAAGCAGTTGTCCCGAGACATATTCTATCGTCCGAATATGATACTCTCCGTAAACGTCATCTCGAGACACTTGGACATTTTTTCCTGCCGCTCAAACTCGAAAGTATAATTTTCCCTATAGAAAACATGTAATGTATGTATGTGTGTGTGTGTGTGTGTGCGCGCGCGTGTGTGTAGAGGCCTGCGATGGCTCGATCGCTAGAGCGAAGGACTAATAACTTGGTGATCCGAGTTCAAATCCTATAATCACAAGCACCGCTATTATAATTCACATGTGCTTTGTTATCAAACACATCGTAGACCTCCGTCGCTAATTAGCACCGATATTTGGAAGCATAAATAGGGCGATGTTAAATAACATTAAAAAAATCACGATGCCCTAAAAAAGAGGATTCGAACACAGAAAGCGAAAACTATATGTTTGCACAATACTGTCGAACGTCCGACCACGCATAAATATGGTTAACGCGCATCGTATTGTACCAAAACATGGCGAATCATAGGTGCTCGTTCATTTCAGGCGTAGGTATCATGCATGGAGTAAGGCGGATTTATCCGAAGTCCAGGTAGTGCCCCTCCCCCGACCCTTTTTCCGTGGCACTTGGGCTATGAGACAGCTAAGGCGAAAAATAGCGATATTCTCTCTTGATCAGCGGCGCGTAGTAGCTCGTCTAGACGATTGTCGCCCATAGAAGACTTAGATTTCATTATTGTAATTTTTGTTAACGATTTCTATATATTAATATTTATTAGTTTATTGTGCGACGTCGATTAACATTGTAGTGTGTGTTACCTTTGTGAGCCATCAATGTGACGTATCTGCGGAACAGAGTGCCAGGCTCTGGAGAGATTTCGCGTCGCGAATCTCCGAGGAAGTTCCCGTGCGGGACGTTGTGCCCAGTGGCCGTGTTTCGCGTCGAGGGCTGAACCCGTTCCTGAGACGCCAGGGCCGCAACACGGAGTAGGAGGTACTTTGCGGAACGTTCCTCCTCCACCTTTCGACCTCGCATGCCTACGAGTGCTACTCGTAGCAACATTTCATTGCGGTGGAGATCTCCATATTGTAAAGTATTGTTTTCTAACATAAGTGCGATCTACGTATTTTGTAAGTCGGCCGACACGTGTCGAGATTTTATGTGTTAGGTTAATGTATATGTATACCTTTTTATTTTGATTTCTCCGTACAGTTTAGGCTTTTTCCTCCACTCACTGAGTGGAGGTTTTTTATGCCTAGTGGTTTTAAATACAGACTATTTTAATTTTAATACCATCTTTGAATTTATTACTTCCCTCATCGAATACGTATTCCTTTTTAAACTCCAATTTTAGCTTTAGATATTACGTGAATACTATATGGTGTACGAGGTATTTGTTTCTCTTCTTTTAAGTTTGGACCTTTGGAAGAAAAAGTATAGTTATAAATGTTAAATAAAGACTCATTGTTTACCATTATTTGATTTTACACCCTAGGGAGGAAAATTCGCACTTTTCTTTCGCTAAGCATACGAAGAAAACCACATTTTACTCCTCGAGTGCGATAGTCTCTTTCTTACTGGATACTGAAAAGCTTTATTTACGAAACGAGAAATCTGCGACCCGGGACGAGGCCGAAGGTTGTAACAAGTTTTGTAAAGAAGTCTTTTTGTATTAGTCAAGGACTCTATTTTTCTTCATGAGAACCGGAATCAAGAAGCGAAGGTGCTATTTGTAAATTAAAATATGAGGAAAAATTATTAATTAATTTATGAAGATAAAGGCGAGGCAAAACGAAAGCAGAAAAACGTAAGGGGTACAAATGTAGTCTCTTGCAGTGAGTGAGACGAACCACTTACATCGAAAAAATAGAGAGAGCCAGAAGAGGCATGGGGCTATAAATCGCTGACCAAGTACTGTAATAATCCGTTTATTTGGATTGTAAACTACTTATTGACAGATTCCTGGTTTGGAGTGCTGCCAGTAGAGTTCAATTGGCTGAGGAGGAAAAGATTTAATTCCCTGAATATTTCGGAGTTCCGAATATACCAAGGGATTTTGAGGAAGGAGCGAAGAAGCCTCATGGTGGTGCCTTATAACTAGCTAAATCTGATTGGAGGCCCCACTCTTTATGATGGCGTTCAATGCACGCATCTTAATCCTGGACTATAGAATGGTTGTGGAAGGGTTTAAGTTTGAACAAAGCGTCAATTATTTTGCCCTTGTTAAGTCGAAGGTATTTATTGAAAATTGATTTCCTTTCAAGTGTATCTGTAACAAGTTAATTGAGCTGCAACACGGAATGGTATATCGCTTATCATTAGCTTTCGAGGTCTCAGAGGAAGAATTTGCACAAGCAACTTAGATTTGTTTACGACCTTGAGTGACGAGTCTTCCTAGTCGTAGAATGACTCGATGTGTGCAAAATATTTTTCATTTAAGGGTGGTTTACCTTACCGGAGCAGGTAGCAACCTGTGTCATCAAGAAGAGGTCAAAGGTGATGGGAGACATCAGTGAAACTACAAGCGTGAAGAAGCATTTTAAATATCAGAGACGGACAATGGAGCAAATCCTACAGTTGAGAAATTGATCCCATAAATGAAAATTTATTTCGATTCTTTTAATGAGGAAGGGAAAGACTTTTAAGTTCGATGGGCGAAAACAGTATCTATTTTAGTAAACTACCGCGAAAAACTGAGGCCTGGAGGTCGGTTTGATGGAGGTTCTCCAATTTTTCTCTGTATAAAAGACATGATAGGCATAGAGTTTCATGTGGGATAAAAAATAGCTGGAGAGAGAGTATAAAAAGGGAAAGATAGAGAGAAGATAGAATGAGAGACAGGATAGTGTGAAAGAGAAAGAGACAAAAAGAGATAATAAGAAGATAGAGTGAGTAGCAAGGCAAAAGACTATGGATTATTTGTTCGTTTGTTACGTTTCGGTTGGAAGTATCAAGGTTCTTTTTACGATAAGCACGTTGTTTTGGGTCCGGGAAATCTTGCACAGACGTGTGCTTCATCTGACGCACAGATGCAGATACAATTTTATAATCTGAATCCTCCAATTTGGTATATTCTCTAAAATTACATACTATTGATATGTCTCTAAACTAATATAAACGAAATATTAATTTTTCAGTAAATTAACTTGACATAAAAAAGGCACTATGCTATAGCCTCCGTTATATAACCAAGCATATTTTTCTTACTTAATACATTTCAAAGCAATTATGTTATTAAAATTAAATTAAGAGACGCAACTACCATAAAAACAAAAGAATTTTTGCCACTTTAACTACTTATAATATCATAGAGTTTTATAGTAATAACAGTTGTATTAAAATGTTACAACAAGCACAATATTATATTGTAGAAAATTCTTCAATTTTATTCAAATATTTTGATAAAACCTTGCGATATTAACAATAATATGTTTAATAATTACAAAGTGAAGGCCTAGATGGCTTCTTTGCTTTAATATATATATATTAAACAAAAAAGAAATTGGAAAGCTATATAGAATGTTATGGAACTGACGACCTTTGTTGCCCGGCTGTCCTTTCCGAACTCACGCGATCCGTGACTTATACGAATATGTAGGTAGTAGCGTAAGTTTTTGTTCGTCCCTACTCCCACTTTTGTACCTTTTATAATATTATTACTTTTTACTCATTTTCTACATCTTCTACTTTTCTTACTGGATCCATTAACTCTCGGACACTCGCGATCACTCTGTCTCTTTTTCTCTGCGTAGATGCATATATCGTTATGCTCAAACACTCATATATATATATATATATATATATATATATATATATATATATATATACTTCAATTTCTTAAATTAAGAAAAATACTTCATTTCAAATAATATATTTGTATAATTATTCAATCCATATTTTGACAAGAAAACATGCTGATAATTTGTATTGAAGTAAATTTCATGTTTGTAATATAAAAAAGTGCTTCTATATTCATTAATGATGACATTAAGAAACTTCACTTATAATATTATTGAGTCATATGATAAGAAATTTTATCTTCTTTGATTTAAGAGATGCTTCGTCAATTAATATATGATACTTTACGTATTTCCAATATTTCCTAGAAATTATTTTCCCTCCGAGTTATCCAACAAACTTCTCAATTCTGTATCATTTATTTTTCTTCTATTATATAAAAATTAAGGTCTTTCTTTACTACTGTATGCAAAAATGAAAAACTATGTATAAAAAAGACAAAGTTCTCACTCACAATACATCTTATTTCAAGCAAAACATTTTGAGTCGTCTCCTCGTATTATGTTTAACTTTAAAATGTATTTCATTTTATAATATTGTATCTATAATAGATTTTAACGTGCAAACGTCTGCGCAACTTGCGTGGCTCAAAAATAGTGACTTTCTAGGACGCCCGTTAGCATGTCTCAATTAGCTTTTCTATCTCGAACGACGATTGAAACAGTGTCATGAGTAAGACTTGCGCCCAGGAGCTCTGATAAGAGTATGTCCGGAAAACAAACACCAAGGAATCTATTACTCTGTCCCCTCTTCCCACCTACTTTTGATAGGGGCATAGTGACCGTGAGATATCTACTTTTGTTGGAGCAATAGCCATGACCAACACGTAAGTAGAGATGGCTGAGGCCTCGGCTGATATAAGGCGCTTCACCACAGATTCATTCTTTCATGGTTCGTAAGTTCCACCCATTATTAATGAATCTACCAAGCAAGGAGAACTTAAATATCCGACCTCCGATCAAGAAGCCCAGGAGTCGCAGTAATGCATAGCGATGGCGTTGCAATACTCACCGTAAAAGGATTCGAATCTGATACGAAGCGGTCCTAGTATTGAACACCACAATATGTCCGGAGTTGATATTCGCAGAAGCTAATTTATCGGAGGTAGAAACCGGTGCATATAAAGTACCCCAACAGGTCGCTAGGTTCTTTAGCCGCCGCAACCTTGTGACGTTACAAATATTTGACATCGATCCGGTTCCGAAAAGTCAATCGACTTGTGCTTGCGGGACAGAAATGTTACAGTTTTAAGCTGTTACTGGTCAGGTAGAGTCCGGTCAGAACTGTAATCTGTGCAAGACAAAAGGTCCACTGAATCGCCACTCCAATGAACTGATTAGTAACGTTGATTAAAAGCACGACTTCATTCTGGAATCGTAGCACAAGTTGACGGCGATCATTGAATTGGCTTCAGTCGTCTCCATAGACTCAGCTTTATGGAAAATTCTGGTGTTATCGGTCACGGTTAAAAGGGAAAGGAAGACATCAGTCCCAATCAGGTCAACTAAATTCAACACAGTTGATGTTCTCAGCTCCTCTCCCAAATCTATTAATATATTCTCGATTAACTAGCCTAGTTGCAAAAGATCCACATTAACACACTGAAAGTTGACACGACAACTTTTAAATAAATAAAATTACCTTCAAATCAATAGGTCAAAAAAGTTCAAAATCATATATCTTATGATTTATGTTTGTAAAATTTTTCATCTTTGAAATTAATGACTAAATGTGTATAGTATAAAAAGTATGGGTTTACCTGCATTAACTTTATGTCTTGAAATTTAAATTTATTTAATTTTTTCTGTTTTTCACGGAGTCTTTTTATGTTATTTAACCTTTAGACTGCCGGCATGGCTCATATATGAGCCACCTGTGACCTTGACAGCTACTCTAAAGATATGAGGTGTTTCTATGTATAAATTTTGCACATCAAAAATATTAATTTATAAGGCAAAAATATCGGCAGTCTAAAGGTTAACATCGCTCTATTTATGCTTCCATTTGGATACTGTGCTATCTATACCTGTGCTAATCAGCGACGGAGGTCTACGATGTGTTTGTAAAGAAAGCACATGTAAATTATTACAGCGGTACTTGTGTCAATCGGCCGAGTCCGGATTTTGAATTCGGATCACCAAGTTACTAGTCCTTCGCTCTAGCGATCGAGCCATCGTAGGCATTAAGGAAAGTCATTTAGCCAAATTAATAGTTTGGCTTAGCAGATCGATAGCGGATCTTACCACCTCTGATATAAAAGAATTTCTTTCTTTTACCACACCCTGAAAGATTACAGTTCAATTATATATTATGAAATTAAAATGTTTCGACTTTCAATAATTTTTTACGACGAAACGTTTGTGTAAATTAAACATCGGGCTGACTAGATCGATAGAAAATTTCATTATATTTGATTAAAAATAATCGTTTTGTTTTGTACACCCTGAAAGTTATTTTCTATTATGAATTTAAAATTTTTTCTATCTTTTATAATTGTTCACTAAAAGGCATTTAGTTAAATTGAAAATTAGGTATATAAGATCAATAGGGAATTTGATTACCTTTATTTAACAAAATAGAAGTTTAATTTTACCCACTCTCAAATCTCTAATTGAATTTATCTGCAGCCACCTATTTTTTTCCTACTATACAACGCCAACATTACGCACTCCAATGGATGTGATAGCTGATAAAATAAATTTTTTGAATTCGAGACCAGAAATGAGGCTTGAAGGAATTGTAATAAAAATTCCAAGAAAACTGATGAACGTGATGTTCGTAACAAATCAGTAGAGACTCAGAAATCTGATGATTGAAAATCAAAAAAAATTTCTGGAAGACAAATCTGAGAAAAATGAATCAGACAGAAATTCAAATGAAAATTTGAACAAGTCTAATAAATCTATAATAGAAATAAATCATTGCAATCAGTCAGAATTTCAAAATGATAAATATAATACAAAGAAAATAATTACAAATCTAAGAAGTAGTAATAGAGTCAAATATAAACTAAGAATTTCTTATGAGAAAATAAATTATGTTTTGTGTGCAGAATCAGTAAATTGTGAAATTCCCAATAATTTCAATGATATTCAAAATAATATCCATAAAGAAAAATGGGAACAAGCAATTAAAGATGAATTAAATTCATATTAATTTAATAAAACTTGGACACTTGTATCAAAGCTACAAAACAAAAATATTACAGATTGCAAATGGTTATTCGCTATTAAAAATGATGAACATGGAAATCCATTTAAATATAAAGCGCGTCTTGTTGCTCGTAGTTTCAATCAAAAATATTTCATTGATTATAACGAGACTTTTGCTCCTGTAGCAAGAATTACAAGCTTTAGATTAATTATAGCGTTTACAAATCAATATCATTTGCTTATTTACTATATAGATATAAAAACTGCATTTTAAATGGTTCATTGCAGAAAGAAATTTACATGAAAATTCCTGAAGGAATTAAATTTAAAACAAATCAAGTTTGTAAATTAAATAGAGCTGTATGTGGATTGAAACAAGCAGTAAGATGTTGGTTTGAAACTTTTTGATAAAACAGTAGTAGAAAATTGTTTTAAAAATTTATTAGTTGATCGTTGCATATATATTTTAAATAAAGGAGAAATGTCTGAGAATATATATGTTGTACTCTACGTATATGACTTAGTAATCGTTACAGACGATATTCAAACAATGAATAATTTTAAAACTTATTTAATGAATAAATTCAGAATGACAGATTTAAAAGAAATTAAACTATTTCATGAAATAAAAATTATAATATGATGTAATTACGATGTATATAATGAAATAATGAAATAATGAAATTATGAAATTATGAAATTATGAAATAATGAAATAATGACATAATGATATAATGAAAGTATGAAATAATGAAATAATGATGTACTTATTCTTAATTAGAGTTCATATATAAAAACGATTTTAAATTAATTTAACACGAGTGATTGTGATGCTGTAAGCACATCACTTAAAAATAATATAAATTATATTGATTTAAATTCAGATAACAAATACGACGCCCTTTTCAAAATCTTATCGGATGCTTAATGTATGTAATGATTTGTACGCGTCCAGATTTGAGTACAACAAATAAATATTCTAAGTAGATATTCAAATAAAAATAATACAGTACTATGGAAATGCCTAGAAAGAATTTTAAGATATTTGAAGGGTTCGATGAATTTAAAATTAACTTATACAAAAGGCAACAGTGAAAATATTTTAAGTCGTTATGCTGATTCTGATTGGGGTGGCCATGAAGGTACTGATAGAAAAAGTACTACAGGCTATTTATTTAAGTTATTTGAAAAATGCACGATTTACTGGAATACTAAAAGGCAAGCATCTGTAGCAGCTTCTTCAACAGAAGCAGAATATATGGCTTCACTTGAAGGTGTTAAAGAAGCATTATGGCTAAAGTCTTTAATAAATAGTATATAAATTAAAATCATGAAACCGATTGTAATTTATGAAAACAATAACGTATGTATAAGTATAGTGAATAACCCAAGTAATCATAAGTGATCAAAACATATAGATATTAAATATCATTTCTCGAGAGAGCAAATGGAGAAAAATTTAATAATATTGAAACATATTTCCATAGGTGAGCAGATTGCTGATGTACTAACAAAGCCATTGCCAGCTGTCAAATTCCTTGAATTCAGAAAAGGAATGGGCATGGAGAAATAATAAAATATAATTCATATTGATCTCATAAATATATTTTATATTAGTAATAAAGACGGTTTGAATAGGTTTTGCTGGGTTTCCCTATTCCTTGCAACAAATGTTGGACCGTGTGTAATTTCCCAGAACAAACGAGGAAAGAATATAGACTGAAAGGAACTATCGTATATCTAATATTAAGTTTTATTTTATTATATATTATTGTATTTACTCAAGTAATTTTTGAGGGGGCGTGTTAGATTATTTTAGCTTTCTATAAATAATAAAGCAAAAAATACTTGAAACTAAATATTGAACCGTATCATAAAAGGATGTAAACATATGTGCCCGCTGGGTTTTATTACGATCTGCATCTTTGCTGCCCTGCATGGCAAATGATTTAGATGCCTGATATTTTTATATAGGTTTTAAGCTTCTCACAAGAGCTTGCAGAGTTTTCTTTATCGAGTACTGTTGTAGTGAGTCTTGCGTTGTCCATTGAACAGACGTCTTTTCTTTCCTTGTTTGAAATAAAGTTTATGTTAAAAGATTATTTTGTGTATCTTTATTTTAACATTCCACCTACTAGATTTAATAAAAATTCAATAGTTTTCAATTGATTTGATTGAACTGTAAGACCAATGAAAAAATATTTATTAATTAGTAATAATATCAATATATATTTATATTAATATGAATACATCAATATATTGATGTCATCAATATATACATCAATATATAAATATATATTGACATTCTTACGTATTATTTTCGATTTATTGAATTGGACTGTAAGACCAATGAAAATATTTATCAATTTACCTTATTATTAGCCGTTTTAAAAAGACCTTAACTTAACTCAATATAAATTTGTAAAAGTTTTCGAAGCACCTGGTATGAGTTATTGAAGTAGTTCGTGATTGCTTCTAAATAATCACTAAAAAATATTATATTTAAATTATTATATATTTATTTCATAATAAATATTATTTAAAAATCTATGTCTATGATTATATTTTTATATTCTTGGTTTTTTAGGTTCCTAAAGAACGCGAGCAATTATCAAGATGGTTATATGATAGATGGGCTGAGAAGGAACATCTTTTAGATAATTTTTATAAACATGGAAGCTTCGTAGGAACGCAGCGATTAGATATAGAAGGTTCAAAGGTCCAACAAGATCCCTTACGTTTCCTAGTCCTTCATTTATTCTTTGTGACTTCTAGTTATATTCATTACAATATGTTTTCTTATGCATTATCTTTTATCTGGTAAATTTTGTAAATTTATTAAATCATTCAAAATGGACTATAAATTTTTCACTTTTATGCAGCTAAACACTTTATACATAGAGTAAAAACAATTTTTGTTTAAATATTCATTTGAATGATTACTATTTAATAAAACCTTGAGGTAATTAAAATTATTTCCCTCCATAATAATAAAAACTCAAGTTTCAAAACGTAAATATCGTTATGATTAATTAATGACGCTAAGTAACTTTATAATATAAAACAAGTGATTAATAAATACACTTTTAAATATCGGCTCTTATAAATTAAAAAATACTTTTTATATAAAAGCTTTACGATTTTTACAGATTTTTAATATAATTAATGTAACTTGGGAGACATAGCTTACAGATTTTCTGTGTTAAGAAGAAAGGAGAGAAATAATGGACTCAAGAAGTTTCAGCGTTAATTAATCAAACGCAGAAATCAACAAAAATATAATTTCAAAGAAATTTTAATAACTTTTCAACTATTTATCTTTAAAAAAATACATTATACTATTTACAAATACTTCGTAATTATGAAATTTTAGTTCCTGGGTTTAAAAAGAATATAAATCTTTTCTTTAGTATGGTGTGAATATTTTTAGTGCAGTATTAAAAATCAAAATGCTAAAAACTATGTAAAATTCAAAATTACAAATGAGAAAAACTATCATACAATGTTAGTATTCAAATACTACATACATACTGCACAGACATTTAATAACTTAATTTTAAATTGCTATTAAGCAATGAATTATGAATCTGCCGTAAGGCAATAAGTATAATTTTAATAATTTTTACATATTATTAAAGAAATTGTAAGTACAACACAATCTACTCCACCTATACACAGAAACAAAAAATAATAACACACTTTTTAAAATATGAACTTTTTTCTAAGATTTATGCTAAAGATTATAAATTACAGCTTTTTGAATACAACAAAAAACTTTAAAATTTAAAGTTTCAGTGTGTTATATTTTTCTTAGAGTATTGATGAATTTGTATGTAAAGTGTGATTTGTCAATACGCTAAAATCCAAGTTTTCAAATAGGTTAATTTAAAGGAAAATATTTAACAACAAAAAATAAACATTTTGATTTACAAATAAAATCTATTCAAATAAAATTTTTATCACCAACTAGCATTAGAAACAAAAATTAGGCATAAATCAAATGTTACAAACATATGTTATAATAACAAATGTATTTGATCAAATGCGAGTTAAAAGGTAATCGTATAATAATATGAAATATTTTTGGTCTTACATTTATAATATCAATTTTTGGTCTTATATTTATAATATTAACATTCTAAATTATTAGCCAATTTGTTATCTTGCTTTTTTCTAAAAAATAATAAGTCAATTGATCGAAAATCAATTGACAGTTTGCTGTGAATAAATGACATTTCAAATTGACCGTGCCTTGCTTTTGCTAATAATTATTAATATCACTTTGTAAATAAAATTTTTGTAAACTGAGAGAACTCAGAAAGTATTTAAAAATACAAAAATAAACCGAATGTATCGACCTGAAGGAAAAAATCGATTTAATATGTGAAATAAGAATGCTTATAATTCGACATTTACCTTTATTGGAAAAAAGGATAAAAGAAATTTTGAAAAAATTCAATTATAATGTTCTGGTACATGTTTCAAATGAATAAGTATACTTATTAAAACGTTCGCCAGATTATCAATAGAGTCTAAATGAATAATAATAAATATTATTGATAATTCCTGTATGTACATAATTGTAGAAAAATTTTGCAGTATTTATTTATTCAAGAACTTCTGATGTAATAAGTAATAAAAAGTTTTGAAGAATTAAAAATATGCAAATAATAAAATGCAAACTATTTCAGTGTGTATTATATTGCATCGCCTTTTTCATTTTCTATTTATTGTTTTTATACATTATTTAAATTTTATATAAGAATAAATAACAAATATTATATACATAATATATCTAATATGTCTTTTTTATTTTAATAGATTTTGGAAGCTAGATTGTTTTTTTAAAAGTACCAATGAACGAATCTTAAAAAATATATTAATCGTTCGAATTAAATTGAAGTGCTTAACAAAAGATAGCATAATCTGTTCCGACAGGATAGCAAAAAACTAGGACTAGGAACTTAGAACAATTAGAATTACTCAAATAATACAGATTCGAGGAAATTGGAAGCACTCAAACCGTTCTAGTATACGAGCAGTTTGAGCATTCAAATCAGTCAAAAATTTAAGTCTATTAAATGCACGAAGATTTGAATTTTTCTGATCTTATACACACCTACATTAAAAAGAATCTACGGAGAGAGGAACAGATATGGAGGAAGAAAGAGAAAAAAGATTTTTATAGATTATTATTCACATACTAGTAATTGGAAAAGAACTATTTTTCTATTACTACATAGTAGTGAATTGGACAAGAACTATGTTCCGTACTTACCTTTTTACTTTTTTAGATTTAATATATTTAATTTTACATTTGCGACGAGACGATAGTCTCGCGCAAAAATTATATATATTGTAGATAAGTCGCGAAGTCGCGAGCGGCGCGGCGCGGCGAAGGGGGGGGGCGCCGAAGGCTTCGTGGCGCGGCGCGGCGCGGGGATAAAGCGCCGGCAGCGGCGAGGATGAGCGAGCGCTCTCGGACCGCAGGCGGTTCGAAGAGCAGCGGCGAGCGATAATTCACGAATCAATTCGCGAATTCTCACGAGCGGCGACGGTGCTGCCTAGTACTAAGGCGCGATACAGTGCGGTAAGGGGAGAGCGAGCGCTCTCTCCCAATTCTCAAATAGAGCCGCACTGACTGCGAAAATTCAGTGTGCCAGCGACCTCGAAACTGGCTATTCGAGGGGGGCCTGTCGTCGGCGCGATAGCGGGCGACAAGTCTCAGCACACTCAGAGAGGGACGCGAACACGAAAAATAGATAATAAATAAAATTTGCAATTACGCTCACGCGAAGCCTTAATTTTAAGTTAGAATTAATTATTAAATTTGTACATCATAAAATAAAATATTTTATGATTTTATTTGTTACAGCGGATAACGGCGCAACTAAACAAGTCGATAGCAGCGGCTAAGCTATCAAACGGCCGAAAATAAAATAGTTATTTAGTTTTTTTATAATTTTTGTTAATCATCTTTATTAAGTTTTGTTAAATAAATTTTCTTATTATTTAATAAATAGAAATTTATTTAGATCCTGAATCCAGCAACGAAAAGAAAAAAAATTACAAATAAATTAAATAAAATCCAATTCGAACTCTGGCGGGTTGAGCGAGAGTGAGAATTGGATTTCGCGATTCGGTGTGTATTACAACAAACTTGGTGGCGGGTTGAGCGACCAAGGGCCTAGGCGTGTTGAGCGTAGGCCAAAGTATAGTACACACCATAAAAATTAAAAATAAATTATCTTGCACAAACGAACCTAATGGCGCGTTGAGCGACTAGGGGCCGAGGCGGGTTGAGCCGGAGCCACTCATTTATGCAAGTTAAAACGAATAGAACATAGCCTTTGGTGGGGTGAAAAGAACCCGATGTCGTGCTGAGCGATCGGGGCCGAGGCGCGTTGAGCCGGAGCACGAACTAGCTCTCACCAAAGTGCTTATGTTACACATTTATACTTCAAATATGCGATGTGAATCAGATTTCATCCTGAGAATGGTTGAGGAGAAATAGATGCTGCAAAATTGATTGGGGAGACCTTGATTTTTTTAAATTAAACTTTTACAATATTGACTGTGGAAGCTTACGATGGCTCGATCGTTAGAGCGAAGAACTAGTAACTTGGTAATCCGAGTTCAAATCCTGGTCTCGGCCGATTGGCACAAGCACCGCTGTAATAATTTACATATGCTTTGTTTACAAACACATCGTAGACCTCCGTCGCTGATTAGCTCCAAATTTGGAAGCATAAATAGAGCGACGTTAAATAACATAAAAAAAACAACAATATTGAATTTTATATAAAATTTTTAATTTTCATGGATTTTGTATCTTTTATAAAAATTTTAATTTCCTTTCAGTTTCATGTTTTTAATCTTTAGTTCTGTGATAACCGCATTTATGTAGGAAGGTAATATACGTTAGCACGCGTGCGATTGCGCAGTATCGAATTGTTAATTAAACGGAATACCGCACGGTCGCCCGTTATAATCTCCCGGCCTCAATCGCCCTGAAACGACTCAGCGTCATTGGCCTCGAATAATACAATCTACGGCGTGATCGCCCTACCTCACTTCCCATCCGGTCAGTTCGTTAGGTCAATCCTTTCTGCCCTGACCCGTCAACCCTGGCACATTTCTTGCCCGATGATATTGGTTAATATTTAAATTAAATTAAATTAATATTGTCTATAATACATGGTTAATTTATTATATTACATATCTAAGTTACTCTATGTCTGTGTTTGTATATTATCGCATGTGTATTTATATGTTCATCATTTTCGATTCTATCTAGTTAGAGTAATTCTACGCGTATATTTATCTTAGTATAATAATTTAAATGTTTAAACTTTTCTTTTCTTGTAACTAAGGTTACAAATTTATTAACTCATCGCAATCGCATTCTGTTGAACGTAAACAGTTTTCTACAGAAAATTTAACATTTTTAATGCGTGATTTATCGTACCGTTCCTTTGTCAGTAACTCTTCTTTCTCAATTTTCTGCGCTCTCCAAATCTTGGAATATAGCCATTTAATAACCCGAATGGCGTACGACCTGTCGTGTTGCAAATAGCACTAATTAGATCACGCTCTAATTCATCTAAATTCTGGTTCCAAAAATATCGTCACCATCCGTTAAGTTTACTTGCAAGGCATTAAAAATAGTTTGATTGGATCTCTCCACTTGACCATTAGCTTGCACATGTTGACTTGAATTGAGAGTATGTCTAATGCCGTTCTTATCGCAGAAATGCTTCAAAATTGTTGCGGTAATAGCGTACACCTATCCCATATAAAACACTCGAGTGCTCGAAATCTGACCACGAATATCTGTAGTTTCTTAACAGTTACAATTATACATACAATTCTTGATTTTCACCAATCTTATCGCCTTTGTTCGTTCGTTTTCTGCCTTTCGTAACTTTTTTATCTTTTGTAAAAGCTTATATTCACTGTGCTGATACAGAAGTACTTCATCTTCATGATCCAAGATATTCATTATTCTCACAGTCAGCAATGCTATACTTCGTAATCATATTATGATAACATACCTACCCATTTTAGAATCTGCTAATTTGGGGTTCGTTTTGCATTTACATACTGTGCTAAAGTTAGTATGTTCCAACGAAGGCTACTCCGAAGAAACAAAATTTCGGAAATAAAACGAATTAAAATTTTGTTTGAAAATCGATTTATTAAATATTCTGGAAGATGAAGTGTTCGCTTCGAAGGATGAGAAAATACTAGCGAGTTGTCTTGAGCGTTCAGTTGAGGTCAGTCGCTTCCTTATTTTTTTTTTTAAAAAGTTTTTATTAAGGGGTTTACAATTAGCGGAAAAACAGCGTCGACTTATGGACGGATAGGCGCGGATGGCGATTCGTCTGCTCAGCAGATGTGTCGCAGTGTAGGATTACGGTTTACAATCATGGAGCATTCTGCGACGAAGATTTATTAGTCGCTACAGGTTCATTTTCATGATGTTTCAAAAGGCAATAATAAATTTTATTTCAATTCTTTAACGCTGTACCTGTACATTTTAAAAGGAGAAGGCTCTTAAATAGACGTACATATGAACCATGAATACGAAGTACAAAAACACTCATTTTCTTATAACATCCTTTAGACAAAACATTCACGATGACTATGATTACGCTATTGGATGAACAACATATAATACACTAGTAATAACATAAACATTATTAAAACTAAAATTATACATACGATCAAATATGAGCAAATACGAGGTACATTTAAACGCATTTAAAACTAACAATCTGTATCGGTTTAAAATTGTTTGTACATACCCCCCCCCCCCGTTGAACGGTGTTCATTCAACATCAGTGATACTTGAGTAATTATCGAGAGCATAGTTGTTAAGGTTTTGGAACTCTAGCACGCATGATTTAAGTGTGTATAATTATAAATAAATTAACAATGAGTTCAAGTTAAAATCATACTTTACTCGTGAAATTATCATCAATTGGAAGAATAGCTATTCGGGTCGTGGGTCTTTTTAACGATCCGTTTTTTGTTTTGATTGTCACGGCGCGTACGATATTGTCTGTTCCTGTATATAACTGCTTAATGATGCCCAAGTTCCATTGCATAGTTGGTACGTTATCTTCTTTCAGAAGTACTACCATACCCTTGTTTATTTCTTTATTTCCGAATTGCATTTTATGGCGCAAGTTTAATTTGGTGAGATACTCCTTGTGCCATCGATTCCAAAAGTCTTGTTTTATTTTTGATACGGTTTCCCAGTTTGTCAAACAGTTAGATGGGCTTTGTGAGTAATTAAGTTCGGGTATGCTTTTTAATGAATCACCGATTAATAGATGACCTGGAGTGTGAGCTGAAGGATCGTTAATGTCTGTTAAAATTGGAGTCAATGGTCTTGAATTTAGAATAGCTTCTACTTTAATGGAAAATGTATGAAACTCGTAAAATGTAAATTTCTTATCAGAAGCTGAACGCTTGAAATGATGTTTGAATTGCTTTACGATAACTTCCAACAGACCACCAAAATTCGGAGCGTGAAGAGGAATAAAGTGCCATTGAATGCGGTGATCATTTGAAAAGATTTCAATTTCTGTTTTTAAATTTTTCGATTCAAGCAAATTATACGAGTCATTTAAAAAATTGTACGCGCCCTTGAAGTTCGAGCCATTATCTGAGAAGATTTTTGCAGGGAGACCGCGGCGAAAGATAAAACGTTTTAGTGCAGCAATAAAAGCACTAGTTGACAGGTCTTCGACTACTTCTATATGAACTGCCTTTACTGTCATACATATAAATATTGCCACATATGCTTTAATATATTTTGCGTTTCTATTTTGTTTTCTTTCAAAAAAGGGCCACAATAATCTTGGTTGTATTAATCTGAAATTGGTTAAATTTCCCATTTTATATGAGTAAAGCTCCGGATTTGCGCGAAAGCATATTGTGCATTTTCTTATTATTTTCTTTATTTGGCTGCGACCATTAATTGACCAAAATCTCTCTCTTATCGCGTATAGTGTTCTGTGTACCTGTATGAAAGTTAGATGTGTGATAGTATTTAATAATTAAGTTAGTAAAATGATTATTTTTCGGAAGAATTATAGGGTGTTGCTGCGAAAAGGTGATTATTGCTTTTCTTATTCGGCCGCCTACTTGTAAAACGCCGTTATCAAGGAAGGGATCTAATGATGACAATAAATTCCTTTTGTTGTTGTTATTTTGTTTTTTAAATTTATTATCTCGTTGTGAAAGGCTGAGTCTTGCACTATTCGTATAATCGCGATTTCGGCTCTCTTTATATATTGCAAAGCAATACTTGAGGAGATTCAATATTTATTGATAAACTGAAAGCAGTAAGCAAGCACGCGTATTAATCTTGTGAAAGAGGACTGCTGTTCTATTCTTTCTATAAGATATTTGAAGCATCAGTCTGATTTGATAACTAGGCAGTGTCTTTTTTCTTTTCCGGCAAATCAGCCAAACCCGGTATAATCGATGCAGGCCATTGTTTTGTAGTAAATGATAACCATTCGAGACCGTGACACCATAATGAATTTTCTAAAAAATTATACGGTAATTACCCTCGCGAAAGTGCATTGGCGGGATTGTCCTTCGATTTAATATGTCGCTAGCATCGTGATTCGGTTATTGTTTGGACTTTAGCCACACGATTAGCTACGAACGTTTTTCACATATTAGGTTGTCAAATATCCCCCTTCCTCTTTTTTGCTCTTCATTCAATGCTTTATAAAAAGTGTTACAGTGGTCAGATTTACTTCAAATATGCACCGTTCGATAATCTGTTTCCATCTAGACGGTAACTTCATAATACCCCTCTCGTAGAAATCCCTCTCCTAATTTGCGAAGAACTCGGACAGCCACTTTTCACAAGCCTCCTTTGAGTCCACCTTTACACCACCAAGGGCGTTCGACATGGACAGGAAAAGGTGGTAATCACTTGGCGCATGTCCGGGCTATATGGTGGATGCGATAAAACCTCCCATCCGAACTCCCGTAGCTTCGACGAGTTATCAACGAAGTGTGTGGTCTGGCATTGTCCTGGTGGAACACTACACTCTGCCTGTTGGCCAATTGTGGACGCTTCTGGTCGATAGCCTGCTTCAAGCGGTCCATTTGATCACAGTATATGGTAGAATTAAGAGTCTGGCCATATGGAAGCAGCTCATAGTGGATGATTTCCTTCCAATCCCACCAAACACACAGCAAAACCTTTCTGGCCGTCAATCCCGGCTTGGCCACTGTTTGGGACGGTTCACCGGCCTTGGACCACTACCGTTTTCGCTTGATATTGTCGTATGTGATCGATTTTTCGTCGCCAGTCATCATCCGCTTCAAAAATGGGTCGAGTTCGTTCCATTTCAGCAGCACATTGCAGACGTTCATTCGGTCCAGAAGGTTTTTTTTGTGTCAAATCATGCGGCACCCAAACATCGAGCTTTTTTATATCCAGTCTTCTGGACATGGTTTAAAATGGTTTGGTGACTAACTCTCATCTCCTGGGCGATGTCATGAGATGCCACATGCCGGTCTAACTCGATAAATTCCATGATTTAATCGGTATTTGTCGTCACAGGTCTTCTGCCGACTGGCTTATCCATGGTGTCGTTTTCACCGGCTCTGAATCGTCGAAACCATTCCTCTGCGGTTCGAAGTGATAGCGTGCCACCACCCAAAATACTATTAATCTCACGGAACGTTTCTCTAGCGGATTTGTTTTTTGACAAAGGAAAACTTTAAAATAGCGCGAATTTCAGTGTTAGTGAACTCCATGTTTACACGTCTATAACTTTTGAACGCAATATCCAAACATAGCGTCGTTTTGTACGTTATGTCAAGACCTTTTAAATGATGTATAGTATTGCCAGATACGAGCTCTGTAACGCTTTGTATATAGCCGCGAAATTTATAAGACAAACAGGCGATATTTGACAGGAGATATTTGACAACCTAATATTAGGAGGTGTGTTTATCCAATTTAACACAATTGTCGAGTCGCACCAAAAATTTATATAGTTTATTTTTATATCCGATGTCGAAATTATTAATTTGTACAAATTCGCTAATAAAGCGACGCCTCATAATTCTAGTCGTGGTAACGTTCTTAAATTTATAGGGGCTACTCGAAACTTTGAGCACACTAGGTTACTTCTGTAATTACCCTTAACATTTTTTAAACGCAAGCAAATATACGCTCCGTAGCCCGATTCACTAGCGTCGCAAAATCCGTGCAATTTGGTTTGTGGGACAGTTTCGTCCCATTCTATTTTATTCGTCCAGATTTCCTGCATAAGTTTGGCTATTTCTGATAGAATTTTACGTTTCGTTAATTTATTATTGAATTAGAATTGTTCGAATTTCGTAAACGAAACTATCGCGTTTTGCATTCCAATAAATATTTAATGTTTTTACAACATTATCATTGCTTAAATTAAAGTTCCTATCTAGATCTTTCTCTTTAATGTGTTCAAAAATTGAAGAATTATTAGAGGTCCATTGTCGCATATTTATTCTTGCTAGTCGTAAAATATTTGTGAATTGCTGACAAATTAATTGCCCTTCTTGTATGGAATTACTACCAGTTAACATGTTCTCGACGTACATGTCCATTTTCAGTACTCTTGCGGCTAAAGAGAATTTGTCTCCCTCATCATCAGCAAGTTGATGTAAGTATCTAATTGCTAAAAATGGGGTTGATGAGACGCCAAATGTTACAGTGTTTAAAGTATATTCGTTCACGTTATCGTTCTGGAACCACAAAATTTTTTGAAATTTTTTGTCTTCGTCGCAAACAAGAAATTGACGATACATTTTTTCTATGTCCGCAATTATTCCGTATTTGTGAGTTCGAAAACGTATTAAAAGATTGAATAAGTCCTCTTGTATTGTAGGACTTACTAATAAATTGTCGTTTAATGACACATCATTCTGAGATTTCGCAGACGCCTCGAAGACTATTCTTAATTTTGTTGTATTGCTAGAATCTTTTAAAACTGCATGATGTGGTAAATAAAATCCGTCATTTTAAAAGGAGAAGGCTGTTAAATAGACGTACACACGAACCATAAATACAAAGTACAAAAAACACACATTTTCTTATAACATCCTTTAGACGAAACATTCACGATAAAACGAATATCTAAATTTCCAATCTCTGCTGTACAATAGTTTAACATTATAATTCGTTGAATTGCTGACGCACGCGAAGCCGCTTTGTCCGAAGTTTAAGAGTCCGAGAGATCACGTTACATTTCCCTTTTCTATATGGGACTCGATATGACGATACGGAGAACATATTCTGTTTATTTAAAATATATATTATATCGAATCTATATATTATTATGCGAGAAACGTTATCTAAAGATTTTATTTTTATCGCATTAGTTCTCGATTACAATTATACTTTAAACTATTAAATTTAACTCTACATAAATACTTAACAGAATTACGATAAATCTTACAAACTAAAACGTAAAAATATATGTATTGAATTCATAATAATTTTAAATTAAATACTATAAACGTTTCTTAATATATATATATGTAATTACAAACTAAAACGTTTAAGAATATATTTAAACTTACGAACTAAACCATTTAAAAAATAGATATAAAATTATTAAATAATATATTTAAAATATCTCTACAGTTACAAATTAAATATTAAAGTAGACATTATATTACACACTAACAATTTTACCTTTTTAAAATAAAGTTCTTGTGAGTCCGTAACAACTCTCCCCCCGTACAAAATTTTAATTATTTTGTACCTCGCTTTTTCCTAACAATTTTATCAATTTATGTGTAGCGCGGATATAATTCCCCTTCGGAGTGTGTACTTCTGCAACTCGTACTTCATTATCGGAGCCCGGGAACACGCGTACTACTTCACCTTTAATCCAAAGATTTCGCGGAGATTGTAAATCTATAATTAATACAATATCTCCTATTTCTAACGGAGCACTAGTTTCATTCCACCTTTTACGCGGCATAATCGACGGCAAGTACTCCCGAAGCCAGCGCTTCCAAAACGCGTCCGCGTAAGCTTGGGCTATTTTCCATTCTTTTTTAAGACATACATTTTTCAAATCGTATTTACCTAACCTCATATTTCCCGATGATGCTCCAATCAAGAAATGATTCGGCGTAAGCGCTTCATTATCTCTCGGATCAAGAGAGACATGCTAAGAGGACGCGAATTGACAGAGTGCTCTATTTCAGTTATAACCGTGTATAATACTTCCTCCGTTGGTACTTGATCGTTTAGTATTGCTTTCAAGGCTACTTTAACAGAACGTATCAATCGCTCCCACGCACCTCCCATGTGAGGTGCGTCTGGAGGATTGAAACGCCATTCTATTCTATTTTTTAATGCGAATCCATTCATTTCATTATTATCTATTTGCTTAATTGCATCTTTAAGCTCTTTACTTGCGCCCTTGAAATTCGTCCCGTTATCACTATATAAAACTAGCAGCATACCCCGTCTTGCCGCCAGTCTTTGGATAGCCATTATCGCCGAACTTGAAGTTAAAGAGCTTGCTATCTCTAGATGTATTGCACGCGTGGTTAAGCATGTCATCAGTACGCCCCATCTTTTTTCTCTACGGCGGCCAATTTTCATGTTCATGGGGCCAAAATAGTCAATCCCGCAATGAGTAAAGGGATTTTGTCTAGCAGCTAATCGACCGACGGGCAATGCTGCCATTAACGGATTTTGGGGTTTGCCGCGACGTATACGACAGACAACGCATTTACTAATCAAAGATTTTAAAGTATTACGTAAGCCGATAATATAGAATTTTTGCCGAAGCTCATTAAGTACGGTCTCTTTGCTTCCATGGTAGTATTTTCGATGATATTCAGCTATTAATTTTTTGGTCGCGTCATGCTTGCCATCTAAAATGATCGGCGTATTATTAAAATCATCACTCGATATGAGTATCGCTCGTCCGTTGGCTCTTAAAATTTGATTTTCATCTAAATATGGTCTTAAACTCCTAATTTTACTAGTTTTTGGCAGATCTTCGCGTTTTAAAATAGCTTCTATTTCTTTTTGAAAGCATTCACTCTGAATAAATCTAAAACAGTATTGTTCGTTTAACTGTATATTTTGAACCGGTGTATTTAAATTCTCTTTGTGTCGCCAGCAATTGAAGGCTTTCCGCACGCGTCGCGCAATTATTAAAAGGCCTTGCCATCCCAATAATTTTAAAGGTAGAGAAAAATCTGACGTATTGCGCACAGTCATTACAAACACGTTTCTTTTTTCTATATTCTTTATTTTAAAATCATCTTTTTTGCTTATAGCCTTTTCTTGAGGCCATTCAGATTCTGCAAACTTTAAAAATTCGGGTCCCGAGAACCATTGTGATTCATTGTTGATACAAATATTATTAATAAATCGCGTTGCATTATCCGCGGGATTTTGTTTTGACGAAACCCAACGCCATTCTGAGCTTTGTGTAAGCTGTGCAATCTCTCCTAGACGATTGGCGACATAAATTTGATACAATCGGGGCTCATTGCGAATCCAGCATAAAACGATTGAGGAATCTGTCCACAAAACACGGCGCTGAATAGTTATTTCTAATTCGCTTAGAACGAATTTCATTAATCTAGCCCCGAGTAATGCTGCCTGCAGCTCTAGGCGCGGTATTGTTGTAGGTTTTAATGGAGCGATTCTACTTTTCGCCATTATAAGTGAAACATGAGTCGGTGTAGTTCTACTTTCAATCCGTAGATAAGCGGCAGCTGCGAATGCTGTCAAGCTCGCATCACAAAAGATGTGTAATTCTGCTTTTCCGTGAGTAAAATCTATCGGCGTTAAGCAGCAAGGAATATGACATCGTTTCAAATAATCAAGATTACTAAGCCAATCAATCCAATCTGTATATTCATCGTCCCGCACGACTTCATCCCACTGTATTCCACTTAACCAAATTTTTTGCATTATGACTTTTGATTTTAACGCGAACGGTGAAAGAAGTCCTAAAGGATCAAAAATTGACATTACTACGCGTAGTACTTCTCGCTTGGTAGGCTTCCGTTCTCCTGTCATTATTGCGCGCGGTATTTTACTTAGTTCGATATTAAATTTTAATTCGTCATTTACTGTATCCCAATAGAGTCCCAAGACGCGTTCCTTTTCCTTGTCGCACAAGCGCGTTGCGTGATCCTTTTGTAATTCATCATTCTTCGACGTAATTGGTAATATTTTTGAAACATTGCTCGACCACCCATGCATCAAAAAATTTGCCTCAGAATTAATTTTTATGACATTTTTTATCAGTAAAGATGCTTCTTGCTCGGATTTGCAACTACATAAAAAATCGTCCATATAACTGTTTTGGACTATACTTTTTGAAGCCTTTGGTAATATATCAATATAGTTATTTGCATTTTTATTTTTTACGTAAATCGCACAGCATGGAGAAGACTTAGCTGCAAAGATTAGACTTTTCATTTCGTATACGCGCGGTGCATTTTTCCTATCTCGACCCCGCCAAAGAAATCGTTGCGCGCTTTGATCACTCTCTCTCACTCTTACGCGTAGAAACATATCCGATATGTCTCCTTTTATCGCGACCGTGTATTGCCGAAACCTAATAAACATTCCGAGAAGGGACTGCAATAAATCCGGTCCGGCATCAAGCTGGTCATTCAAGCTGATTCCATCGGTTTTAGCGGCAGCGTCGAAGACAAGGCGAATTTTGTTAGGTTTATTGATATTATATACCCCGAAGTGCGGCAAATACCATACGCGCGAACTTTCAACATTTTTCTCTACTATCGCTGCATATCCCTGATCAATAAACCGTTTCATCTCTGCATAGTATAATTCTGCGTAACGAACATCTCGATCTAGCCTTTTTTCTAAAGAAAACAATCTTTTTCTAGCTGTTGTCATGCTATCAACGATCGGCGGTTGATTTTGTTTCCATATGAGACCAATCTCCCACGCTTTTCCCACACGACGACATGTTTTCTCAAGTATTTTTTCTGCATGAGTTTGTTTATTTTTTATATTTACCCCATCGCTTACGCCTATAGCTTCGAGATTAAAGTAATATCGTATTAATTCGTCTAGAGAAAGATCACGATCATTAGATTTCTGCAACGCTAGTGCATCACAAACGAACGATTTTTTCACGGTCCCTGGCCTAATGCGCTTCAACAATGAAACATAAGAAGTCGGGCCGTGTAACACCCATCCTAGTAACGAACGAGACATCGCCAAATTTGTATTGTTTATTGAAATAAGTTCTCGTGTAACTATGAGTTCCCAGTTGTCCTGTCCGATCAAAATTTCTACCCGTGGATTGTAATATGAAATTATATGTTTTTCTTTTACTATATTATTTAAATTATTGAGAAAATTTTCAGTAATTGTTTAGGATGAGAGATTGAGATTTTCAACAGACACTGCACTTCGTAACGGGTATTCACCGTATGCACCGATAATATTCAAACATATTTTTTCGCACGTTGATTGAACCCTTTCACCATTTATCCCTTTCAAACATAATGTTATTGATGGACCTCTCGCGCCTATTTTTCTCGCTAAATTTTTATCAATTAAAGTAATTGTGGATCCTTCATCCAGCATTGCAAAAGTATTGTAAATGCATTCGACACCTACTATTTGAACGGGTAAAATTTTTAATAGAATATTGGACGTTTCTAGTCAATTTTTTGTCATATTAATACGTGAAACAGGTGTATCCAAATTTCTTTGATTTTCGCATACGTAACGCGAGTCTAAATTTTTATCATTGTGCTCGAAATTATGTAACAACGCATGATGATTTTTATCACATTTAGGACATTTACCGCTGCTACAATTGACACGAGAATGACCCGATTGCAAACAACCAAAGCACAAATTATGCTTTTTTGCCAAATTCCATCGCTTACTAATCGATTCACGGGTAAATAGTACACACTCCGATGGTAAATGATTTCCGCGTTCGCAGATTATACATCTTTTTTTATCAAAATTTGTACGTTTATTTCTACGGGATGAATCGTCTCTCGTATTGTAAACATTTCTAGAAATATATCTGTCTTCTTTTCGCGATCCCGCATTTTTACGGTTAACGGGCGTACAAATTTCATTATCGAAGATACCGGCAGCATTAGCCATTTCGGCTTCTGCGTACAGAAATTCACTCAATTTTTCCAAATCAGACTTTTCTTCGGACGCGCTAGCGGCTTGTCTGTTATAAGCATACTTCAAGGTGGACGGAAGTTTATTTCCTATTGATTTTATTAAATCTGGGCTATACAAATAACCTATTAAATTAAATGACTTAAACGCAGTTGTCGCATTCTTCAATTTTGTTGCGAAACGCACCAGAGTTATTTTACCGGATTCGATATCGGGCAGGTGTTTCAAATCATTAAAAATCTTTTCAGCAACGACCTTTTTATTGCCGTAATGAAGCTCTAACGTTTTTATAATATTTTCGGGGTCGCGGCTTGTTGCAAGAAGCGTACTAACTAATTCGCGCGCTTCTCCTTTCAACGCGGCTAGCAGACGTGCAACATTTTCGCGAGCACTGTATTCTCCTAATTCCGACGAAAGATCGTATGCTTCCTTAAACTGCAGCCAGTCTAGTGGATCATCAGAAAAACTTGGCAAACTTTTTGCAGTTGTCATACGATTTACGAAACGTAAATTACTATTACCGAACGAGGCATCGCGAAGAGCACTTATCGTTTTTTCGAACGCATTCGCAAGGCGTATAGTCGCATCATTATCACTAAACGCAGGTGCGGATTGGAAGTTTCTCACCGAATTTGCTGCATTTATTGTAGACTCGTTACCCGCTGCTCTGCTTTCCGCTGCTGCCTCAGGCTGCTCCTCGTTGATTAGAATAGAAGTCGAACCTCGTAGTTGATTAGTTGCCATATTCTCAGCAAAATCCGTGGACGGCAATTGACGGCTCTCGCCGTCCATCTCCTCGAAAGGTGGTTCGTTGATCGGCACATTGGAAGCAACAGTTTGCCGTGGACGCGGAGTGGATGTCGCCCTTGCGACATTAGGCGTCACTGGCACTGTCTTAGTGCGCTGTCGAGATGATGTTACGGTTGTCGCCTTAGAAGTCCGATTCGTTCTCGGCCTCTTCTCCATCGGTTGACCCTCGGTGTTTGAGGTGGCAGCAGCCGCACGAGTTTTTCTCGGAGCCATCGATGAGTAAATTTAACAAACAAATTCAATTAATTTAAATACAATACACTTTCAACAAACTTCCCAGCTTTCCGGAAAATAATCCCGGGTTTCGGCACCAGTTTTATAATTGAACAATACGCTGGGAGGTTTGATTATTAGAATAAGAAAAAGAAGACAATACAAAGTATATTTAAATTAAAAATTGAATTTAATAAAACTAAATATGATTAATACAACAACCTTACTAAGCAGAGATCAGAAAAAGAATGTATTTTCGAGCGCTCATACTGCGCTTTTATAAACTCTACTCCCCTCTCAATGGGGTCAAATTTCGAGCGATAAGCCTCACTCGCCGAACGCAGCCCAAACTCTCACGCAGCCTGACGGTCGGAGAGCCCGAGGTGACAAGCCGAACACGTCACCTGATTTCGAACTTCCCAACATTTTCTCAAAGCTAGAATACGACCTATCTCATTATAAGTCCGTAGAATAGCTTTTTTAACGAAAATATTGGGAAGCTCCCGTCACAGCACGGATCATTGCTTTTAGGAAGCATAACCTGTTTACCTCTTTTGAAAACCTCAAGATTTTCCCATAACAAGTATTCGCTCACCTTATGTGTGATTCCGTATACCAGCTATTTTTAAGGCAAAATCTTCGGTTTTCCCGTCACGGCACGGATCAAACATGTACCTTATGTGTACATATAGTTGGGCTTATAGTGAGAGTTCGCTCGCGATCGTTTCTATAAACTATAATATTAGTAACTATGAGTCTTATTTCTTGCATAATAAAAAATTACGAAGTAATTTTTCGTGAACTTACTATTTTAAAACGAATATCTAAATTTCCAATCTCTGCTGTACAATAGTTTAACATTATAATTCGTTGAATTGCTGACGCACGCGAAGCCGCTTTGTCCGAAGTTTAAGAGTCCGAGAGATCACGTTACATTTCCCTTTTCTATATGGGACTCGATATGACGATACGGAGAACATATTCTGTTTATTTAAAATATATATTATATCGAATCTATATATTATTATGCGAGAAACGTTATCTAAAGATTTTATTTTTATCGCATTAGTTCTCGATTACAATTATACTTTAAACTATTAAATTTAACTCTACATAAATACTTAACAGAATTACGATAAATCTTACAAACTAAAACGTAAAAATATATGTATTGAATTCATAATAATTTTAAATTAAATACTATAAACGTTTCTTAATATATATATATATGTAATTACAAACTAAAACGTTTAAGAATATATTTAAACTTACGAACTAAACCATTTAAAAAATAGATATAAAATTATTAAATAATATATTTAAAATATCTCTACAGTTACAAATTAAATATTAAAGTAGACATTATATTACACACTAACAATTTTACCTTTTTAAAATAAAGTTCTTGTGAGTCCGTAACATAAACATTATTAAAAATAAAATTATACATATGATCAAATATGAGCAAATACGAGGGACATTTAAACGTATTTAAAACTAACAATCGGTATCGGTTGACAATTGTTTGTACACGTACAATAGACTTGACAGTCTGTTATAATTATAAAAAGAATCCCTTTCAGTAACGCTCTTAATCTATCTAACGTCCGTACAATAGCTGGCAATTCGAGTTTATTCGATTGATAAAATCGTTCTACATCAGAAGTTTTTCTGCTTACCGCATACCATAAATGTAATTCACCGCGCTTATTTATTTGTAATAACATTCCCGCAAGTTCCTCCGTTGAAGCATGTGCAATTCGGTATGTGAGGCAATCGGATAGAAATGAAACACAGGCCGCAGTATTAGCACGTTCATCACCCAACTGACCATATATACTGCAAACTGACGCAAGTGATTATGCACTAGGAGCAATGTTAAGCCAAAATATCGACGGTGAAGAACACCCCATTGCATACGCCAGTAAAACTCTAACGAAAGCTAAGTTAAATTACACAGTAACTGAGAAAGAATGCCTGGCGGTATGTGGGCTGTGAAAAAATTTAGAGGCTACCTCCTAGGGGAAGAATTTACTGTTATTACAGTCTAAAATAGCTACACTCTATCAAAAACCCCGCAGCTCGCTTAGCACCTTGGGCCACCGTCTTGCAGGTATATAACATGGCAGTCGTCCACCGAAAAGGCGCACTGCATTAGGTGCCTGATGCCTTATCGCATGCTCCGACTAATAACACTATAGAAACAGCAACACTCGTCACAACTGAGCATGATTCTTGGTACATCAAAAGATTACGAGACATTAAAACTCGACCAGAGAGGTACCCAGACTGGAAGGTCATAGGTAATATAATTTACAAACATCGTCGAAACGACGTAAAACTAGCGAAAATGCAGACAACGACATCGTCTGCATTCGTCCGCAACGACGTGAAACGACGACAACATCAGCACTCGAAATAGACTTAGAACCATGGAAGATGGTGATCTCGTCGAAAGACCGGGAAAGAGTCCTTTTCGAATGTCTCAATACACCAACAGCAGGCCACTTTGGTGTTGACAAGACCTTCAACAAAGTAAACTGAAAGGATTGCTGGTCTGGTCATGAGAAAAGACGTGTACACCTACGTCAAACACTGCCCGGAGTGTCAACTCCACAAAGTATCACAGCGATCATCAGCCAGACTAATGAAACAACGAAATATCGACGGTCCCTGGATTGGTGTGGCAGCCGACATTATGGAAACCTTTCCTCCGAGCACAGGGCAGCATAAATATCCGGTGATCTTTGAAGATCTCTTCACCAAATACATAAAGATGAAACCATTGCGTAAAGCCACAGAACAAAAAAATCACCAAAGCTCTAGGAGCTCATAATATTCAAATGGGGCTGTCCGAAATTTTAAATAACCGACAATGGTACCGAATTTAAGAACAAGTTCGTTAAAGACAAACTTGAAAAAGTGGGCGTGATTCAGCAATTCAACACTCCGTAGCACGCGCAAGCGAACCCAGTGGAGAGTCATCGGAACCATCAAACCTATGATCTCGATATTCATCGGAGAAGACCCCCGAGACTGGGACCTCCACCTTCAAGAATTTGCCTTTGTAGCAAACACATTGGTACATGCGAATACGCAGGTATCGTCTGCTTTCCTTAACTTTAGACGTAATCCAAGAGAAGGGCCCACGTACCGCAGTACACACGAGAACAATTTAAATATAAGATCCATGACACAAGAAGACTGATTGAACCGCATGAGATGGTTACCAACCATCTACTCCCTAGTCCAAAAAATTTGACTAATGCCAGCAATAAACAGGCACACTACTACAATAAAAACAGAACACAGGAACTTTTCAACACAGACGACTTGGTATGTCGACGAAAGCACGTAGTATCGTGCAGTTCTGACAATTTTGCGGTCAAGCTGGTACCGAAATACCCCATGTCGCGTCATAATGATAATTTCTCCTGTTATTTATGAATTGGAAGATGTGATCCACGGAAGGCGAACAAAAGTACAGCTTTCTGATATGAAACACTATCACCCTCCTAACGAACCATCATCTTTCCCTACAGGTACCATCCACAATGTTCAAAAGGGTAGGACGAGGCCGAGGACTACGTCGGTCCATAGAGGACGACTCATCGCGCAAACACGGGGAAGCTCATACCCCCGGTCATATGATCTCCGATCACAAGGAGATACAAGAAACGCACGCAACGGAACATCTGGCCGGAACTGGCCCAGCATCAGATCAGATACCAATGGCCAATATGCTAGAGACCATAAATCAGGTAGAGGAGGTTTACGCTCAAGGGAATCTCATCGAATTTAGTCCTGATGTGACATAAGAGATCACCGGCGAGGAGGAGCGACCGACGGTTTTTATTCCGGTCGACAAAAGCTCGATCGCTTTATCTCTTTGGATACTAGTAACCCCTCGTCGGATACTCAAGAGCAGGGAAAACCCTCCCACCCACTCCCTACCGAACCATACAAGCCGTTGAGACGCCCCAAACTAAAAAAGCTGAAGGATACAGATCTTATTTACAAGCCCTTCACCAGAACCTAGGACGATTGACGAGACAAGATCACGGTTGACAATAGCTCGGATAGCGATCATTCGCACAAGACAGATCCGTTAGAGCCATCCCACAGGAAAATTGTCGTCCATCGGACACCTGTGGACGCTATCTTAGAGACTATATGTCATACGTCAAGACGACAAATACGTTCCATCAGCCCTCTCCCCTACCGTCCAGGTCCCCGGATCCATCAGAGACCACCAAAACCACAGCCGGCTACAATTATCCGTGCTGAACCAAACGTATACGTCAGGACCCCGGAAGAAGGCGAGGTTCGCCTTTACCACGATGACCGCTGCGCATTTATGCGATCGGTCGCCACATAAAAAACGGGCAAGTGGAAGAGCCGCCCAAAATCTCCAGGCAGACATCAACAAGAGGTGGACGAAAAAGTGATAATTCCCACCAAGAATCAACAGCACTAGATAACCTCCGGTGTCGAGCAAATCCGGGATGACCCCAGTCACAATCCCCCCTACCGTTTCCAACGGCTCAAGTCCCCACTGGCTCAGATGACTACCACCTAGATTCAAGGATGGATTCAACCCAGGCCTGGATTCAACCCATTCATCACAGTGATAGAAGCATCCACTGTCGCATGCTTAAGAGAGCCGACACTACCACAGGCACAAGCGACGATAAAGGATACCGCCGAAAGCAAACCAGCCATCCTGGCCCTCTTTGAGTTGGCAGTAGTGCCCCCGTCTAATTTTGTACCCCTCAAGCGAGCCCATCCTTCAATCCCAGTATCCTCAGTACCGCCAACTATGCGCCAGTCCCTTTCGCGCAAAGGATGTTGGAATTGTAACGAGAAAGAACACCGTTATTCCAACTACCCATACCCACGTAAAGCCAAATTCTGCTATAGGAGTGACAGATCGACAAAAGATGTCGCTACATATACCTTTTGTCCGGAATGGTCATACGTCGCAGCGTCGTCTTGGGAGGGGGAGAGCGACTTCGATTCGCGGTCGTGTAAAAAGAAAGCGAAGACAACGCGTTAACCACTTAAACGCCAGTAAGAAGATGACAAGCACAGCGAAGGGATGAAGCCCACACTGGAACACCCCACGGCTGAACAAAGAACTCTAGCGCAGACCATCCAGGAGGTCAGGAGTGTGATTGGCCAAATGACGCAACTGGTAATGATCATCATGCCGGGGGCGCCTGTCTACATAAGCAAGTAGACCACAGCGCCTGTTAAAAGCACATTTTACCGTCTCCTAGCTAGAAAATGTCTCCTGCCGCTTCATAATCTTCGCCCATGTATATAATTGTCCCCTACCGTCCCAGCCATCACTCAGATAGTCAAAAAGCGTACAAATAGAGCCACCCCAAATATACCCCTTATCGCGTCACTACTTATGACGGCACGAGTGTAAATCGGGAGGCGCAGTACGTCAAAGTCCCATATGAGTAAAGAGTGGATAATGGCTCCATAAAGTTCATGCTACTTGCCCGACACCCGATCAACGCCGCTACAGATGCAAGAGATGAAAATACAAATACTCACATATTTCCTGTTTCCAGCGCAACCGGTAAAGGAAATTGCTTCCCGCAGATACTAGCCACAATAAAGAACCAAAAGCTATATGAAGGATACAAATACGAGGAGGATACAATAAGGGGAGGAAGTTTTTCAGGATCGGACGGCGGTTTCAGGAAAATAATATTACACGAACACAGTATATAATTTTTTATAACAAAAAATATAAATTTATTTATGAAAAATTATCCAGTTCCTCTATCTACAGGATTCTGCAACAAATCAATATAAACACAAAAAATAATTAATAATAGTAAACTATAGCTAGATCTATATATTTATTTGTATAAATTTTGCGCTATTTTCCGCAATGCCTCTAATATTCGGCGCTAGTTACCGCACGAATACCCGGTATTATTTTCCACGCGGGGATTTAATGAACCGAGACAAGTTGATTTGAAATGGAATAAAAAATAAGGAAAACTTAACTCCGCTGGTCTTTTGAGGAGCGCCTCGCAACCAGGATCAAGAGTTAAGGGGAGAATTTCTAGTCAGGATAAGTAAACTGCTGGTCTTTTGAGGAGCACCTCGCAACCAGGATCACGTTTACTTAAGGATAGGTAAAGTTATTAGCCGTCTGTCTTTTGAGGAGCGCCTCGCAACAGAGATCGAGCTAATAACTTCGGAGAAATAGGTAAATGTAAGGATAAGTAAACTGCTGGTCTTTTGAGGAGCGCCTCGCAACCAGGATCACGTTTACTTAGGAAAGGTAAATTATTAACCGTCTGTCTTTTGAGGAGCGCCTCGCAACAGAGATCAAGTTAATAATTTCGGAGAGGATTTTTACAAGTCAGGATTAATTTGAGCTCTGGAAAGGTTTTAGCTCCGGGAGGAGTTCGTGTGAAACAACTTCGGGGCAGTTGGTACACCGGGCGAACTGCCGATTTTGCCTTTTGCGGGCCCTTTTATAGTAAAATAATCGGATAATTCCGTCGCCGCTCATTTAATTTCGGACGAGGCGCCGAATTATAATAATTATATTAATAATAATAATAATAATTATAATAATAACAATAATAATCAATAATAATTATAATACTCAATAATAATTATAACAATTATTATTTTATATTTCGTTATTATTTGCAGCCCGTGTGCTGCGCACAGTAATAATACACATGTACACAAGTTTAAATATTTATATACATATATTTATACATTATGCGTACATTAAATCATTTGTTTTAGTTAATTTAATTAAATACAGCGGGTGCATTCGTTTTCGGACCCCGTTGTATATGCTGGTATTCGCGCATTCGCTACATTCGTTGCGGCTCAGGCTGCTCAGTGAGAGCGTGTAGTAGTGTGCGTGCGGCATGTATTAGAGGGGATAGCGGCCGCCGGTCTAATACATTGAACGCGCGCTCTCTTGCCGCGCGCAGTGTATCCCCTCTACGGCATACGCTGTACTTAACTTAGTGGTAGAGAGAGAGACTAGATATCGCGTTCTCTCTCTACTTGTTCGAGTTTCGGCAGTTGCGACGTCTACCTTCTCCAGTAGTCGTCGCGACCTTTGCCCGGTTTTCGGTGTTTATTCGGTGTATACGCGAGTCTTAATTTAATAATTATAGAAATAATATATTTAATATATTATTTCTAATGATATTCGATATTCTTTCTTGTGAAGTTTATACATCTAATTCCGTGTATGTATTGTAAAATACATCTACCAAATTAGATGTAATACTATCTTAAATTTTAACGCGTATAATAAATCCTTTGTTCGAGGTAAATTTGCGCGGCCATGTTTTTGACCGTCGCAAAGATAATAACAGAAGTACCCTGATGCTCCGAGTCGAAGATTGAAGAAGACGCTCTGAAGATTATAGAAGATTACATTTCAGCACATAGCATGTAAGACAATAGAAATTTAAAGATAGATTATAGAAAATATCATTTGTTTAGAATAAGTATAGTTTTCTTTACAAAACCTCCTTCTCAGTCTAGGTTAACATATGAATGTAATATATAGAGTCTCAGAAAAAAATCTTTGTAATCGTAGGTAGTAACGTAAGTAAAATAGGAATAAGAACTAGATGTAGTTCATAGCATAGGAATACATAGAACTTTAGGAAATTGTTTGTGATTATAGGTCGTAACTTTAGTATAGGGATTGAATAGGATTAGCCAGTTTTAGACATACCTTTTGTTTTTTCTCTTTTCTAATAAGTAAATAATTACTGTTAAGAACTTTTAGGTTAGTTTTATATCGACAGCGCATTTTGAGTGTAAATTCATAAATGGTGCCCCATGTATAAAAGTGGTGCTGTATTTTTCTTTTCTTTATTTTATTTCAATATATTAACTATTTATACGGAATCTCGAACTGGTGACTCGCAAGTAAAATCTTTCCCCTTTCGTTTTTTTTATCCCACGTGCCGCAGTTGAAACGAGTTAAGGCTCAGTGGTTTATCACCCACTTCAGTTCTGAGAAGGGGAGTTTGTAACCGTTGTATTCGATTATCACAATTCGGAGAGAAAAGTATCGAGATCTCGCGCGATGTATCGAACGTGAAGTCGACGCAGCGCAGAGACTTGCCGCAATTAATAGATCAGCTCTGGCTCTTATCGAGTATGCACACAAGATACCGCTCCACGAGGTTATATGCCCACGCGAATTACTCGTTCGCAAATAAGACCACGCTCGCCCTAGCTAAGTGACGCTCATGAAAAAGGAATGATTCATTTCTCCTCTTCCTTCCCCTTTGCATCATTCTCTCTCATCGAGTTGCTGTACCAGACAAGGTAAGAATAACCTCCTCAAAACGAGGTTATTTATATATTGTGAACGACAAAAACACATAAGATTCGGAAAACGCACACGGAAATTTCGACGATTCTATCGGCACCCGCACGCACGGAAATTCACTATTTACCTAGCCCGAAAAGAAAAACAAAAAAAAAGAAAGAAAGAAAATCTCCCTTCACGAAGATGGAGCAGACTCACTATATTCGGCGTTAATTTCGACACAAACACAACAAAAGAATTCTCGCAATGCTGCAACACGCGCGCGCGCGCACACACACACACAAAACAACACGCGCAACACGCGCAACACTTCTCACTACGCCAGTCCAGACGGTCGACAATTCATGGAATTCGACGTTTTGTTATTCAATTTAATTTTTGTTATTTTGATCCATTCTTTATAATTGTTTACCATTTTAATATCACAAAATAAATTTTAGCAGCTCCAGGTCCAGACATACAAGGAAAACTTAGATTAATGTTAATATTTTTATAAAAAGTCAAGTTTTTTACTGCAATCTTCTATTGTAAAACCCTTTCCATGATGTGGAGAGAATTCCATAATCCTTTTTTAATAATCTAAACTTTGCTATAAAACTTTTTATGATTTACTTTATTGTATTTTGGTAATTTTTAGTTATTTTTAAAGAAATTTTTAAAGAACTCCGAAATGTTACTAATGTAAGCAATGTTTTCGGGTATGTCAGTAACACCGTAGTCCGACATTTTTTTAGCTCTTTTCTTCGCCGCTAGTATCGCACATCATATTAAAGTTGTCATGAAGTTACTAAAAAAAATCTACCGTCGTGATTATACTAGCGTATACATATACTATGGAGTATGGCGGGTAGAGAGAAGACGTGGAAACTCCACTCCCTTAACATGGGAAGCGCTTATCAAAAATTAGTCAGAGATGGCAGTTCAGATTTGTTCGATAGATATCGCTGTATTGGAAATTCCTCGATGGTTCTGTATACAAGAGAAAGAGAAAGCAAAAGCTAAAGTGAGTAAGAGGAAGAAAAGAAGCAGAAGTAGGGGAGCAGCGATTTAACTTCCCCTCTCTAATCTAACTTCTTCTCCTCCTCCTCCTCCCCTCTTTTCTTCTAATACATGCATTTGAACGAGCAACCTTACAGGGTGCCGCCACCTTACGGCCAATTCTGTCCCGAAGTCTTGCCGTGTGATTTGACATGATTTTAGCGGAGTTTCCACTCCTTCTCTCTACCCTCCATAACTTACACATATCTGTACGCCTGTACCAGTTGTACATACCATAGCCTGTCTATAACCGTCTATCTTCGTTGGTCGTGAATCTGATTCACATTTTGATGTAAATAATTGCATTTTTCAGTCAACTTAACAAATTTTTAATAACTAATTTTTATTATAGATATAGATGTTCCCTTATGGACGCTCTTTTAACTCTTAGTATGATGAGATAGTTCTATTAAATAGAAATCATTTAATGAAAATAAATAGAAGAAGAAAAACGTAATATAACAACGGGAAACCATTTGTGAAATTTAGAAGATAGAATTCTGTCAGGTAATTATGTACATCGATCATTTTATCTTGATAGTTAAAAAATACAAAAAAATATAATTATCCATGAAAAGTATTTTTATGCTTCGATTTTTTATACATTCCTTTTTAACTTTTTTATACTTATGAATACTTGCTTAAAATTATAGTTGGTGAATTTTGATAATATAACAATTAATTGACAATATTCTTAATGCATCTTTGGAATCATTATTTATAGTATATGATTTTTGTTCAAAAGAATTGGTGTAAATAATTAAGATTTCATTTATCAATGAGTTTTAATATTATATATAGCATAAGAAAAGTTTTAAATATTATTTAAGCATCTTAATATATCCATCATTGAGCTGGTTAAAAAAACTATATACAATTGGTACTTATAGATAACATGGTCAAACTTTATGCACTTACAATCCTACATAAAGGACCAACATCAGCCACTCCTATAAAATCTGCTTATGATGTTGATTCATTTTCATATTTTCAACGAAGCAGTGTTAGAGAATTCATGGCATTTGTAAGTAAAACAATTACTGAAAGAACACAAATAGCAGCTAGACAAAGTGTAAAAGAAGGAGGTATTTTAATATAATATATTTATATTAACATATAAAGAACAATTTATTACTTCATCTTTTTATTTCACAGAATATATGTGTCATGTTTATGTTAGAGGAGATAGCTTAGCTGGTGTTCTTATCTCAGATCATGAATATCCAAATAGAGTATCACATACATTAATTACAAAAGTTTTAGATGAATTTTCTGCAAAATATCCAGCTAATGTATGGCTAACACTCCAAGAAACAACAACTGATTTTAATCAGCTCAATATATATCTAGCAAAATATCAGAATCCTAGGGAAGCAGATGCTTTAACTAAAATGCAAGAAGATTTAGATGAAACTAAAATTATTTTAGTAAGTTAGTTCGTATTGGTTCAGAATTTAAAAAGTTCAGATTTAATTTTCTTTATAGTTAAATTCAATATTATATTTATAAACAATTTATCAACATCTAAGATCAAATTATAATTTCTAATTTAATTTTTTTAATTTTTAATTTTTATTTTAGCATAATACATTAGAAGCAGTTTTACAGAGAGGAGAAAAATTAGATGATCTTGTTCAGAAATCTGAAGGTCTTAGTATTCAATCTAAAGCCTTTTACAAAACTGCTCGCAAGACTAATTCTTGTTGTAGTCTTGCACCATAAGATAAAATGTTTATAGCACATGTTTATTAACATTTGTAATCTTTCTACAGTTTCTGGATATATTTGATTCCATTACAGAAGTGTATGTTGGACTCAAATGTTCTATTTCCTAAGACATAACCATTAGATTTGTACATATTAACATGCATAGCAATTTCAAATACGAATTTTAAATGTTGCACCAGTGTTTCTTTGGTGCTAGAATTACAGAGTTCACTGCCAATTAATTTTGATAATTAGCAAGATTATTATGGGCATATATATAGTTTAGAGGATAATTCAGAAGAATTAATAGAATAAATAAGCAAAAGTTTAATAGGACGAAGTCAAATTTTTGGAAGATAAATGTGCAAATTAAAGAGATTGTTTGTACTAAAAAAAAGCTTTTAATCATTTCGATACAAATTGCTAGGATTATCTTATTCTATATAATTATGTAATTGATGTAACTATTCACATATTTACTTTTACAATATATTTATAAGCATGTTTAAATTTTTACAATTATGATTTCTTGTATGTTTTATATAAAATGCATGAATAGCAAAATTGACCCATTTAGAGGCCGAGATCTCTGATATCTTTTGATGCTGTAAATGAAATACATATGGCTAAGATGAAAGCTGTAGGGGTCCAGCTGACATTACTTTTATACTGAGGAGCTGGTATTGTATAGAATCCATATAGTTAACATATAAACATGCTCTCAGTATCTTAACAGTTTTACTTGGTCTTATATGTATATGATCTGTTGTCTTAAATCAATACTGGAGATCTCTAAATCAAAACAAGTCAATTGTGCTTTCCGTACGGCAGTGAAAAATTAAACATGTTAAATACTTTTCTACAAATAATAAAGTCAGTGTAAATTAATTACATTAACTAATATATAATAAAATTATTAATTGGTTAATTGAAATCGTACTTTTGGTAAGAAAGTATAAGATATTTTATTACAATCAGTAGATGATTTTTGATTAATTGAAATTATTTCTTTTAAGATTACTGTTGAAAAGAAAAGTTATTTTGAAAAATAAATTTCTATTTATAAAGTTGCTAACTTACAGTTGTTACACTGAAACATAATTCCAAATAATAAAATATAATACATTTAAAAATGAATATAATATTAAAAATATGTGATTTAAATACAATTATGTTATAATAATTATATTTATACTTAGAAGATATTTATTTTTAACTTTTTTTTTAACTGTATGGTAATAATGAAATATATTTTCATATTTTCAAGTTCTTTTATAATAAAAATAATTTCATCACACTAATAAGAACTGTAAAGATATATAAAAGTGTGGAAACTAAGCATTGAAAAATAATAAGGTTATGTTTAAAAATTTATTCTATAATCTGCTTTAATATTGCATTTGATCAAATGTAAATGTGTCGTTGTTTCAAAAATCGATGTAAATGTGCATAATATATGTATAAAAAAAACTACTAATTTTTACTATATAAATGTGTCGAGGACATAAGATACGTTAAATTTTGTTAATCAAATATTGGGAAGTTTTAGGATTAAAGAATTCATTTTTAATGTAACGCTGAGATTGAATATATAAAATTATTTTTTAAAACATTGTGATTTCAATCTAAAAAAACGTTAACTATTGAAAGCATTTTATTGTATAAGGTGCTAGAATTTCAACTTATTTTAATAAATACTCCATTAAATATTAATTTTTAATCTTACTCTAAGAGTTTCAAAAGTATATATAATTTTATAGATCAATTGGTATTCCAAAATACAAAATTTTGTAAGCTTTTGATTCCAAGTTCTTAGTAAAGTTCGTTTGTAACCAAATAATTATAAATTTAAAATAAAGACAGTTTATAATATTACACAGTAATATTATATATATATATATATATATATATATATATATATATATATATATATATAGAATTATGTGAGTAAAATTATGAATTTTATAATTGAAGATTTTATTAAGTTCAAAATCGATGAATCTATAAAATAATTTATAATATTGTTCAAAAATTCTTAATAATTTACTTATTAATGCATTAAGAACAATGTTTAAACTAATAAACTGAAAAGAAAATATTTAACCATATTAAGAAAGTCCTGTTTCACATTCAAAATGTACAGGATTATTTCTGAAAAAGAGTATTTATTTGTAAAATGAATGTTTTAATAATAATTTTATTATAAAATTAAATTTATACATATTTAAAAAAAAATATTTTTACTTTTTATGTCTTATATTTTAGCGACTATGTATACAAAATTAGATACAAATTTACTTTATGTAAATTAACAAATATTGTTTTAAAGTAGATGTGAATAACTTCTTTGTGTATAGCTCAAGAAAAGAAAATTATTTAAAAATATAATATATTTTCAAATGTTGAAAAAGTTTATACGTTTAATTCTATTTTTCAAAAATTTTATATAAATTATCCTTGAATTTATATTTTTCATTGTATGATTTCCAATGACATAGTAGTTATAAAACATTAAATTATTAACAAAATATTGCTATAATAAAAAGATCAATAAAATATTTTTTATTTTTTTTCCTTGTTTTTTTCTTTTAAGTATAAAATTTATAGCGCAATATTATTATCAAATTATAAAGCACAAGCAGTAAGCTGTTATTGTATCAAGGAGTCCTTCAAACTAATTAAATACATGAATATTATATTTTAACTTTGTCCATTTTTAAGATTGAGTGCACTCGTATTTATTTATTATATCTTTTGATAATTTAATATATAAAATTTCAAATATAATAAATATTATAATTATAATAATTATTTATAGTAATTGTCCTTTCTGTCAAGAATTTGAAGATTTATGCCAATCTATTCTATGCCTTACTATTGTTAGCATGTTATCAAACCATAGAATTTTTATATTAAATTTTTGTGTTCTTTAATCCTTATATTTAGAGTTCTTCTTGTTTCACCCATATATGATAAAGAGGAATTGAAATGATTAATTTTATAGTCCAAAACTAGCATATCCTATTTTTTAATGATACATTTACCTATTTGGTTACATCTAATTGCTTATTGGTCAACGGAATAATGGGTATTATGAATGTTTTAAGTTGTTTAACACGTTTATAATAAAATTGGTTATTAAACGAATGGGGCATTTAGTTAAAAATTCTTTTTTATTACTATTGTTATAGTATCAGTAATTAGTATTTTTACTTATATTGTTTGAAAATTGAATTTGGGTTAATCTATTGTGAATGCAATTATCGATAAAATTAATAGAAACATCATATTTTAAAAGATTTTTTTTGGAAAATCTTAATATTTTATTGATGCAAAGCCGCATCTATCAAATATTACGTCCAATAAAACTATAAAAAATACTTCTCTTTTTTAAATATATGGTTAGACCCAAAATTGATAACTCTTTGAGAGGAGGTTGTTTTTTAAAATCAATTCGTGATTATTATATTGTTATTTCTATCATTATCAAATCTAAAAAATTGAAACACTTTTTTCTTCAATTTCATAAGCAAAAGAAAGATTGTATTACGAGGGTAGTCCCAGAAGTACCTGGTCGAACAAATAAAACTCCAAAAATTTTGGAAAAAAATATATTTATTTTTTAACATAATCTCCTTTCAGCTCTATACATTTTTCTCAGCGATATTCAATAAGTTCGATACCCTTTTTATAATAAGAATTGTCAAGCTCCTCATAATAGCCATTAACTGCCGACATCACCTATTCATTGTTGGAAAATCTTTGACCAGCAAGCCATTTTTTCAAGTCTGGGAACAGAAAATAATCCAAGGGAGCTAAATCTAGCGAATAGGGTGCATGAGGTAGCAATTCAAACCTTAATTAATTAATTTTAGCGATTGCAATAAGGGATGTGAGCTGGTGCATTGTCTTGATGGAACAACACTTTCTTCTTAGCTAAATGCGGCCATTTTCGTTTGATTTTTTCGCTCAAACGTTGCAATAAGTTCGCATAATACTCGCCGTTGATAGTTTTTCCTTTTTCAAGATAGACAATGAAAATTATCCTACACGCATCCCAAAAAACCGACGCCATAACCTTGCCTACAGATGGAACGGTCTTTGCCTTCTTTGGAGCCGGTTCTCCTTTTTGAGTCCATTGTTTTGATTGTTCTTTTGTTTCGGGTGTAAAGACCCATGTTTCACCCATGGTTATGCAACGGCGCAAAAATTCAGCTTTATTTTTGCGAAACATTGCCAAACACTCAAGTGAAACATCTTCACGACGCTGTTTTTATTCCATTGCGAGCAAACTCGGTACCCATCTTGCGCACAGCTTTGCCATCTCTAAATTTTCAGTTAAAATGCGATGTATCGCACTTTTTGCAATGCCTACCATGTTGCTACCTCGCGCACTTTCAGTCGACGATCATCCAGTACCGTTTTATGAATTTTCTTCAACATTTCCGGAGTCGTCACCTCGCTTGGTCGACCACTGCGATGCTCGTCTTGACAGCTCGTACTGTGCGGACGGCGCACGCCGTATATCTCCGGCTTTTACTAACTCTTCTTGTGTTTTTCAGTGTGCTCGAGAGCCCTTCCTTCACTGCTGAGCTGCTGACATTGAGCTCGGTGTGCGTCCCTTTTGTGCGGTATTTTCCATCATCTTGCTGCTTCCTTGTGTTCACTAAATCAGCGGCCAGTGCGGGCTTCATGTATGCCGCATATAACCTGGCACGGCCACGTGCTTTCTAATCTTCCACTTCCAGCTTGCAGCTTCCGAACGACTTATGGATCTTCGCCACGTATGAAGTGTTCTCTATTTTATTTCATCTAATATTCTTCTTCACGTCTGCCTTCCGGATATTTTTCTAATCCCTTCCTCATTTTGAGGTTATGTTGGGGCTCCCTACTGGCCTTTCTCTCTCTCTCTTTATTTTCAAACATTTCTGTTTCTTTTTCTCTTTGTCTCTCTTTCTCTGCTTGTTTGTACATCTCTCTGTTTCTTTCTCTCTATCTTGCTTTATCTCTTAGCACCTGGGTCTTCCTTTATTGCTATGTATATATATAACTTTTCCGCTCTACTTCTCTGTTTCTATATTTTCCTTTACTTATCCGAATGCATATACATCCCTCTATTTCTCTCTCTCTCTCTCTCTCTCTCTCTTTCTCTATATTTCTTTTATTATGTGTGCACCTTCCTAGGTGCATGCAGTCGCTTCCAGCTGTGTGCGTACACACAGCTGGTTTCTTCTGCTTGTTATTCCTCCTTGTTCTTCACTAATGTACCTAATTTACTGATAAAGGAGAACAGAGCCTGCTCGGTTCAGCAGTTAGCTCAACTACCCTCGCTCATTTGGCTATGGACCTTATATTTATAATTAATTTTGATTTACAGGTGGTGATCTACTGCAATTCCCATTGCAAGATTTTTAAGTTTATTTACTTACAAAATTAGTATTTCTTCTGTAACTATTTATCTTCTTTAATAGTTGCATATTATAAAAAAATTTAGCTCGTTTAAATAATTATTTTCATTAGCAATTTTACATAATTTCCCATTTTTCCGCCCCAGGTTTCCCTATACTATTATAAGTTTATATCAGTGTTACGTCTAGATTCTTACGTGGATATCGAATATTATAATGGCTTTAAATGGAAATTAAATATTTATTTCCAAATCTGGAAAAACACCAGGAAAATCATGGTTTCTTGATATTGTTTTAGGAAATAAGAAAAATGACAAAAAACCATTCAAACTGAAATTATAGAACTCATCAAAATACAGATATTTTTTTCTATACAGTTTTTCGGTATAAACTATATTTTAGAAGAAAAGTTTAATAGTTTTGTATTGGAATCTCCTGAACACTTTTTCGGGTATACAACAGAATGCAGGTACCCTAAATACAATGAATGCAATATACCCTAAATGAATGCAATACACTAAAATAAGGTTTCTTCAAATTGAAATGACCAAATACTTGTTTAATATGATCAATTGTTTTTCATTATGAAAAATATATATTTAAATGTATTAACTGATTTAGTTGATACGATATTTTTTTAATTTAAAATTATTAATTAATGTAACAAACATATCATTAATTTTAATATTTGGTTTTTAAAAATAAAAATGTTTCAAATATTTCTCGCCAGGTGGATTTAAGATATTCATCGCAACTCGCATATAACGCGTGACTCTATCAGTATCTACACTGATAAAGAGACTCTCGTCATTTTAATTATATATATAAAGTTTGAACGGCAGAGATTTTACGTTTGAAATTAAATTGCCTTTCACTACGTACAATAGAAATATAATTTTGTGCTTACATTGCAACACATACAGAATAAATTTATTTATACATCTTATTCTGAAATTATGATTAGTAAATGCCAATTTCGAAATTAATAAAAAGGAGGGAATAAGAGAAAGATTGAGTATATATAGAATATACTATATATAGAATATAAAAGCAGCATGAGAAAGTGTATGAGCTAAATAAAAATTATATAAATCCTTCATTTAATAGTCGGCTATTATCTTTAATTTTTTTTAATCGATCATCGGTGCAGCGAGAGTGGCGTAATTAGTCATATATTGAATACATATTTACAATACATTCGCGAATTCGGAAAACCGAGTTCAAGAAAAAAGTTTCAATAGCTTATCCAAGTGATAAGTGGAAGACGCCGCTGACCATCACCGTTGGGTTGTTGACTTTCAGTATCGTAGCTGATCGTAGTAGGCCGAGGTTGATAGATTGTTTATTTGATTGTTCAGTAGTTCGCAAGTCAATAAATGCATTTTTGCCCGGTTTAAAAATAATTAATTTATCAAGTTCAGCGGCACTTGAGCCCTGAGGTCATAATCCGCGGTGAGGCCTGTACCCGTGCTCGGAACGTCGGGACCGTAACACAGAACACGAAATCACCAGCGGAACTCCACTTCCCTCATTGGGCCTCATCCGTCATGCAAGTGCGCGTTCATTCATAGCGGCACCATTTTGTACACATAGAAGTACTCCGCGACTTGGTAATGTGTGTTTATTATTACCTGCGTGGTTAGTCAATATTGTAAAAATCAAGAATTTATGCCTCAGACGAGGTTTTTTTGTACCACCATATGTTTTTTTTTGTTGGTGTAATAAATACTATTGATTTTAATTAATAAAATAACTATGCGATGGTTATTTATTCTACACAAACATCCACTCATTAGTATTCTTTTTTCATATATTTATGTCTACTAATCATATTTTAATTGTATTTGATTTTGTGTTTTTTCCCTTGCTTTACTTTAGTACGAATATGCGTATATATGACCTCGAACTATAGTTTTAAAAGTAAAGAAACATCAGCGCCAGGCGAGGACTGGACAATTGTGTATGATATTTTGTTAAACACCCATCATTATACAGTATTTATTATAATTCTAAGTATTCAGACGAAACTTTTGTGTTTATTATATAATATTTATAGTGTATAATTTAGAACAGTATATGTAAGTTAATGTACCACCAGTCTATAGCCAATCTACCTATATTGAAAGACAAAATAAATCTTTATGCGTTTTATTAGAATCGTATTGCGTGTTATAGAATTCGTGGTATTTCATTACGCATTTATTCGTTCTCAATGCATGCTTGACGCCAAATTGAAGCCGTCTGCGTTTAAAAAGTTAACGGCTTTTCAGAATGCTCATTCGACTGAACTTTCGTTATTAAGCATCAGGATAAAGGAAATGGTGCATGACACGCTGAATACAATTATTGTTCGGTCAAGACTAAACGCTATTGACGATATCTGGGCTGAGGTAGGTAAAACTAATAATGAAATCATTGGTCAAGATTTAGCAGCCACTGATTCTTGCAGACGAAATTTTTGCATATTTGCAAAAGACGTATAAGGATTCGTTCGAATGCCTATTGATTTTAGCTGCTGATTTTGAAAAGGAGAATAACACATGCATCTGGTCGACTGGCGAGAGACAGCGCTCTGAGTTCGATACGTGCCCGACTAAGCTTCCAAAATTAGATCTTCCCACCTTCTCTTGAAGTTATGCCTAACGGGTCTTACTGCACAATTAGTGATGGACGTCACTTCTACGAGTGCCAATTATATTTCTACTTGGAATACACTTCGGACGCGATTTTAGAACCCACATTTAACGTTTACGAATCACGTAAAGGCATTGATGAATCTAACATTGAGGTCACAACTCCAGATATGATCGAAAAAATCCATCAAATAGTGCTGAAAGACCGCAGATTAAAAGTGCGTGAGATAGCTGAGACATGTAAGATGTCATATGAGCGTGTACAAAATATTTTGCACCAACATTTGTATATGAAAAAGCTCTGTGCAAGATGGATGCCGCATTTGCTAACAGTCGACCAAAAATTGATTCGAAAGAACATTTTTACCGTCAATTTGGCGTTGTATAAGCGTAATCCAAGCGAATTTTTGCGTCGATTCGTAACCGTTGATGAAACTTGGCTTCACCACTACACTTCTGAAACCAAACAACAGTCTAAATAGTGGATTGGACCAGGGGAACCAACTCCAAAGAAAGCAAAAACAATTTTTTCAGCGAACAAGGTTATGGCTACTGTTTTTTTGGGATGCAAGAAGTATTATATACATTGATTACCTTGAAAAGGGTAAAACTATCACTGGTCAATACTAAGCAGACTTATTGCAACGTTTGAGCCACGAAGTGAAAATTAAACGACCTCATCTGGCGAAGAAAAAATCTTGTTTCATCACAATAACACACCAGCGCACACGTCAACGTTGCCATGGCTAAAATCAACGATCTGAAGTTTGAATAGATGCCGCACCTTTCCTACTCTCCAGACCTAGTCCCGAGTGGCTATTATCTGTTTCCTAACCTCAAAAAATGGCCTGGCGGTAAGAGATTTGCGGACAATGAAGAAGTAATCGAAGCTTTAAATGGGTATTTTGGGGAGCTTGACGAATCAGTCTATAGAGATGGTATTACTAGACTAGAACACCGCTATGAAAAATGTATCAGCCTTGGAGGAGATTATGTTGAGAAATAAAAAAAATATTTTTAAAAACGTTGTTTTTCTTGGTCAAGCCTCGCTTAATTTAACGATCCACGCAGGTTGCCCACAAGTTGGACTACCTGCTTCTCGAGCGGGTTCGAGAAGGTCAACCAGTCGTCGGAGCCATGGATCCGGTCCAGCCAGGGTGCGTTCTAGATCCAGAGGAACAAATGAAAACCCTGGGATTCACACCGATCGAGGATCAACAACCAATACTCCGTTCAAGAGAGGCTGAGACGGCCTCAGACGGAGAGACCGGATCCAATGTATGTGCAGAAGAAGGTGGAGCAACCTGTTCCAAATTCGCCGGGAACAAGAAAACTCCGGTTCTGTTACGTGTGCGGACATCCAGGGGCAACAAACCTTAGAAAGTGTCCCATGGTAGGGACACACAAGGGTTATAGGAAAGATTTCTCCTAATCTAAAAAAAAGCAAACAAAAGCAAACATTTTATATTATTAAAATTTAGTAATAATAGATTTAAAAAACTATATTTTTTAATTTTCATAAGGTTGGCCGTTTCGTCATTTGATTTCCCCTCCCATATTTTTCTTAAACCCTTTCAGGATTGTAAATTCTACAATAAGAATATTTGCGGATATCGAGTTTCCAGTTTCCAGGAGGACTGGCAACGACTGTAAGGGAGGTGTAACGAACGCCAATACATGCCTTGATGGTGTTCGTGAACGAAGTAGAGACAGACGACAGGCTATAGTCTCTCTCTAACTTCAGCAAATATCAGAGAGTGAGAGAAAATTTAATTTTAGTTATCATCTAACTACTATAAGGAAGATTAGATTAGTATCATTTGCTTTCACTCTTTTATATTTTATTTCACATTCTGCTTTTAAAAATCAATATTTATAATTGATTTTATTTAGAACTAATTTTATTTCTACTGTCTGAGACTTTCAACTAAAAAGGAGAGCTAATTGTGGAATTTTCACTGACAGCAATTGAAGATAAACGGGCCCGCAACGATTTTATACTTGATTCAAAAGTAAGTGATCATTTATTATTTTAATTCGGTCAAACACGGAAATAAATTACGCCGTACCGGCTAGTTGTTATATGAACAACTAGTTACGGGAACTAAGATCCGAAAGTAATTACGTTCAATTAAATTTTAACCTTTTGTACGGTCTCGCGAGTATTATGTTTGCTTGTGTATGTGAACGTTGATTTGAGAAGGAATTACACATATACAAGCTAAACTGTATTAAATAGCTTGTGTGCATTGGCGCTACTGCGCACATTGTTTATGTACACAAGCAGACTGAATCGAAGAATCGTATATTAAGTATTATCATATACGTTCTTATTATCTGTCGAGAGAAAAATAATTTTATTTTTTTTCATTCGCAGTAAATTTATATATTGCTTATTATATTAAAAACTTCGATTCAGTCGAACCAATAAGAGATAGCAAGTGCACACGTAGTTAATAAAATAAGATTAGTTAATTTCTAAAATTGATATATTTTATAATTAAATCTAATTATTTTTTCATTAATAAGTAATTATTTATTGATTTTGTTATTATAAATATTTGTTTATTTGATAAGAATTATTAACAAAATAATTTCCTATTTCCTTATACAAGATATAAGAAAATTACTAATATTTTGAAATGATTTTCGGACCCTGTCGTCTCCGCGGTACCCTTGGTATAAAAATTGTATTTTATAAATAAGTTTTTGATAAGATATTTAAATAAACCAGGTTGAAATCTTTATAAACTCAATTTCCAAGGGTAAAACTAAGGGCCGTGCAGTAAGACTAATTTCTTACTGAGAAAATAATAAAATATTAATAAATATAAAGATAATAATTATAAATAATATTTATAATAATTTTATAATTATTTATAAATTAAAATTATTTTATTCCCTGCTAAGTGAATTCATGGCCAGTATTTAAATTATTATTTTCTATATTCATAGTAACAGGAAAAGGTAAATTAGAAGAGATACACCAAGGTCGTATTTAGTACCTTGATTACCTAGCATATATATATATATATATATATATATATATATATATATATATATATAGAACGTAGCTACCAAAATGTCGTAACTCTACAGCAAGTGTGCAGTTTCTTTTTTTTAATACAAAAAGACTCTGCCTTCAAGAAAAGGATCATCACTTTCTTTTATACAATTATTTCATCAAGATGGAGGATGTTTTACATAATAAGAATAATTCAATTGAGTTCAAATATTACTCTTTTATTTTCTTTACATATTTATAAATTTTTTTTTTTTGTAAGAAATTTTTCGATGGAATTTAGTCTACTTATTTTCTTCTGCTTTTCTTTGATAATATTTCTTGATTAAAGGTGTTACATAATCTTTGCATCTTGGTGGAAGTTTCATATTCATCATTATATTTTTATCATTATGAGGATTATATCCTTTTTCATATTTCACATCTGGTAACTGATAATAGAAAATATAAGACTATAAGTTTATTCATCTGTTTAATTATCATTCATCTATTTTATTGATCTATTTAATTTTCTCAGTCTCTCATTTAAGAAATCCACAATATACAGAAATACATAAAAATTAACTGAATATGTAAACATTGTATTCATTGCATTATATAGCGATTAAAATCTTGAAATAAACTAAATATTTTTTAATAAAATGACTTTAGGAATAACTAAAAGATGTGCTTGTTCTAGGCATTTGGTAGGTTTTAACAAATGATTTGAACTTATTTGTCTCTAAGCCTACGTGAAGGTTTAAATTCAATCATATTAAAAATTTCAGATAATTCATAAAAATATTTATAGATTTATTTATTGTAAAATGTTATCTTGCAGGAGCTTAATTATTAGTCTTAACTTAGGAAAAAGAGGCAAAAAACTACATACAAAACATTAATTTAGATTATTAATATCCATAAATAGTTTTTTGCAATTAATTTAATAATTAATAGAAATTTTTATTTTCGAATTAATACTTTTCTTAATTTGAAAATTGTTTTATAGAAAGAAATATAATTTTAAATCTGAATTCTAAAACACACTTGCCAATTACATCTACTTAAAAAATAAAGAATATTTTTATTATTTTAAAATATTAATGCTATTTGTAGTTAAATTTTACTTAATGTTTATTAATTGTGTCAAATTACCAATAACGTTCTTTATTTAATAAAGGAATTCGAGAAATTTTCAAAATGTTAAATTAAGCATCTGATATGTATTAATACTCAATATTATATGTGGTACTATTATCTTATTAATTCACTTAAAAGTGATACTAGAAAAGAATTGATAATGTCGAAACTAATCGCACATGCACAAAATAATTAGTAAAAAATTGGTCAGTAATAGTCATTAGAATTGATTTGAAAATTAACTAACCTCATGCATTACATTATAATGTTCTAATGCATCTTCTCCAGGTACTAGTAATTCTGGTACATCTACTCTACTTATGTTACAATTTGCGAGGTACATTAAATAGTTATCAGTGTAATTTTTTGCGTGTAATTTCCACATATAACCTGTTAATCTCCAATCTTCTAATTTAGAGTCTTTTCGTTCATAGTCCTCAAAATTTAGTTTTTCAATATCTTCTACCACTCTTTCAGTTTCACCAGCTTGCGTCCAATCATAAATTAATAAATGACAATATTCATTCATTTTATTTAAATACTCCTGTTTATAATTCTTCTCAATATCTTCCAAATATTTTGAACTAAGAGCTTTTGAATTTGCTTCATATGGCAATTCAGATTTCTTAATGTTTTCCTTATAATTAATAAAATTATTGTTATTAAAAAAATTAAAATTAAATTGTAATAATAAAATATTACTAAAAAGATTTTCATGGTACAAAAAAGGAAAAACTAAATTTTATTTTATGAATAAAATAAAATAACTGAATCTAATAAAAAAATATTTTGTAATAACTACATTCTTTAACAACTTACTAATGTATTTTTAACCGGAACATCTAAATAAATGATCAGATGAGGTTTCAAGTAAAACCATAATGAAGCTTTATAGACATCATCACACGCTCCAAAAGCTTTTTTAGAAATATATCCACTTTGTTGCATAGCTTTGGAAAAAACAATATCACTCCAAGGTGATCTTACAGTAACAACACCTTGGCCAGTACAAAAAACATGAGCAAGTGCCTCCATGTATAATTTCTGTCTTAATGTACAATAATTTATCTGCATTGCTGCTGTATTTATATCATAAGGATCTTTTAAAAATCTTTCAATATCCCATGTTTGTACTGATTTTGGAAGTTTATAATCTAAAGAACGTATATCTAAGCCTGATGGTTGGCAATAATATTCATCAAACGATGGTTGTGGCAAATACAAAAAGTCAAATTGTTTTGCTAATTCTTTAGCTAAATTAGCTTTTCCTGCAGCAACTGGTCCATCTATTATAATAAGTTTATTATGCTTATGGACTCGATTCTTGTATGAGTCAACAAATAGCAAGTTAAAGATACCCAATCTTTTATTATGGTAAGGAAAGGGTTTGATATTTGGAACTTCTTCTTTATTTCGAAATGCAACTCTTGTTAAAGTTGCTTTTTGGTACTTATTAACACTATTTTCAATAAGAATCTGGTAAAATAAAAATTTGTGATTAACTAGCAAATATAAATAAAATTTGATTAGACAAGAATTCCAACAAAAAGATAATTATTAAGATTAAGAATAATAATAAACAAAAAACATATTAAAGTGCGAAATAAATAATCAAATTTTAATAATTATTTAAAAATTTATTTATTTTAAGTATAAAAGATCAAAGAATATAGTAATGTTATAAAATAATTATAGTAATGTAGTAAAATTTGAAGTTATATCAAATTTTACATATGAAATGTAATATAATCTTAAATTTAAAATTATTATTTTATAATTATTCAATCATCAAGTTAAATGGGCATAGAAAAACATAATAAAATATTCATATAAAAACATAAGTAGCAGAAAACTGTATGGATATAACTAACTTTATATAACTCCTCGGCGTTTCCAGAACACAATATTTTGTTCGTAGAACGACATTTTAACATAGTAAACATTTTTAATTACTCTATCTACTAACTAAATTATCCCGCTAGACATAAATTAGCCTTGCGGGATAATATAATTATTATAATTATCACAACGAAGATAGATATTTATGGAAAAAATTTTCTTATAAGAATATTCACTGTTTAGCCAATTGCCATTGCCAATGTAACACCTGGTAATACCTTGTGTATTTTTATATATATATTTATAAGATATGGCGCGCGAGTCGAGCGCGGCGTATTTAAAAGGGAAATGAAAGTACATCTGTAATTTATAAATTTTGCATATGGCGTGATTTGAAATAAAAACTACAATGATTAAAATTAGACTAGATTTAATTTAATTATAATTTATTCATACTATAGGCATAAAGAATTATTTAAACAATCAATACGTAAACACCATAATACATACAAAATTTGTTGCAACTCACAATATCAATAACTTATTCTACGCCTGCTCGCACTCTCTGCCTAATCGCCTCTACTGCCTAATCGCAGAGTTGTAAATAAAAAAAAGATTATAAAGGTATTGATTCTATTATGTGCTCATGAGGCCCGTGCACGCAAGGCCCGGTCTGACGTTTATCAAATGTGAATATACAATGCTAATTATTTTATGAATTAAATATACTATGTTGCCTACCTCAAATGTTTTTATATTTAACAACCTATAATAATAATAATAATAATAATAATAATAATAATAATAATAATAATAATAATAATAATAATAATAATAATAATAATAATAATAATAATAATAATAATAATAATAATAATAATAATAATAATAATAATAATAATAATAATAATAATAATAATTGTGGGGCCTTGAGTTCAGCTACCACACGCGTCTCCGGGGTTGCGGATAGGGGAACGACCACTCGCGGTCAGTCACGAAATAAGCACTTCTAAGAGTGACGAATAAGTGGCCGTGGACAAGAACTTCGAGAGAAAATAGTGGTATTCGCCCGTCTACACACACACTCATCATTCAAACACCTACATATCTGTAAGATAGCCGTACTCGGACTGGGGAGTATATCGGGAGCTCTATAAACGAGTTTCCCATGAATGGTGAAGATGGAGACCCTATAAACGGGTAACTTCCAGGCGGGTTATGAATGAATGAGAGGCCCTATAAACGGGCATCTCTCACGTATGAATATGACCAGTTTGAGCGACGGTAAGGTCTTGCGGATGCAGTGATTACTTGTTGATTGGTGGGATTAGCTGCGAGGGAATCACTTCATGCTTATGTGCGTTCCCCTTCTGGAGGGTACAGTTGTAAAACCAGATGGCACTCCTGGGCCGCCACAAGTAGAGGGCCCGAACCCAGTCTAGCCAACATGGGAGGCTGCCCCACACAGTGGTAAGACGTCGTCAGACGTCAAATCTCGCTTCTCGTAGTAGTGCCGTATGGCGTACGGATGGGACCCTGCTGCGAGTCGTGGGGGAGGAACAGCCGAGGCCACTGGAATGTAGGAGGGCTTCAGTATTGGGGAGATTCAGGACGTTGAACCGTCATCTCCAACAAGTGATCCTCCTGACCATCACAAATACAAAAAATTTAACACAAATTAATAATATAATCATGAAAGGTAATAAAAAAATTATAGCAGGCTCTCGAGTGCCGCCTGCAAGCGACTCAGTAGAGTCAATGGAGCTTCCCGGCTCTCCTATCACACCAGTAGGCAACCTGGCTGGTGTGACAGAAAATGTTACAGGTAGCAGTATGAATGAAAGTGCGAATGTTTATAAATCGCCGGCAATTTGGGAAGCTGCTGAGTGTAAATTGCAGGAGCAATTTTACACAATAAGCAGAGTCCTAAGTAAAATGATGGAAAGGACTTGCATACAAAAAAATGTAAGTCAAATAATAAAAAACGGTTTGAGTGAGATCAATGAAGCAGTGGAAATCGGACATTATGAACGGAAGCGAATGAGATTGCTCCGACAAAAACAGAAAGATAAAGGACGGAGTGAATGTGAGGAGGCAACTCCTCAGAAACGGAAAAGAGGCCGTCAGACCCCTACTCCGGAGCAGGCGGCCGTACAACAGCGGACGATCGAGGCCGAAACATGGGCGAAGGTGGTCTCAAAACATAAAAAACCGAAAACGACCGAGACAGACAACAAACCGACAAAAGAGCAGACAAAAGTGAGACTCCAAGGTCGCGGGTCTGATCGCCCTAACCTCAAAGGCAGGGGAGGAGCGATCATGATCAAGCCGGCTGAGGGACAGACGTACGTAGACGTTGTACGAACAATACGGCAAAAGGTGGACCCTGACAAGTGTAATACTCAAGTCAGAACAATAAGAAAGGCAAAAGACGGCGCGGTACTTTTACAGCTCTCCAGACAGAACAACGAGACGGACTTCCGACAGGTTCTTCAAGACGCTGTCGGAGAGACTGGACGCGTAAAAGATTTGACCTCCAGGGTGACACTGGAATTCCTAGACTTGGACTGTGTCACGACCGACGAGGACATCGCGAACGCGTTAAATCGGGAAACGGGACGGACTCCTGACCGTCGGGCCCATGTTTTCGACGTTAACAGTCGAGGACAGAGAATGGCGGTCTGCGATTTTGACGTAAAAGAGGCTACCGACCTCTTAAGGAAAGGGCGTATTAAAATCGGGTGGGTTATATCAAGAATAAGAACAAGGATACGCGTCTCGCGATGCTATAGATGCCTCGAGTTCGGTCATGTACGGAAAGACTGTAAAGGACTGGACAGACGAAGCTGCTGCTGGCGATGCGGCCTCGAGGGTCATTCCCACAAGGACTGCAAGAGTCGTGGGGAGTGTTTCCTGTGCACTGAGGATAATATCCGAGACAGGGGACACTTACCCGGCTCGTCCTCGTGTGCCGCGTTCAGGATAGCACTAACAGAACAGAAGACAAAGACAGTCACACAATGACGACGACGATACTCCAATGCAATATGAACGGGAGTAGCGTGGCAGACGCACTGTTCCCGCAGATTGCGGCGGAACTGAACATCGACGTGCTAATTATCGGTGAGCAATACAAAGACAGACGATTACCGACTTGGCTCACAAGCAGCTCGGGCAAGTCCGCAGTTTGGTTACGTGGAAAGGGTGCGTCGAATATCGTACGCAGCGGGACTGAGGAGGACTGTGTCTGGGTGACGGTCGCTGACATAACCTATGTCAGTGTTTACCTGAGTCCAAACAGCAGTGCCTCCGAGTACGCGGCTGAATTTGGAAAAATCGAGGACGCGTTGCGAGAAATCCCTGGTAACGTGATCGTGGCGGGCTACTTTAACGCGCGGGCGATCAAGTGGGGAATGCCCTTGACCAACAGACGGGGAAGACTGCTGCTGGAGATGGTCGCAAGGCTGGGCCTGGCAGTAGTTAACGAAGGAACGATACCGACGTACAGACGACCGGGGTATGGTAACTCCATACCAGACGTGACTCTGACCTCGGACAGAATTCGAACTAGGATAAGGGTGTGGCGGGTGATCCAGGACTATACGGTCAGTGATCACCAGTACATTGCCTTCAAACTGACAGACGCGACGAGACAGACGAGGAGACGGGGCAAAAGATCTACGGGGTGGAACCCCAAACGCCTAGACATTGACGAACTCGAAAGGTATCTGCAAAATGCAGAACCTCCCTTACGAGAGGTGCCTCAAGAGTTGACGAACCGGGACAGGGTGGAGGCATTAGCGGCGGCAACGACTGGCTTTCTCCAGCGCCTATGCGATACCACCATGCCCAAGAAACGGAAAGTACGAAACAGACGACAAACATACTGGTAGACAGCCGAGATCGCGGATCTCAGATGCAATTGTTTGAAGCTGAGACGGAAAGCTCAACGAACCCGAAGTCGAGGCGTAGTGGGACTATACTCTACGGAGTATAGTCGCGCCAGACAGCGACTGAGATACGCGATCAATGACAGTAAGAAACGGTGTTGGACAAAACTAATCGACGAGGTAGACTCAGATCCCTGGGGCAACGGTTATAAAATTGTAACATTCCAGCGGGGTCCGCCGGAACTACGAGACGCGAAAGTGATGGAGCGGATAGTTGAGAGACTTTTCCTAACCCATCCCAACAGAACGGACGCGACAAACGAAATGATAGATATAGAAATCCGTTCTCTTCACGCAGGAAGAGCTCCGCAGAGCTTCGAATGCGTTGAAGCCTAACAAGGCCCCGGGTCCCGATGGCATACCTAGTGAGGTGTTACGGATGGTCGCTTCGCGCCGCCCGGACATCCTTTTGGGTTTGTACAACGGGTGTCTGGTGGAGGGAGTTTTTAGCAGGCTCTGGAAGGAGGCTCGATTGGTTCTCATCCGTAAGTCTAAGGGGAACCCCGATTTGCCTTCTTCATACAGGCCTCTCTGCCTACTAAATACTGTAGGGAAGCTGTTGGAGCTACTGCTGAGACCAAGAGTGTCACAGGCAATTCAAAACGCCGGAGACCTATCCGAACAACAACACGGAATTAGAAAAGGATGGTCGACAATCGGAGCTATAGGTGACGTGACGAACATCTTTCACGCGGTGAACAGGGGCTGTCATGCAACCAGACCACTGGTTCTGTTGGTGACCCTGGACGTTCGTAACGCCTTTAACTCTGCAAAATGGACAGAGATACTGGGGGCGTTGGAGTTGACTTTCAAGGTTGACTCCTACCTCCTTCGTATCATACGGGACTACTTACGAGACCGAGGACTGACGTATGATACTTTGGATGGAAAGAAATGGAAACGCGTGACAGCGGGGGTGGCGCAGGGTTCCATTTTAGGCCCCGACTTCTGGAACGTACAATACGACGGTTTGCTGAGACTAGACATGTCCTCCGACGCGCGTCTCATTGCCTATGCCGACGATGTGGCAGCCGTGATAGTCGCACGCGACTATCACTTGATTCAGTTAAAGCTGAATCAGGTCATGAGACGCGTGAACGAATGGATGACAGATCACGGAAAAGACTTAGTTGTTGCTGCTGACTCGCAGACGTATACAGACGGTGGTTTCGATGACGTTAGGGACGGAAAGACTGGAAACCAGGAGTGAAGTCAAGTACCTTGGCGTTACCTTGGATACGAAGCTGAGCTTCTGGCCCCACCTACGAAACGCGGCGACAAAGGCAGCAGAAAAGACCAAGGCTCTAAGTAGACTGATGGCCAATACCAACGGACCGAAACAGAACGTTCGCAGACTGCTGATGAGCGTTACCCACTCGATTTTGCTTTACGGGGCGGAGGTTTGCGCCGACGCGATGAATATCAGGAAACGCGCGAACGCCATGAAAAGCGTACAAAGGGTGGGAGCGTTAAGAATCGCGTGCACGTATCGTACCGTGTCTGAGAGCGCCGTTTTCGTGATTGCTGGGGTCATTCCCATCGATCTGCTCGCGGCCGAACGGAAGCGAATTTACGAGCGGAGCTCGAACGTTGGAAGGGAAGACGCTGTGACTGAAGAACGGACGAAGACCATCGAGACATGGCAGAGACGATGGACGACGGACGAAAGAGGACGGTGGACGAAAAGACTAATACCCGAAATCGGTCTGTGGAAAGAGAGGAAATACGGAGAGGTGAACTTCTACCTTACCCAATTTCTGTCCGGACACGGATACTTCCGTAAGTACCTCTGCAAGATGAAGAGGGTCGCCTCTTCAGAATGTAAGTACTGCGGATGGGCTTGGGACGATGCGGAGCACACATTTTTTGTGTGCGAACATTGGACTGAGCCACGACTAGAGTTACAGATGAGGACAGGAGTGATCACGCCAGAAAACGTGACGAAAATTCTGATGACGGACGCGGACAGCTGGCGGTTGATCGCAAAATACGTTATGAATGTGCTTCAGAACAAAAGAGCAGATGGATGTCTGGACGATTGAAAGTCTATGAAGAGTGAATGTAATATCGAGTATGCATGAGAATCTGGAATGAAAGATATGAACGTGAAATGACCACGCAAGGACTGCCGCCCAGGCTGAAGTAATGTGTATAACAGTTCCGGGCTGGTGTCGGTGCAACACGGAGATATGTGTTTAGTGCGTAGTGACATGGATTTTCTGTCGAGTCGCACATACTCCGGTGGTCGTTTTTCAGGACCATTCTTGCTGAACGACCATCGGAGATGCATAAATAGCATTCACAGACTCCGTAAAAAAAAAAAAAATAATAATAATAATAATAATAATAATTTCTTTTTATAGAGGAGAAAAATCCTTTAGGGATCCCGGGGACCGGTCCCCGGGTATGTGAGAATCACTAACAGAAAGGCATACCCACTAAAAAACTACCACCTCGGTGCATTTCCCCGACTGCTTCCTGCAGCTCTGAAAAGAGCTGCAAGCCGAAGTCGGCTGGCGTGCACCGAGGAGACCTCCTCTCCCTGGCTCAACTCCCCGCTCCGGAAACCGCCGTTAGGCATTACATCGAGAAGGGGACCAGGATGTTCGCCTTCGGGCGTCACCATATCCCAGCAAAATAGAAGGATCTAGGGAAGGTCCGCCTTTTTCCGTCTGAGGATATCCTCGACGAAATAGGCAACCCTTCCCCATGTTTCCTGGCTGGAGAGCATCAGGGGGATGATGCCTTCGGGGATAACCCTTCCGGCGTCCTCCCCCAATCGCCCCCTCTGCTGCTTCCACTGCCCGCACACAAAAAATGTATGATGGGCATCGTCTTTTGCGGATCCACAGTATATACAACCTGGATCCGCGACTTTGACCATCTTGTGCAAGTATGCGCGGAAGTACCCATGGCTGGTCAGCATCTGGGTGAGATAGTAATTTACCTCCCCATGCTGCCGACCGATCCACGGGGCCACCTGACTTATAAGTCTGGCGGTCCACCTTCCGCGCGTATCTTGCTCCCACCTATTCTGCTAGCAAGCCAGCGAACGCTCTCTGGCTTGCTGCTTCCGTTCGGCTTAGCGAAGTATTCTGTTCATCTGGTGGACGAACTTCCGCTCCTAGGCCAGGAGGTCTACCGGTATCACCCCAGCAACCACTAGGGAGGAGACCTCCGAAACTGTGCGAAACGAACACGCTACACGAAGAGCGCATCTCCTCTGTACAGCCGCCATGCGCCTGCGATACTTTTCGTATTGCAGTGCATCGGCCCAGACTTTAGCACCGTAAAGCATGACGGACTCAGCAGCTCGCACTAGCAGCCGCCTGATGCAGGGGCGTGGTCCTCCAACATTGACCACGACTCTGCAAAGGGAGGCCGCCACTACCGCCGCCTTGTCCGCCGACCTCCGAATATGTTCCCAGAAGGTAAGCTTCTTATCTAGCATCACCCCCAGGTACTTGACAGATGCCTTGGTCAGGATCGACATCTCCCCAATAATTAGCGGCTGCACTCTGGAGACGCGCTTCTTCGTAAGGAGCACAATCTCAGTTTTCGCTTCCGCTATTTCCAGCCCGTGATCACCCATCCAATGGCGAATTCTGCGCATGGTCTGATCAAGGCGCGTCTGTGCCAGTGTCATATTGCGCGCAATAATAACAGCTGCCACATCATCCGCATACCCGATCAGCGAGCAGTGTTCCGGCATGTCCAACCGAAGGATCCCGTCATAGGAAATATTCCATAGATCGGGACCCAGGATGGAGCCTTGGGCCGCGCCACACGTTAGCTCTTTTCGCTTGGAGCCCTCTGCCGCTTCGTACAGAATGGATCTGCCCTTCAAATAATCTCCGATAATCTGTAGTAGGTACTTAGGTACATTGAAGTCCTTCTCCAATGCCCCCAGCACGTCTGTTCACCTAACCAAGTTGAAGGCGTTTTTAACATCGAGTATCACCAGAAGACACACAGGTCGGGTGAAGTAATTCCCCTGCTCTGTAGTCCTGTCCGCCTCCACTACCTCCTGAATAGCGTCTATGGTTGACCGCCCTCTTCGAAAGTCATACTGTCTCTCGGAAAGATCACCAGATGTAAAAAGCGCCGCCTGTAGGCAGGGTCTCGCCAGCTTTTCCAGGAGTTTCCCGGCGGTGTCTAGCATGCATAAGGGTCTGTACGCCGACGGAGCACTAGATGATCCTTTGCTCTTGCTTATCAGCACAAGTCTCGCCTCCTTCCAGCAGGGATAAAATATTCCAGCGCGAAGGCACGAGCGAGTTGTACATACCAAGCAAAAGTTCAGGATGGCTCTGTACCACCGCTTTCAACACTTCTGCCGGAAGTCCGTCAGGTCCTGGTGCCTTTTTGTTCTTCAGAGAGCGCACTGCTCTCTCTAGCTCTGCCCTTGTGAAAGGCGGTGCCTCAGGACCCTCGGGAACCAGGAGCTCATCCCTTCGTTTGGGATGAGTAGGGAATAGGGCATGGACGATACTGTCCATCACTTCCGCGCTCATAGACATGCTTTTACGGAACATGCCTAATTTGCGGGCTATGATTTTATACCCCAATCCCCATGGATCGTTGTTCAGATCTTCTCCCAGCTTTTTCCAACATCCGCGTTGACTAGCTTTGATGGCTCGCTTTAGATTCTTCTTCGCCGTTAGATGTTGGGCGATCCTAAGAGCGGCATCACGGTTGCGCCTTTGAACCCTTTGGGCTATGCGGTGCAGCCGCAGGCATTGCCGCTGCAGCTCCGCAATTTCGTCCGTCCACCAATAAGTCGGACGGCGAGCACGACCCGCGAATTTCCTTGGTATCGCTTGCTTGCAGGCTGGGCGAATCAGATTCACCAGCAGCTCTGTCAGCCTTAGTGTTACTGACCGTACGAGGGACATCCAAGCTGTTCACCCCCATACTCTTCCAGTCCGTCTCCTGCTTCTTCGCTTTTTTTCTCTCTTTCTTTGTTGTTAACAATGTCATTCTTCTTTCTTTAGTTTTCGTCTCCTCACGTGGCCGGCCTTCATGCACCCTTCAACGACGAGCTCGCCAAAATGACTCCCCAACACTTGCATGTAGGAGTCATTCTGGTTTGAACCTTAGTGTAAGGCTCTTTTACAGAACCGGATGATATAGCACGCCCCGGCGCGCTAGCCCACATCTGCTCTCTCGAGCTTCACACCCGAACAATACCAGCTTCCCGGTGCTTTTTAGATTCAGCTAATTTAACGCTACATTCTAGTGCGATCTCGGAGCCACCCGATCGTTGTGCGATCGCCCGTATTATGAGAATGAAAGCGAGAGGAGGAAGGAGGGAAGCTATCGTGATCTGAACAAGGAGAGAGAGCGAGAGTGTGAGAGAAGGAAGGAAGGAAGAAAGGACGAGAAAGAGAACCACCTGGAACGAGAGGAAGCGACAGCGGAGCTCCGTCCGGGCAAGTACCGTTTTGTATAGCTATGTTGAAGAGAGTGCGCGCTCCTGCGACTAAGCGCGCCATGCTCGGACGGCCGCTCCGCGTCCCTGCGAGCTAGACTGTACGCGCCGTGTACGTTCCCCATTCCACTCCCTGCCGTTTGATATTCCCCCGCGCCCGCGCAATCCGCTCCCGCATTGATATGTCGTCGCCGCGCGCTGAGAATTATGTATGTTCATCTTTGTAGTAACCGTCTGTAAATAAAAGCGAATTAAATACATGCTATTTAATCTCACAAGTTCGTTTCGTGACATTTTGCGTTCCCGTATTCTCCCATTCCAGGTCCAGCGCAGCCGACACGCCGCTCGCGAAGAGCAAGTAAGTAGCAGGTAACCCGCGCGTAAGTACGCGGTTACAAATGGCGCCCAAGCAGTGTGGCCCGGGGGCATAAATGGTATGTCGCGACAGAATTGACCTACGGGCGGCAGTGTATCGACCCGCGTGACCGCGTTAAAATTTACGCGAAAATATATGTATGTCGAACACCGTCCCGCGCAGTTTTCTCCCCCGCGCGAGTTTAGAAATATCGGCCAGTTAAAGTGAAAGGAAAATTGGAAATTATGAAATGCATGCACACGTGGCAAAGTGCAAAGTGTGGCCATGTCGAGGAGCTGCGCACGAGAATACGCAGTAACACCACCGCGCGCAGCATACAGTAAATGCATGTAGAAAATCCCCCCCCCCCCTTTCAATGATTTGATTATAAAAAAATAATATAAATAATAATTCATGCAATATCGATCAGCTCCTTCGGGTTCCCGTAATACCTATATATATATATATATATATATATATATATATATATATATATCAGTATATTATACTATGTTATGCATGTTGTAGTACTATATATAAAATTTTCTCTCTATATACAGCTTGCACATGTTCATATATTATTTTCTTTTATTATTATAAAATTTGCACTGATTCGTTCATATCCTATATTTTATTTATATATATTTAATTACTATTTAAAATAACATTTTATGAATCATATATTTTTTTATTATCATATAACATTTTATTGAACCTTATATATCTATATTTCAAATCAATAGATGTGTGTCTGAATGATGTACTTGTGGCCCTTTCCCCTTATCATCCAGCTCACTAGCTTTTACAAGTTAGTGGCAAATACCCTTTTGCATTTTCTCGAGTTACCCCCACATACAAAAAAAAATAGTCTGAGAGCATCGTGCCTTTCTAACACTAAGCAGTAATCAGCAGAACAGCAGCAACTGACAGCTGCTATGTAAATGCAACTTGAAGGTTCATGAGTGTGTTATAAAGAGGAAAGTAACGCATATTTTTCAATTGTGAGACACGGCTGTTGTTCAGGAGAGCAACTGATATCAAGAAGGCACTAATAAAAAGGATTGTGACAAGAAGTTATAGTTGTCAATAGAAGGGACCTGCTAGTAATAACAGGCCCTCGACGAGCAATATGTATATTGCTTGACAAGCAAGTTTTCTGCTTGATATGTACCTTCTTTTTACTAATTAGCAGCTGGAAAAGCAAGAGAGTAATCGTCATGACAAAAGGAGTCGATACATAGTTTTATATGTGATCAAGGTGTTGTAAGTACCTGTTTATGTATACATAGTACCAGCTGTTACTGACAGATTCTTGAATAATTTTAAACATCTAATATTAATTTAACATGTAAGAATAAAGGCGCCTAGGCGAGTTTTAGCGGAATGGTACGTTATTTTTTGTCAACAGAAAACTAAAAGCTTTTATTTATTATTTGGGTATGAATAAGAAAAGTAATGTAATTATCATTATTGTAAATTCTTATTTTCGGAAAAGATTTTCTCCTCGATTTTTTCCAAATGGTTTTTCGTGGAGTTTTCCCTTTTCCCCAGAATTGTTTGAAATCTGGGCGAATGCGGAAATAAGAATATTATTTTTGTAAGAAACGAAAGCCGCTCGATTCTTAGTATTTATTTTATAGCGTTTAAGTCATTTATATTATGTTATATTATAAAAAATTTATATTATATTACATTTAATACTGTTTAGATTTAGGATTATTAAATGATTGATTTATAGTATTTTAAAATTCATAGTTAAGTATCTTTGTAAATAACGAGGCCTATGGTGACTAGGATTTCCACGACCTAGCTCGGACTGTGCATGGGTTCGCCCATGGCCTGGAAGCGATATGTGCGGGCCGGGTTTATCCGAGGCTCGCGACTATTCTTTCCGAATAGACGTGCACGAGAAAATGTGTTGAAAAAACTCGTGGCCGTGAAGGCTATAAACCTCAACGTAAATGTGTTGTTGAGGTTCTCTGTAGCGAAGCCGTGGAGAGCCCGAAGTTGCGCGCCCGAGTATACATATATGGTATATTGTGTTCGGAAACGGCGAAGGACCGTGGTGTCCGATGCCCTTTTTTTTATGGGGTAAGCGATGTATAAAGTAAGCTATCGAGACTTGAGCGGCATTCTGTTCGCGTCAGCTTTCCAACTGTACACATCGTCGTAATAACATTATTAATAAAGTTCTTTGTGCTTTGCATTTATATTTTAACTTTTATTCTCCTAACACCTTATCCCAAATCTAGTTCTCGTCTGTTATAATTTTTGGTGCCAAAACCCGGGAGTCATCCCCGGAAACTGAATTTGAGTTTCAATTGAAGTTAATTTGTGCATTTCAAAAGTTTAAAAGTGTATTGTTCGTGTTTTTCAATAGTGATGGCTCCTAATAAATCAGTTAGAGCCACTAGCAGCAGGCAAGCAAAGCAGATAGCAGTTGCTAAAATACAATCTACGCAAATGGCAACTAAAAGATCGACTGCATTGTCGTTAATCGAGCAGGAAGACGCTCGAGTGAAGCGATCACGTGAGGGAAAGGTTATAGAATACCTGGAGCAAGATGATTTCGAGGTTCCATTCAACATCGAACCCGAGCCGGTTCAGCGGGACTTATCTGTGCAACCGATTGAACAGCCTCGACGTCAAAGACAACGTTCGACTATCAACACGCATCCACCACTTACCAATAACGATGACTTCGAGAACGTTCCGTCAGCCGAGGCGGATGAACAGGTTAATATGCGTGAGTGGAGAAATAGTACGGCTTTACCGAATAAACCGCGTATAGTTTATGATAGTGCTGTAGATCCAACCGTAGTAGTAGTAATAGTACAAGCTATTGAGCGTACATTAAGTAGCGTACGAGAAGCGTCCTTTGGTGATGGAAATTCACGTTTAGTTAATCGACAGGAGATTTTCAGGAGTGAGTCGGAAACAAGTGAGTTAACAAGTGAGTTAACTCATTAACAAGTGAGTCGGAAAAAATAAATATTTTTGTCTCAGGAGGTACCGAGAAACATAAAATTTCAGGCGCCGTCACCGCAAACGTTAAGTTTCCTTCACAATTTATTCCGAAAAAGTTAGAGGATTTTATTGTACAGGAAGCAAACATATCGGTAATAGATATAAAGTTTTATCGAAATGCGCATGTGAAATTGTTGATCGGACAGGATAATTGGAAATTAATCGCGACGCGCGAAATTCGTGAAATTCAAAATTCTAATTTAGCCTTTTTACGAACTAAGCTAGATTGGGTCTTACATGTCCATTGTTGTAAATTTGAAAAACAAACTCATGCTGCTTTCATTGTTAATGAAATGCAATGTAATTTATCGCCCGTAGTGATAAATGATCATTCCGAAGAGCAATCTCTCGATGAACTGATAAAAACCTATTTCCAGTTAGATTCATTAGGAGTTATAAATAATTTTATGCATAAAAACCAAAATCAAAGAGCGTTAAAAATATTAGATAACACCTGTAAATACGTTGAAAATCATTGGGAGATAGGTCTTCTTTGGAAGAATGATTGCGCAGCGACTACAGATGGGCTGTTGACCGCTCGTAAAAGGCTCGAATTACTCGAGCGAAGGCTAGACCGTGATCCCGCGTACGCACGTTTGTATTACAAAGAAAGGCAGCGCTTTATTGAAAACGGGTATGCGGTTAGACTAAACAAAAACGTCGTGTGTTCTCGATATTGGTATTTGCCACATTTCGGCGTGACGAACATAAACAAACCGAACAGAGTTCGAATTGTTCTCGACGCAGCGGCTAAGTCAGGGGGAATCAGCTTAAATGATCAACTCGATTCAGGGCCAGATTTGATCGAATCGCTTCCGGGTGTCTTAATTAGATTTAGACAATATGCTATTGCTATTAAGAGTGACATAGCTGATATGTTTGTTGCGTCCAGCGATTACGCCGAATATATATATATATATAGATATATGTACGTATATATATATATAGATATATATATGTATACGTATTTAGGTATATATATATGTATATATCTGTTCAAGGACAAGGAGGGATCGGTCGAATTGCCTCGGCATGCCTACCCGTCGAGTTTTCGATGAATTTCAGGCCCGGGAAAGTGAGTAGGAATAAAGAAAGCAAAGGAGACAAGCGTTCGCAACATCGCCTTCACGATAATATATATATATACAAAGGTAAGGCAAAGTTCGTAGATATTCTCGGAGTAGTGAGAATAAATACGTTTATATTTGTATATATAAACTCTGCGAACCTCAATGCCAAATGCCTGCGCAGCGCGCGCTTTCTAGTAATAAAATCGGACCAGATGTGGCCATAGTAATGCAGCCTAGCTATAGCCTGCCGCGGTCAGCGCTGGCCGAAGTATTGTCTCTATTCCCGCACCGCTTGTACTTTCCCGCCCCTCTGGAAAATTCGGAACGAAGCGGAGGCGCGCTAATGCGCAGTTTACGACCCTTCCCCCTTTTCTTTGTATACGAAATGCGAAACCCGAGTAACAGCCTAATATACCAATATCCCAAGAGGCTTGAGAAACTGAAATACGTCTGAAATTTTGGCTTCGAATAGAAAGTAGAATTTCTCGAAGCAATCGACGTACAGAAATAATATTATTTCTGAACGTGCATTTCAATTTTTCCAAACTGTTAATATAATGAAAATGTACAAATATTTGTATTAATAAGCACGGTTGACATTATTATTACTAACTTTGAAATTATACTTATTGTTGTGATTAATATTACTCTTATTTTTTTAATATTGATAAATTATTCATATCGTTATTAACACTATTATTATTATTATTATTATTACAAGCACTAATATTCCTATTTTTACTAACATTACCGTTCTAATATATAGTAATGCGATTATTAATATTGCTATTGTTATTATTATTCCAATTAATATCTTCGATATTATTATTAACATTGTAAAGATTACTGATTGTTACTACTAGTTTAAACCATAATTATGTGGTGTTATACGCTAATCGTTATTATTAATTTCACTATTGTTATTATTATTATTATTATTATTATGATTATGTTTAATATTAATTTTCTAATTAGTTTACTCAATAATATTTCTGCGCTATTCGCCGATAGTTTGCTTTTACTACCATTAACATTATTATTACTATTTTTACTATAATTATAAACGATATTAATTACCATTAAATTTACTATTACCGTTTTTGTTAATGCATCGATTCAATTTTTATTTCTATTATAGTTATTAATTATTATTATTAAGTCATACCAATGTATCATTAACTTATGGATTATTTTATATATATAAGAATACGTAGCTTAGTTATACGCAGTTCTAAAATACAGAAATAATAATCATAGTTGTAAGAGATGAACGGACGGCTTTCTCTATGTAGAAAAAACGTCCCTTTATCTCCCCCACCACGATGTAATTTCCAGCGGAGAAAATTTCGGCGGCGCAGGGCTCGGACTATAAATACGGGCCCTGAAAACTGCGGAAAGCAGATTGCCGGCCGCGTTTACTCTGCTCGGTTGCTAAATTCCTCGAAATAAAAGTAAGTCGCTTCAATATTCATTTCCGAATTATATTTTTCTTTCCCTTTTTAATTCCGCGAAGCACGCGCTAGACTTTGGGTCAGGGGACGCTAGTCTCTGCAGGCAAGGAAATTGCCGCTAGACTCTGCAGCCTCCGCTAAAGTTCAGCGCGGATAGCTAGTAAGGTGGACTGGAGGCCGAGGAAGCTCGCGCCCCTACTACCTCCTAGAGGATATTAGATCCGTCGCCGCTCTAATATCCAACCGATCGTGTTGGAGCTGCCCGAGTGTGGCCCTCACGACCGGCGAAATTACGCGAACGCGCCGCGACGATTGACCTTGCGATCCGCCCCGCGTATCCCTGGCTTCAACGTTAAAGCGTGGCCAAAAACAAGGGGGCAACCGGCGGTAACTAACGGCAGTAAATCGCCGTTAGGATTAACCGTGTGGCACCAACTTCGGTTGGACGTCACATGTTTTTACGAGTTAAAGTGATAGAAAAAGACCGCGGTGCTCAGCGTTTTCTCTGGCGTGGCGCAAACCGTGAACGCGATCCGGATATTAATGAAATGAATTGCTTGATTTTCGGCGCGACGTCATCGCCCTCGGAGGCAATATACATTAAAAATAAAAATGCGAAATGTTGTAGTGACACCAATCCCATAGCCGCGACAAGCATTATAAAAAATAGCTACATAGACGATTATTTAGCTAGCAGAAAAACGGAAAGTGAAGCTGCCTCTCTTGTTCGTGACGTGAGCAGAATAAATTTGACGGCAAATTTCGAGATGCACGGATGGGCAAGTAACAGACCGATCGTTTTAATGAAAAATAAGTGCGTAAATGATTCACAAATGCGATTGTGTGACTGAGGTGGAGAACGCGTGCTAGGCTTGTTTTGGGATACCAATACTGATGTTTTAAAATTTAATATAGGTCTCTCGAAAATTTCGAACTTACTTTTAGACGGAAGTAAAAAACCAACAAAACGCGAATTTTTGCGAGTGATAATGTCCGTATTTGATCCCCTTGGTATGCTCGCTCCGTACACAATAAAATCAAAAATAATTATGCAGGAAATATGGAGAAGTGGGATACACTGGGATGATCAATTACGAGACGAAGAATTCACGGCATGGTTCGAATGGATTACGCGAATTAAAACGTTAAAAAATTGTAACATACCGCGATGTTATATGCCATTAAATTTGCAAGACGAGGAGGCTGAACTGCACGTATTTTGCGATGCTAGCTTAACGGCTTGTCCTTCCGTAGCCTATTTACGCTTTTGAAAAGGAAAACATAACGCACGTCTTTTTGATTATGGCAAAAAGCCGAGTGGCGCCTTTGAAGCCTTTATCTGTACCGCGCCTAGAACTGCAGGCGGCTCTGTTAGGATCTCGTTTAGCTAAATTTATTAATTCCGAATTAGAAATTAAAATCAGTAAACGGTTCTTTTGGTCAGATTCGACTACAGTCCTCCACTGGATAAAATCTGAACCACGAACACGCCAAGTTTTTGTAGCTCATCGGCTTGGCGAAATTGGCGAGATTACAAAGAGCTCGGAATGGCATTGGGTACCGACGAATCAGAATCCGGCTGATGATGCGACGCGATTTTCGGGCAGCGCTTTATCTGAAAATATTTGATGGTTTAACGGTCCGCCTTTTCTTAAAAAACCGAAAACCGATTGGCCAACGGAAAAAATTCTCAATGCACAAGAAAAATCAATTGCTGAAAAATTGGAATTGAGAAAAACTATCGTAAATACATTATCTGTAAACTTGTTCAATTTTTCACTAGCTATAAGGTTAATGGGATGGCGCGGATTAATCATCATTGCGCGACGTATACGAAACACTTTCTTACGCTGGAGAAAACAAACACGCTCAGAAAATTGTGTAGAAAACATCCGAAAAAATGAAGAATATTGGTTTAGAGTCATCCAGTCTGAATGTTTTCAAATAGAAAAACAATCTTTAGAGAAAAACAAAGACATTTTAAAAAATAGTAAAATTGCAAATTTACGTCCTTTTCTTGATAAAGAAGGTATTTTGCGACCTAATGAACGTATCACGAAAGGACCGACTGAGACGTTTAATAATCAACGAATCATTTTAGACGGTAGACATTTCGTGACTAAATTGCTAATCGCAGAATATCACCGACGGTATTATCATGCGAGTAATGAAACCGTCTTTAATGAAATTAGACAAAATTTCTATATAATTGGCCTACGAACTGCCTTACGATCCCTAACCAGTAAATATATTGTTTGTCGCTTGCGCCGTCGGAAACCTCAAAATCCTCTCATGGCTGCGTTACCAGCAGGTCGAGTTGCATTTAAACAAAGACCTTTTAGTCACTGCGGCGTTGACTATTTTGGCCCCATGAATGTCAAAATAGGTCGTCGCAGGGAAAAAAGATGGGGAGTGTTGTTCACTTGCCTTACAACTCGAGCTGTTCATCTAGAACTAGCGTGCTCCTTGAATACAAGTTCCGCGATTATGGCACTGCAGCGATTAGCTGCTAGAAGAGGCACGCCAAGCGTAATGTATAGCGATAACGGTACTAATTTTCACGGTGCAAACAAAGAGCTCAAAATTGCTATCTCTGAATTAGATCAAAATAAGATGCAAGAATTTGCGCTCAATAAACGAATCGAATGGATTTTCAATCCGCCAGATGCCCCACATATGGGTCGTGCTTGGAAGCGTTTGGTGAGATCCGTAAAAGTCGCGTTACATGCCGTATTGAAAGAACAAGCACCGAGCGAAGAAGTTTTGCATACGCTCCTTACCGAAATCGAACACACAATAAACTCGAGACCTTTAACTCATGTTCCACTGGAACCACGGGATAATGAAGCGTTAACACCCAATCATTTTCTTATCGGTGTTTCTTCGGGAGAACTTAAATTAGGTAAATATGATGCGAAAAATATATGTCCACGAAAACAGTGGAAAATTGCGCAACATTTCGCGGACTCGTTTTGGCGTCGATGGTTAAAAGAATATTTACCTTGCCTTATGCCAAGAAAAAAATGGACGGAAACTGAAGATCCGTTGGATGTGGGCGACATTGCGTTAATAGTGGATTTACAAGCCCCGCGAAATCAATGGAGAAAGGGGAAAATAATTGAGGTCTATAAAGGATCGGATAAACAAGTAAGAATCGCGGAGGTGCGTACATCGACTGAAGATTTCAAACGACCCACTCGTAAATTAATAAAATTATTAGGAGTAAAAGAGGTGCAAAATTAACGTAATTTTGCACAAGGGGGAGAATTGTTACTGACAGATTCTTGAATAATTTTAAACATCTAATATTAACTTAACATGTAAGAATAAGGGCACCTAGGCGAGTTTTAGCGGAATGGTACGTTATTTTTTGTCAACAGAAAACTAAAAGCTTTTATTTATTATTTGGGTATGAATAAGAAAAGTAATGTAATTATCATTATTGTAAATTCTTATTTTCGGAAAAGGTTTTCTCCTCGATTTTTTCCAAATGGTTTTTCGTGGAGTTTTCCCTTTTCCCCAGAATTGTTTGAAACCTGGGCGAATGCGGAAATAAGAATATTATTTTTGTAAGAAACGAAAGCTGCTCGATTCTTAGTATTTATTTTATAGTGTTTAAGTCATTTATATTATGTTATATTATAAAAAATTTATATTATATTACATTAAATACTGTTTAGATTTAGGATTATTAAATGATTGATTTATAGTATTTTAAAATTCATAGTTAAGTATCTTTGTAAATAACGAGGCCTATGGTGACTAGGATTTCCACGACCTAGCTCGGATTGTGCATGGGTTCGCCCATGGCCTGGAAGCCATATGTGCGGGCCGGGTTTATCCGAGGTTCGCGACTATTCTTTCCAAATAGACGTGCACGAGAAAATGTGTTGAAAAAACTCGTGGCCGTGAAGGCTATAAACCTCAACGTAAATGTGTTGTTGAGGTTCTCTGTAGCGAAGCCGTGGAGAGCCCGAAGTTGCGCGCCCGAGTATACATATATGGTATATTGTGTTTGGAATCGGCGAAGGACCGTGGTATCCGATGCCCTTTTTTTTATAGGGTAAGCGATGTCTAAAGTAAGCTATCGAGACTCGAGCGGCATTCTGTTCGCGTCAGCTTTCCAACTGTACACATCGTCCTAATAACATTATTAATAAAGTTCTTTGTGCTTTGCATTTATATTTTAACTTTTATTCTCCTAACACCTTATCCCAAATCCAGTTCTCGTCTGTTATACCAGCCATCCCTGTGCAATTAAAAAAAAAAAAGAGGAAACCATCCATCATAAGTCCAGCGAATATACGCCCTTTTGAATTAATTGTTAGCATATTTATTGAATCTTTCTTTGGTATAAAACTTAAACGACTACAATAAAAATAGATGGTAAGTTATTTATAAAATTTCTCTCTATAAATACAATAATAGCTAAATAAATAAACAATATTGGAAAATACAGAAGTCATGTGGTAAGTTTGCATATACATAGAGGTGAAGGAAAATAAGATACGCTCACACAACATTGGACAATTCTAACAGTAAGAGGCCATAGAAGAGATATATAGAAAACTTAAAATTAGGATAATAATTATTTAACAATAATACCATTATAAATAAATTTGCTACTAATAAACACAGTTGTAGACAATATATAAACAAGGAAAATTAGCCAAACTTCAAGTTCTTTTTTTCTGCTAACGAGGAACACTACATATTATTCAGCGTAGTAGCTAAGCTACCATTATTAAATAAATAATTTACAGATAATAAATAATAAATAATTTAATAATTAATAATAAATAATCAGCACCCAGACATAAAGGCTAGGAAGTTATTGCAGCAGGTAACTTAAAGGCAATAAGGACCAGAGAAAATACAAACAAACAAAATAATTAATAATAATAAATTTATAAATAAATAAATAAATAACAGGCCACTTGATAATTATAATCGAAAAATAAGACAGATAATTATAATCGAAAGTAAACTGAAATATAGATCTTTTTTTTATCGAACCTATAAAATTTTAAAATAGACGTGCGTATTAGCGAAGGCGACATTAAGTTATTTAAAAAAAAATTTTTTAATCCATACTTATACAATAAATTATATATAAAACAGATATATATATAAATATATAGGCTATACCTAATTAATATATAAAAACAATTTTTCTTTATTTTATCAACACCATATATATTTAAGTAAGATGGAATCGAAGCCATCAACAAGTCAGACATTGGCCGACGAAGAAAAAAGGCTAAATAGCCTCTTCACAGAAATGCTACCAGAAGGACTAACACAAGAAGCAAAACGATACAATATCAACAATAAAGATAATGTTGAGGCTCTTAGAAACAGACTCGTTAGATTCGAGCTGCGACGACTTTTCGGAAAGAGCGCTGCTGAGTGGGATGCGATGAACGACGAGATTCATCTAGATATTTCAGAGATATCGGTGGTACTCAACTCCACAAAACTGAACTTGGCTGAGGAGATAAAAGCTAATAAAGCAGCAGCTGTTGATATAGAAACACGGAAGACGGCCGCTCAGCAGAGCACCCAACATCAAACAAGCACGACAACACCACCATGGGGTTTTCCCATCAACAGCCCATTTGGAGGTTACAATATAAGCCCATGGCCATCACCACCGGCTCATAGCACAAACTCGCACGGCGCGGAGGCAATGCCTGCACCTATGATAAACCCCTGGTATAATATACCAAGACCATGGAACGATTCCCATATTGCATGGATGAGACAGTATGCTGCACACATGCAGCATCTGCAGCAGCAGCCAACTACCGTACCAGCAGAAGGTCCAGTAACACCACTACCACTCCCTTCGAATGAAATTCCCCATCCATCGAGCTAGCAACAAAGCAGGTCATACGATGGCTCAAAGAGACACGAACAGGACAACTGTTAAGACAGTGGACTGTAAAATATCCACGCCGCAAGAGAATGTGGAAGAATTTATAGACAGATTAGAGGATACCTGCGAAAGTCTCAATATCCCGGCAGAAGACATATTAAAATTGATACCAGGTATCTTATACAGATCTGCTCGCACCTGGGCGAGACCGATATACAAGGGCTGGCATACTTTAGAGCACCTGAAGATGGCGCTTCGTCAGCAGTTCAGACCTATCGATTATACGTTGAGGTTATAAGAAGAACTGCGGAAGAGGACACAAGGTCCTAATGAATCGATCGGATCATACCTGATAGGTATGCGAGCACTACTAGGTAAAGTTTCACCACTATTATCGCCGGAAGCACACTTAGATAGGATCTATAGAAATCTACACCCTACGTTCCTCAATAAAATCGACTGAAAAGAATTCAAAACAATAGACGAGTTACAAGTATTAGGACAACAAATCGAGCTGAAAAGAGAGTTGACTCGTCGATACAAGGAGCCACCAGCCGCAGAGAACTGCCTGGTGAGCAGCGCAGCGTTCCCCTCGTCTGGAAGAACAACCAGACCATCAAGAGTAGCAGCCCTAGACGAGGATCATCCAAAACGAGTTTCGATAACAGAACCACCTACATCAATACTGACGTCCAGAAAAGTAGTTGACACGAGCCCCGTGCCAACACAGCCAAGTAGGGACGGCAGTCACGGCCCAACACCGAGGCGCCCACGGGAAGAAAAACGATATAAGGCAGAAGATTCGCGGAAACGAAGCCCCTCGCCCAGATATCGATCAGAAACACCTCTTCAGCCTCGATCAAGACCAACAGACGAACCTCGGTATAGACCTAGGAGTCCATCCCTATGAAATAGAACCTATACCACCACCAGCGCCTCTCGCGATTACTGCTCAGCTCGAGGGAACAACGAACCGAGACATTATCCCTGGTCGCCTATCAGAGAACGCAGCAAACGATCTACAAACCAGGCCAGGACGCGTCGCGAGTCACCACGATCTCGCGATGAACGAGGACATTCAGTACAAGATAATCGACCACGCTGGACGTGCAATAGACCAGGCCATTGGGTGGATAGATGCGCCGAAAGAAAACGTATCTTTTGCTATAATTGTGGCGAAGATGGCATTACAACAGCCAACTGTCCACGTTGCGGACCAAAGAAGAAAAACCGGGGAAACTACTAAAGCAAGCCCACGCAGAAGTCGATAGACTTCTCGCCGAAGTAATCATAGAACATTCGGAGAGTTTGTGGAGCAGTTATCCGGTGATCATGCCGAAGAAGGACGGCAAGATCCGGTTCTGTTTTGACTACAGGGCAGTTAACCAGGTGACGAAGAAGGATGCATATCCTCTTCCTCACATGTACGTCCTATTGGATAATCTGCGTGACGCTCGTTATTTTTCTAAGATAGACTTGAGCCAGGCGTATCACCAGATTCCTCTAGATGACGATAGTAAGGAAATAACTGCCTTTGCAGTCCCACAGAAAGGGCTGTTTCATTACACCCGAATTCCATATGGGCTGACCAACGCCCCGGCCAGTTTCCAGCGCGGCATGGACGTCGTGTTCGGACCGCAATGGCAACCGAGCGTCTTTGTCTACATGGACAATATTATTATCGCCATTGATACGTTCAAGCAGCACACCCAGCAACTAGAAGTGGTACTAGCCCGCCTGAACCAGGTTGGGCTCCAAATTAACAAAGATAAGTCTGAGTTCTGTTGGCCGGAGGTACGTTACCTGGGTTATGTCGTAGACAAAGACGGATTGCGTATGAACCCCGACAAGCTAAAGCCCGTCACGGAATATCCGGCACCGACAAACATCAAACAGCTGAGAACTTTTCTCAGCATGGTAGGGTGGTATGCCCGCTTTATAAAATCATTAGCGGACGTAAAAGCACCACTCAGTAACCTTTAACAAAAAAACGTGAAGTGGCACTGGGATAAACCCCAGAAAGACGTATTTAACCAACTGCGTATCTTACTAACACAAGCACCCATGTTAGCGCGCCCCATACAGAATAAGCCCTACATACTTCAAACCTATGCTAGTAAGTACGCCCTCGATACCGTGCTTAGTCAAGACACGGATAACGAAGAGCACCCTATTGCTTATGCGAGCAGGGCATTGACTAAGGCGGAGATCAACTACACAGTTACCGAGAAAGAATATCTCGCGGTACTCTGGGCAGTAGAAAAGTTTAGAGGCTATCTGTTGGGAGAAGAGTTCACGGTGATCACAGATCACAGAAGTCTAAAATGGCTACACACACTGAAAAATCCCACGGGCAAACTATAACATGTCGATCGTCCATCGAAAAGGCGCACTACACAAAGTGCCAGACGCGCTCTCACGTCCACCTACCACTGACAAATCACCAACAGTTACCATCACCGCTATGGAGCGTGACTGTTGGTACGAAAAGAAAATGAAGGAGATACAAGAATGCCCAGAAAAACATCCAGACTGGTTTATTAAAAAAGATATCCTCTTAAAACACCGCCCGAATGTCTACTCGGACATCCTATGTTCCGAAGAAGACAACTGGAAGATCGTCATCTCTTCCAAGGACCGGATACGAATCATGTTTAATGTCATAACACTCCGACATCCGGACATTTTGGTGTAGAAAAGACGTTAAGAAAGGTATCCCGAGATTATTACTGGCCAGGAATGAGACGAGACAGCTAAGTAAAACACTGCCCAGAATGTCAAATATAAAAGTTTCCCAGAGGGCACCAGCCGGTCTAATGACGCACAAAAATATTGAGGAGCCATGGACAAGCGTGGCTACTGACACAATGGGCCCATTCTCTGCCAGTAAAGGGCAAAATCGATACCTACTAATTTTCGAAGACCTTTTCATTTGAGGAAATTGAGATGGTTTGTAGACGAAAACACGTCTTATCTTCGGGGCCAGATAAATCTGCAGCAAAACTGGTGCCTAAATTTGTCGCACCATCCCGAATCGTGAGGAAAATATCCCCTGTTATCTTCGAGCTAGAAGACCTGGACGACAGGAAGAAAACCAGAGTACACGTTTCGGACATAAAGAAATATTATACCCTAATAAACCTTCGGCCGATGACCAAGTAGATTCCCGCCAGCCACCCCCTACGCCCACCAACGAAGAAGAGATCGGAGAAACCCTGCACGAGGAGGGCGAGCGTCCGCGACGACGTAAAACTATGGAGAATGCACTGAAAGAACAGTGCGATCGTCCGCAACGACATGAAACTACCAACCCCATCGACAACATCGATGGTGACCGTCCGCAACGACGTAAAACCACAGAAGCTCAAGTCGAGCGCGAAGAAGAGAAGGAAGAGAACAGTCCGCAAAGTCGTGAAACTACGACACCACCGCGTAGACAAGAGCTCAGACGTCCACATAGATGTGAGACAATGAACGCACAGAAAAGCGAGAACCTCGAACAGGTAACAGACGCAACAACGTCAACGCTGAAAGAAGGGGATCATAACGAACAAACCGAAGACAATAGTCCGCAAAGACAGAAAACTAGAAAACAGAAGGAAACGGACTGGATTTATAATCCGTTTTCCAGAAGGTATGAGGACTTGGGCGATACGATCACAGTAGGGTATAAGTCCGACAGCGATGCATCGCACAGGACAGGACCACTAGAAGCGTCTCGCAAACGTATCGTAGTCCACAAAATCCCAGAGGACGCCATACCGTACAGATCGGGGCGTCAAATATGATCTATCAGCCCCTTACCATACCGACCAGGACCAAAGTTCCATAGGAAAAAAGAATGCAGGCGACCAACGAAAGTCGAAAGACCAGAGCCCATCGCTTATGTTAGTACCCCGGAGGATGGCGACGTACGCCTGTACCGCGGCGATCGATGCGTATTTATGCGCTCCGTGGGAATGCAAAAATTCGGCAAGAGTTGAGAAAGATCACCTGTGTAAAGGCGTAGGTTAGTTTAGGTCAGCAGTTAGTTCGTATAACTAGGATAATAAGGCAACAGATAGCGATTAGCGAATAAGGCCGTACAAATGGCGATTTTTCAATTTTTTTTTAGGCGTTAGGACTAGTTTATAGTATATAGGTTAAACTCGTAGATGTAATTTTATTTTCTTTAGACGTTAGGACTAGTTTATAGTATATAGTTTAAACCCGTAGATGTAATTTTATTTTCTCTAGACGTTAGGACTAGTTTATAATATATAGATTAACCACGTACATGTAATTCTATTTTCTCTAGATGTTAGGAGTAGTTTATAATAGATAAGTTAAACATGTAGATGTTATTTTATTTTCTCTAGATGTTAGGAGTAGTTTTTAGTATATAGATTAAACTCGTAGGTGTAATTTTATTCTCCATTTTTGTTCGTTTACTCTCAGCCGATTAAATATATAAATGGCGCGTATGATTTTCTTTTGCTAAATGACATTTATGATTTTCTGTAGTAATGGGAAGGAAATTACAAAGAGTATACAAATGGCCTACAAATGACCCCAGGAAGGAAATTATAAATGGCGCTAATGATTTTCTTTTGTTATAATTTGAAGCCCCAAAACGAAAGTATAAATGGCGCTCATGATTTTATTTGTAAGTAGAATAAGAATCCCCTTAATATTATATAGAAGCATTACCGAGCGACGACGACCCTGCGAGACCCTCGACAGCCATATACAAATTTAGGTTTATTTTTTTTTTTACAATGCGAAGCCCATAAAGTTTATTTTCTATTTTGAGTGACTCCGATTTCCAAATAACCCTTACCATACCCATGTTCCAATCCCCATACCCACCAAGAACTTCGTACGACCCGGCGCAGCAACATTCCAGCGAGCGAATGCGCCTCACACGTCGGTTTGGAAGGGGGAGTTTATAACCGGCCAAATTGCCGATTCTCGGTGAAAACCGAGTGTTCGCGCACGACAGCAAAAATGCGCAAAGCGCGAGCCGCGAGAGTGCGCGACCGTCGCGAAGAAGGAGGAAGCACGAAGAGAAGAACGCCTTCACCGCCCAGCTACCGAAAAAAGAGCACGTAGAATAGAGAGAGAGCACCATCCAAATTATTACCTCCATCTCCAGCACTATTTCTCAGCGGTGTTCACCACCTTCCCGGTGATTCAGCTAATTCAACGCTGCATCCTAGTGCGATCTCGGAGCCACCCGATCGTTATGCGATCGCCCGTATTGTGAGAAAGAAAGCGAGAGAAGGAAGGAAGGAAGGAAGGGCGAGAAAGAGAACCACCCGGAACTAGAGGAAGCGATAGCGGAGCTCCGTCCCGGCAAGTACCGTTTTGTATAGCTATGTTAAAGAGAGTGCGCGTCCCCGCGACTAAGCGCGCCATGCTCGTATGGCCGCTCCGCGTCCCTGCGAGCTAGACTGTACGCGCCGTGTACGTTCCCCATTCCACTCCCTGCCGTTTGATATTCCCCCGCGCCCGCGGAATCCGCTCCCGCATTGATATGTCGTCGCCGAGCGCTGAGAATTATGTATGTTCATCGTTGCAGTAACCGTCTGTAAATAAAAGCGAATTAAATACATGTTCTTTAACCTCACAAGTCTATTTCGTGTCATTTCGCGTTCCCGTATTGTCCCATTCCAGGTCCAGCGCAGCCGGCACGCCGCTCGCGAAAAGCAAGTAGCAGGTAACCCGCGCGTAAGTACGCGGTTACAATATATATATATATATATATATATATATATATATATATATATCCCAGAATTGCACTATATTTATGTAGATATTCCCTTTGTCTAATCAAAATCTACCGTCCCCCTATTGTAAAGTGTCCTGGTCATGATTACCTTACAGTGTAATCCCAGAACACTGATACAGCGCTATCTGAACAATGCTCCGTAATGATGATATTATTTGTAAGTTAAATGTCAAATTATTATTAAAAAAAAGTTAGTTACCACCCTTTCTTTCTATCGTTCCTATAGTCACAATATTATCGAAAATAAGTAGAGTATGAATCCAAGTGCCATCTAGTTTAGCGTAGTACGTGAGCATTCTTATAAGAAGAGCGGAACATCTTAGCGATTCAGCTGAGTTTCATATATATTAAATAGCAATTTAATCAATGACGGATCAAGGGACGTTTGATGATAGCATTGAGCCTCTGATTTTAGGACATCCACATAGTTAAGAAATCTACTACCACAAAACCTCGACAGTAATAGTCAGACTCACAGATATCTAGATTTCTATTTTCCCTTTAAAGAACCCTTAGTAAGTAAATTTATGCCAACATTTTTTCAATTGTATAGAATATTTGAAATTCAGTCAGTTTGAGAAATCAATAATGAATGAATATTTGCAAAATAATGATTGAAATTTTGAAACTTCAAGCATTTTATTAAAAATGAAAATAGGTATTATGTAGTTAGATTTTTTAACATATGTTGTACAATAATGAATAATAAGAAAGACGTGGCTGATGATCTCGCCGTCATTTGGTACAGTTTTTTGTTTTACATGTAAAAGATTTTCAGATAATCAATACAATACTTTAGAAAGAATGAACTCCCAAAATGGAATAAAATCGATTCACTGATTTGCTCTTAAGAAAATAATAAATAAAGACTAGAATCATTGCCGAATGTTGTTTCTTTATTATAAGCTAGTGAGTTGTCCAATCGACACAGAACTTTAAACTTTTTCTCATTGAAAATGTAATTGTCATGTTAACTTAACATTTGGTGGGCAAAAGTAAAACGGTTAATCTCACGTTATATTTTTACTACATTTTGAATAACTAGTAATCTTGTTAAAATTAAATATTAATAAAATCTTCTTTAGCATACTGTCTACGCCAGCCAGCGGTGACTTATCTATTGGCGCGCTGACATTCGTATATAATACGTACTTTCGCGCAGCATATATTACAAACAGCTGCAGTTATGTCGCTCTCGATCATAGTTACAAAATAAAATAACTTAAGAATAAAAGCAGCTATTTCGATAACTTCTTTTGAAATTATGTTATTCGTTTTAATTTTTCTTAGTATTTCTAATTATAATACGGTAATTATCGAGGTAATTCTCTTATATAGAATATATAATAACATAAACTAATTCTTTTCAACTAAATATCTTACAACCCGTAACGATTCCTTGAATTTAGGGCATTATTCTACGCGTCCTAAGCTACAATTTAATGCAAACGAATTTCTAATAGAAAAAATATTAATTCAAAATCTAATTCATCTCGACTAATTTTGGTAGTACATGCGTGTACATTAGATCGTGAGTGCAAGTAGACTGGTACCACGTGTTTTGTCATGTATAAATAAGAAAATTGGAGATTTTGCGGAGAAATAATTTGGATAGTTTGTGGTTCACGCGTTTAGATGTATGAGGTCGCTGTGTTATAGTCTCTCTTTACGTCACGCGAAATTCGATTTCTCTGTTGCGCTCTATGTTGAAAATTCATATATATTAACATTAAACAATTGTATATAGGTAGTGACAATATAATTATTGTCGTTTTCAGTAATTAATAATTAATGTTATTTATTTAAAATTAATTGAAAATAATTATTAGAATAATTAAAGTTTTCATTATCATCAACGTATTCTGTCTTTAATTTAATTTCTCTATTAATACTTTCTTTATTACAGAAAAATTAACAAAATAAATATTTATTGCTATTAATATTTATCAAGCTTATTGGTGCTATTAAGAGTGGGACTAAAGATAAGCTTGTGGAAGACGAGGAGAAGTCTACTGTCCATTAAATCCAATTAAAAATTAGCTTCACCTATTTGAGCTATCCTCCCATTGTTGTATACCAGAATCTGATTACTCCGGGCACTTCACGATGGGGCATAATATTTTTTAACAAACCTGAGAATGTACCCCCCCCCCCAAACCCACTTAGGAACTCTATCAGAATTTATATTTAAAATTATATTAAATAAGGTTTAATTTAATTTTTCAGACAATATAAAAGAAGAATTAAAATTGTTTTCTATATACTTACGAAAAATATATTTTTTAGGTATACTCGGGAAATATTAATTGAGATGTTTTTTTATCTATATATTTTTTCTAACGATTATAAATCATGAATCACAATTTTTTGTCGCTGACCATCCGAGAGAACGGCTATAAAACGCAGGTCAAAATTAACAAGAATCGGACTCGCAGCTGAAGCACATTCTACGCACACTCATCAATCGATACCATTCTCCACGAATGCAAACACGTTTTAATTTATAATGGCATCCTCCATAGACATACCAAATTACATGAGCATAACGAAATCGAGAGAAAATATTTTATTAATGCTTTATTTTAAAATCAGAGAAAATTCGCATTCTTAGTTTATTCCATTTATACAGAATCAATGATTTAGGAATAGGGAAAGGCTTCAAATATTTTAGGTCTGCAGTGGAAACATGATCATTCCAAGTAACCTTTCTGTCAAGAGTGACCCCTAAATATTTGGTAGAGAAACGCAATGGAATTTCTCTGGTTTTTATTATGACGTTCGAGAGGAAATGAGTTTTTTGAGAAAAAAATCGCTGTTGAATTGGTTTTACTGATATCAACATTCTATTTAGAGTACCACTGAAATATATAGGAATTTTTTCAACATGTTCATACCAGAGGTTGAGTTATCTTGTGGAATAAATGAGCAGATATAGAATCAGCGTACAGGGCGACTACGATGATGCTGATAGTAGGAATATCAACCCATAATAGGTTGAACAGGCTGGAGGAGAGTTAGGAATCTTAAAAGACCCCTGCGGCGATCCGCCTTAGCGAAAAGATTTTTGCTCGCAGGTATCGATCTTGTAGGAAGAATTGGACTGTGAACTTGAAGAGGTTGAAGAAAATTCAGCCGAGGAGTGAGTGAAGTTTTCGGCTGTTTGAGACACGTATGAATGGATGTTCGAATAGTTATCAAAACGCCAAGCCGCAGCGACTCAGTCGAGTCTGGGCTAGTGGCCATTTGAAAAATTTCGATACAATAGTCCTTCTCAGGGCTAAATCCCGAAGGGACATACAGCTTTTCCGAACACTACCTTGCATATATAGAACAGACCAAGCTACCCATACAGGGAGCCTCCCCCACTCTTCCCGCCCCCTTCGATCACGACACTAAGCCAATGAGGGCACTACTCAGAGTTATAAAATAAAAATGGATTAAAAAGGACTCTCTATGATGGTCTCGATACTTGATTCTCTTCATATGAAGCAAAGACGGCGATGCGAGGTCCAAAGAAGAAACAAAAAATCACGCACCTTGCATAATCGATTCAAAGGTCGAACCGCCATGATCCCCGGAGTCTTCGCTCCCGTAGAATGAATTAAATATCTTGAACCTAAACCTGTATGAGACTAGATCTAACTAAGAATCGTCCTTACATCAGAGAAATCCTTATTATCTGACGAGATATAGATGCAAAGACGTCAAGTTCCACGCTTATTGTAAGTTCGCTTATTTCTCCCATCAGGGGAATTTCCGGGAAAACGCCGACAGGAAATTTCCCAGCAAAACTGCCACTGCTGATGACAATCACGGAGCAGGTTAGCCATAGAAGCCAACTCATCAAGTGCTTCACGGTAGTAATATAACATCAGACCGTGTTTTGCAGCAGGACCGCCAGTCGTCGCAGGGGGTTTAAACGACTGTAGCTACTGCCTTACTTCGTTCACAGCACCCCGCCGCGATATCACCGCCACTAGATGATGAACTACAATCGATCCTTTTCAAGGCTATTAAAGAATTGCAAACATAGATAAACTGTTCCTCCTTCCCTACCTAACGTCGCTACCATTCCCTAATACAGTGCCGTAGATTTAACTTGATGTAGCAGCTCAATATCAAATGTAATGGAACAATTTGGAAGATCTATATCAAACTAATAATTTTTTTATGAAATTATTAACTCAATTTAATCAAAAAACCGAAAAAATTATATCCATTAGATATATAATACGACAAATTGAACAAAATATTCGGAAATAACCGGTTACGAAGTTGATAAATTGACCTTATATATAACTGAAAATATAAACATCAATAACCTAGTTGCTAAATGCTCGTAATCATAATTGAAGCAGCCAATGAAATTATACGAACAATAAAAAAGAAAATAAAAAAATATCACAAGTATTGGTGTAAATAAATAAATAGTACAGTACCCCATTAAATAAAATCAGAAAGATACGTAGTAAATACTTATAAACGATTAAAAATCAAATTACCAACAAAGAAATATGGCCAACAATCAAATCAATAAAAAGGAAAAATTCTAATATACTTATTTTAAAATTTTATGATTTAATCACAAATAGTGCTCAATAGGTAACCAAACATTACCTAAAATATTTTCGAAAAGTCAAGAGAATCCAACCTTGAACCTGTTATATGGTTAAACCATAGAATCCTTGCGTGCGAATAACATACGAATTGTAGTGTCTTCACACCAGCCCGCCTCAGCACTTATCAATGTCAAACCGCTCCCCTGAATAGGACCGATATTACAAAAGAGTTAAACAAACGCGGCGTGCAATTAAAGGGCCAATTTGTTCAGCAACTGCCCAACAGGCAGCCCCGTAGGATTAAGCAGAATTCACGGGCAGTTTTATTTCGCTTTTGGGCGGCGTTGTCCTCATCCTTTATACCATTCATATCTGACTAGTCACCTGGAGACATGGGTGGTGCGTGCCCATCCTCTTGCTCCTGCAGCAGACGGAGCAGTTGATTAACAAAGAGAGAGAGAGAGAGAGAGAGAGAGAGAGAGAGAGAGAGAGAGAGAGAGAGAAAGAGAGAGAGAAAGCCCGTAGCCCGTATTTTCTAACTCCAGTCCGCCCACACGAAGGTGAATTTTACGTTCAGAATCGTTGCGAACAGGCTCTTGATCACGCGATGAAATTTCCCCACTACGGACAGGTCAAAAGTTCCCCGCGGTGCGGCATTGAGTTTGGAATATATATATATATATATATATATATATATATATATATATATATATACATATATATGATATTATATTAAGAATATTCTATCTATCAGACCTATACAACTAAAACTTAATCATACATTATCAAAAACAGACGAATATCTTAATAAGAAGTGCGTGCAATATTATTTTTTTAAACTAAGTATCAACAAGATAAAAGAGAAAATTACACTGTCAATACATAATGTAACTAACACTTATTAATTAATACAAATACAATCTTGATGTTTAATAGCGTGTAAATTATTATTATACGAAAAATAATGGTAAATATGCGTATATATAATAGAAAAAAATAAATTTAAAAAAAAGAAAATGTTTGGTCCGTGTTAAAGTTTAGCGGAAAACTAAAACTTAGTACTCTCTATAAGTCTTATTATGCACATCCTTTTCGAAAACTATGTTTCTTTCATTCGAAAGACATCGGAAGTAACTGCGGAAACGAAATAGTATACCTCGAGTAAATAACATAACAGTTCGCGTATACAATATTAAACTCAGACGCGAATTATATATATATATATATATATATATATATATATATATATATATATATATATCTTCTGCTGTCGAGTCGCGTAGTAATGGATGCGCGCTTCTGCTAATTTTGATTCCGTCTAATGTCATACATATATAACATGGCCTACTTTACTCCAACACTCCACGTGTACGAGTCAATGACCTTTACTATCTTTCTCTCATCTATAGCTAGTTTATATATGTATTGGTATACATAGAATATATGTAGAGTCATTGGCTGTATATGAATTATCATGGGTGAGGAAGACCTATAGAGCCCTCACCGCGTTAGAACGGTTTCTCTCCTCCTACGAGCTACTTCTAGCTATAAAATGCCTCCCATATTAGAAATGGTTTTCATCTTTAATTAATTTCTTTTTCGGAGATAAAATTTATGTAGCTTAATACTATAATCGAACTTAAATAAGTAAGTTGGTAAGAAAAACGTAAATAAGTAAGTTGGTGAATTATTATAAATTTAATGAATAATTTATGTATTGTCTTTATTTATGTATTGTCTACATCATATCTTAGTAAGTATTACAATTTTTATTAATTTTATTTTATTTTCTGATAAAATAGATTTATTACATCAAGTGATTAATACAGCATTATAATAATTGACAACAATTTTTAAAAGTAGAAAGAAAGTTAGAAATCGTAATTAAGAAGGTATCTAAATCAACATAAATCTAGATTTATTTAATTTAAAAATGTGCATATAGAGATCTACAAAAAAGCATTGGTATTGCTGTAAATAAAAAAATTTAACCATAATGTAATTAATCAATATATATAATTTTCTTTTATTCTATATATGTTTTGCCTTTTTCACTTATTTTCCTGTGAATCATCATATTATTCTCATTTTTTTAAAAAATTTAAAGAAAATTTTAACCTATTATATACTTTGTATTCAATAAAAATTAATCTGTATATAAGGCAACTTATTTATACATTATGAAAGTCTATGTAAATATTTTCAAATTCTTTTCGAATCTTGAAGTAGATAAAATAGGCTTTCAGTTTTACCAATAATTATGATTATTTATATAAATTTAGCTGTTGCTGTTATTTCTTTTTGTCACTGTCTCCGGTTATTTCTCTAATTTCGGAAACTATTTGATCTCGAAGCATGACTTCATAGCTTTGGGCATTTAAGTTGCCATCAATAAAAAATGATCCTATTATTCTGTTGTTAAGTATTCAAGGTAATTTAATTGTCTGCATTGGATTCGTCGTGAAATGTTGTAAAAGACATTATATCCTTCAAAATAATAAAAATCTTATGGTCCAGGAGCCAGCGACATCTTTTTGTCATAGATTTATCCTCGGCCAAAAATTAGTTTAAACGATTCGTTTGAATGTGCTCTAAAGCGCAGCGATAGTCTGTTACGACAATTAATTTTGATGTGGCAACGACAGAGACACAAAAATGTAAAAAAATTGTTTTAGTTATTCATCTGCGGTTCAAATGAGCTCAGAATAAAGTTTAAACTATGTCTTGACAAAAACAAAACGTCTGCTGGTTCTAAACATCTGGGTTATATGTCTGCTGCTCACCTCAACATAAAAAATAATTTCATATTTTTGAAAAAAGTAGAATAAAAATTCTGAAAAAATCGTACGTATGTATTTTCAGACGATCATTATGAATATAATAGAGAAAATTTAAGAAATAAATAATTGAATTGTGAAATTAATAAAAGAATTATAAAAAGAAAGTTTTATGCAATAATTTTGAGTTTAGGAAAAATTGCTCAAACAAAAGTTGTAGATTCCATTGAAATAAACTTTTTATATTCTATCGATTTTTACTCTAAAGCTAACAATTGTCGAGAAAAACAAAATTAATTATGAGCATTTCGAGCTACTGTATAATTAGCCCTAGTCGTAGTCGATACGCCAGGGATCTACCTCATCGATCAGATGATACATGGTACAAGTACTTTTTATAATTTTAAATTTTGCTTATAAAATTATAGTTTTAAAGCAAAAACATATAGAATATAAAAAAATTATTTCAGGTAGATCTATTAATTTTGTTTAAAAAAAAATTTTTTTTCATCTCTCTATTGTTCCATATAACATCATTTCTTCATTATTATATACAAAATTTTTGTGGTTTTCACTATTTCGTTATTAATTTAGTCAATTTGATGTATAATATTAATGTTCCGAAGCTGCAAAAATTATTTGTAAAACCTTTCCCGAATTGATATAAATTTTTCATTACAAATAAATCAAAAATACTAAACTACAATAATGATGAGGAAAATTTGTTACATCGAAGTATGATAGTAAAATATCTATATTGACAGTTTATTTCTTTAAATATCACATAATTTGTATCTAGAAAAATGTATAAATTATAACAATAATATACGCGACTCTTTAATTTATTAATAACTATGTATACGTATAGTCTTATAATGCATGCGATAAAATGATTTAAAAGTGCTTGCAAAATTACAAAAATTATGTACGCTCGCATCAAATTCTGTCAGAAAATAACATAACAGATACATTTTACAAAAATTATTCATCTTATTATACAAGACATATAAATTCATTTATAACAATTGTTATGACTGCAATAATCTGTAATGTATCTCTGCTGAAACAACCAACGGTACGTTTCGCATAACAGAAACTGTGAGTAAAGTACATTCGACAGCGTCTGCTTCAGTTACAGTTGGAAAATGCAGCTTCAATTTCAGATTGTTGCAATCGTAAAAATTATTGCAATTTAATTTTACTATAAAAATGATTCTCAGTATTTATGAAAATATTGTAAGCTGGGAAATAGTTAAATGTTTCGTTACTTTTTGGACATGTGATTTTAGAATGGATATTATAATCAATATTGATTCTTAAAAATTGATAAACCGAGGACGAGATATTTTATGGCATCTTCATTGGACTTTTTTGTATAAATTTATTATAAATTTTTCTTAGGTTTCTGATGTATACGTAAAAAATTCAACGTTTAAACTTCTTGATGGAACTTAAAGATTGTTGATAACATATATATTAGAAATAGATACAAATCTCTTAAAATTACCTTGTAATTGAATAATAAATCATCAAGTTAAATATACAATAGTAATTACTTGAGTAGTAATATTAATTTAGATATATAACAAAAATAAAAAGACAAAAATTTGACAAAAAAAAAATTCATAATTGTTTTTGATTTTTAATATTAAGAACTAACATATCGTTTGGAGAAATAAGCTTTTCCGATGCCATGATATTAATTCTTTCAATCTTGGATATTAGGAATTATTTTACAGACAGAAGATCAAAAATCGAGGCGAAATTTAGTAAACAATACCGATATTTTTTTAAACTGAAAAATAGATTTAACTCCAAAGAAGGTACATCCTTAAATCTTAGAAAATATTGAAAATTATACATATCTTTGAATTTTCGCAAGGCTACGAAAATCTTTTTGATATATAAAAGAGAAAATAGAACGCGTCAGTGTGCTTGTACGCTTGTAGACTCCTCTGATGCTGCGCAAACGTGAGAAACGTGATGCCAACTTTTTAAAGAACCAGCCCACTACTGCAATGCGGTTGCAATTGCAGCATTGTGCGGGACTCTATTATATATCATGAGGATGAGTTGCAGCGAGATAATGCAAGATAAGGAATGCTGTTTTTGCTCGTGAACGATATACAATATAGCAGCGAGATAATCGGTGACTGGCTTTGTATACAATTGATCAGCTTCTGATTATTATATGCGCTTTGTTGGTCGTATTGTATAATCTGCAGTCTTAGATACAATACAAAACTAATTTTAGCCTTATTTAGAAATTCTAAAAATACGCATTTTTGCGCACTGTATGGAAAATGTTATATATGCTCCATGGGAGTAAATTAAGCATATGTAGGCACTGAGTAAGTGTTGTTTTTATTTCACTTAAGCGGCCACTTTATTCCTTTGATACACAAACTATCTTTTAATAATCATTGTGCAAAATATTTTATATCTCCGTTTTATCTGTCTGGCGTAAAATTCCGTTTATTAGCCCTTAGGCTCAAAATTGAAGACACAAAAAAAAAATAGAATTAATATTACTATCTATTATATTCGAAAGAGATATTTGCATAATACTTTGCTTTCATTAAGTAGACGTAGAAATTCGTACAATGTGCTTTTCATGTGTTCAACAACATCTTAATGTGTATGGTGACGAAGCCAAAGATATTAATAATGAAAAGTGGAAAATATAATATATAACTAAATAGCCCCTTCCTACGATTTCTTTTTTTTCCCAAAGCTTAAAAGATTGGCTAGATGTAGAATAATATCAGGTATGTGAATAAGTCTTTCCCGTTTTTTTTTCTTCAAATTTTGAGCCTTTATTTTGAAAAAATGGTTACAAATGAATTATTGAAAGTATTGGCCATCGCTAGCTACAACTTTTTCCCATCTTTCTGGCAACATACGAATCCCGTTGCGAAAAAATTCGACCGGTTTGACCTCTATCCAGTCATCCACCCATTTTTTGGGTTCCTCGTAGGAATGGAAGTGCTGGTCAGCCAGGCCATGCGTCATCGATCTGAAGAGATGGTAATCAGACGGAGCAACGTCTGGACTATACGGCGGGTGGGGTAGGACTTCCCATTTGAGCGTTTCTAAGTATGTTTTCACCGGCGGTGCAACATGTGGGCGAGCATTGTCATGTTGCAAAATAACTTTGTCGTGCCTGTCGGAGTATTGTGGCCGTTTTTCTCGCAGTGCGCGGCTCAAACGCATCAATTGTCGTCGATAGACCTCGCCTGTGATCCTTTCATTCGGTTTCAGAAGCTCATAGTAAACCACACCTAGCTGGTCCCACCATATACAGAGCATGAGCTTGGCGCCATGAATATTTGGCTTGGCCGTCGATGATGATGCATGGCCGGGTAGTCCCCATGATTTTCTTCGCTTCGGATTATCGTAACGTATCCACTTTTCATCGCCAGTCACGATACGATGCAGAAAACCCTTTCTTTTATGTCGCTGAAGCAGCTGTTCGCAAGTGAAAAAACGCCGTTCGACGTCTCTCAGCTCCAGTTCGTACGGCACCCAATTTCCTTGCTTTTAGATCATTCCCATGGCTTTCAAACGCTTGGAAATGGTTGTTCGGTCAACTCCCAATGCTTCAGCAAGTTCTTCCTGCGTTTGACAAGAATCTTCATCAAGCAAAGTCGCCAATTCTCGATCTTCAAAGATTTGCGGCCGCCCGGAACGCTCCTTGTCTTCCACGTCGAAATCACCGCTTTTGAAGCGTCGAAACCGTCCGCGAACACTTGAATCATCGACACAACCTTCTCCATAAGCCTCCTGAAGCAATCGATGCGTCTCGGCAGCAGATTTCTTCAAATTGAACCAATAAAGTGAAACTTCCCGAAAATGACGTCGACTCGGCTCAAATTTCGACATTTTCACGATATCAAAAATTTATGATGCGAAAAAATTTTAACTAATGTGTTAGTATGGAATTGTTGACATATTAATAAGCTTTGATTATGACATATGTAACCATTGAATACTCGCACAGTATTGGTGGCGCCATCTCTTACAAAAAACGGGAAAGACTTATTCACACTCCTAATAAAATGAATTTTTCCGAAAATAGTTTTTCCCTTAAACATCACAGACTTATTAAACCACCGTTGTATCTTACACTATCTAAAACGTTGTCCTTTTTTATGCAAGCAAGAAACCTCCTTCAGATACTATATTATATTTTCAACTGTAAACAGAGATCATTTCCAATGCTTTCACCAGAATGAGAACCAACGGATGGTCATATGTAGCACAAAATCAAAGGTTTCTACACAGTCGATGATACGCCTGAGAGTAGCAATAGCAATAACACAGATTCGTTAGACTGACTAACCTGTAATAAACAACAGGGCTCGTGCACAAGGGCTCATTGTCTAATAAAGCAGTAGGATCAGACTAATCTATTATGAAAATTAATATTATCTAGATTCGAGAGGCTACAAAGAAATCATTTTCAAATTATTTCATATATAGAAGAAGAAGTAATTCACAACAACTTTTTCATATTTGTTTGTGAAAAAATATAATTATTTAATATTACATTTGAATACTATTTTTTATAGTATTTTAAAACATTTTTTTAAAATCTAAGCAAATATCATTACATTTGAGAGGTTTACAACTAAAAAATTCTAAAAAAATTGCAGAAAAATACTATCTTAAATCTAGAATCTTTAAATCTTTTTTAAGGCCGGAGTCGTTAAAAAAATAAACCATTATCTACAATAGATTTATAAATATTTAAATCTTTAGCTCCACTCCCAAATTCGAATTCCGATCGGCAACGCAGGCAAGACAGATATATTAGTTTGAAGACATTTTCCTGATTGGGTAGCGGAATTGTTTTGCGAATGAGCAATATTTTTCCTGCTAGTTTAAATAAATTCCTTTCTTAAGATTATGACACGTTTGAGTCTCAGTTATCTTCAAATTCGCTTATTTCTAATAATTTAGGAATTTTTAGAACTATTTTAAAATTAAAAAATATATTTTTTTAATGTAAATAAATTTTTTTAACGTAAAATGTTATGATAATGATCAGCTTGATTTACTACAGTAAGAATGACTTACATACACATCCCTATAATGATTTACAACAATTTTGTATAAATCTCAAACGTTTTTATCAAATTTATATATATTTTTATAATAATTAACAGAGGTTTTTACTAAGTTTCTGATATGATTACCAAAAATTAAAAAATTATAAAGTTTTCAATCTCTCATTGTAATATTTATAAAATGTTTATGAATTTTTACATAAAATTGTATTAAAACATAAAGTCTGTAGTTATTATGTTATTATGTGCTCATCAATACGGGCACTGCCACGTATAATATTTATGAATTATATATATTAAAATAAAAAATCCTGGATTGTAACATTTACAAACTGTAGATGATATGCCCCAAGTTAACATAAATTATAGCATAAGTTCTTAATGTAAAAAAAATAAAAAAAATATAAGATATTTTTTAAGAAAAATGTTCCCATTTTAGAGTGAATATTTTTTATAATAATTATAATAATTCAGCTGTCAACGTTTTTTCTTATGCAGCTGATCATATTTTCTTAAAAAAGTATGATTGTTTACTTTTTTGTTTCATATTTCAATACTCTTATTAAGACGCCAATCAGCGACCAAGGATCATAGGATTTTATTCTATTGCTATTCAAAGATGTGTTTATATACGAAGTATATATAAATTTTTACGTGAGTGCGCTTCTGTGCCAATGGAAATACAGAATGGAAATTGAATTCGCGACGAATGAATTACTTAATTTTTCTTCGTCTTATACCAATTTTAACAATAAAACTTCGCAATGTATTTCACTACTGGTTTATTTGTATGCATTTTAAAATGCAGTTAGTTTTACTAAGAATAAATGGCATTTGTTCATTTTTCGAGAACATTAATTTTTTATTACTCTGTAAATTAAAAATATCAATTTTCAAATTCCACACGCTAATGAATAAGAAAAATTATATTATATATGATACTTATACAGCAATCAGAAAAGAAAAATATAGATGATCTAAAATCTATTCAAGCAAGGTATTTTACAACTTTCCTGACGAACTCGAATTCATGAGAAACAACAAACTGTCCGAAAAATCTATAGCGTCAAGGCTAATCGCCTTTGAGCCGCCTAATTTTGCCCCCTTTCTTCGGTCCTTGTTTTTCCGATACAAGATGCCGATGCATCCAATCTCTTATCTTACTGTGTTAATCAAGAAATTTCTCCAGCCGTTTCGCACTCTTCGCCAAGCCGAAGCATATGCCGTGTATATGTTTATTGCGCCGGCATTTCTACCCCGTCCCGAATTGGGCACAGTGTCATAAACTATTCGGACGCAGGACCGTTTTGACTAAGTATACGAATTCCGCAGTCACAGTCAATCTTTATAATCAGTTGAATAAATAGTATCTTGATTCAAATAAATTATTTAACCAATTATATTTAGAAAAATATTTTATTTTAACTTAACATTTTACTATAACTTAACAATTTTACAATAACTTAACAATTTTATTTTTCAGTGCAACGATAGTGAACTTATTAGGCTTCACTATGTGACCCTTTACACTGATAACTTCTTAGTTCCGAAGATGAAAATACATTTAGAAAAACGTAGTGGTTAACGTGATTGGTCCATGGTTTTTAAAAGAGAGCAAAAATCTTGTGATGCAACGACGAAAATCTAGAATGTCAATCAAAAAATTTTTAAAATAGATAAAATTATCATGATAAAAATTGATCAAAGTATATAGATAACATTTAGAGGCGAGTTAAAGTTGAAAATATTTTTAAAACTTATCTATAAACAAAGAACCTTAATTCTACTTGTTGAATGTATACCCCGATAAAAATAGGACCTTAGCAATTTATGTATACTTGCCATAAGTTTTCGAATTTTCGCCTTTTCCTAATTTATTATTACTGTTATTATAGTATATACAGACGCCGTGGGTGAGTAACGTGATACCAGCAATGTTGGCGCGCGCAAATCTTATAATGCATATAAGTCGATCAGGAAGATTATACGTATATCCTTCGCGGGCTCTTTCGTCGCGTATATGCGAGGATTGCTCATGTAGGTTACAGAATACGTCTAATATCAAGTTAATTTAGCCAATATAAATCGACATACAAACACAGACAGACATACACAAATGCAGAATCGCGTGAGATAATAAGACCTCTACGCGCAAACGAGCCTCTCGCGGCATAAGCGACACGGACGAGGCGATGGATTTTAATTGCACGCGCAGCGCTAGTACTCTCATCACAGGTATATACAGCTAGTGCGCGATCTGCGTATAACGGTATAATACGCAGACTGATGGGTGCTGTGGCCGTGAACGTATAGCACGTTAAGGACAGAAGAAGCATCGTTTCTGATGTTACTATATACAGAAACCGTTATTCGACGAGCACGAAGACGCGATACATTAAAAATATGTTAAGCAAACTGCGGAAGTCTATGGTCGTACATAATTTGGATAATAGAAAGTCTGAAAACATAGAGCGAGGGAGGAGGGAAGAAAGAGAGAGGGAGAGAGTGCGCGCAGTCGTACTTTGAGGAGAATAGGGTTTGGAAAATCTATACTTTCACAGTACATTGTTAAATCGTTATATAAAATACTCTATAAAATCGGATAAATATACTTTGACCTTATTGAATGAAGACAATTTGATTTAACTTATCATATAAATATATAAATATCATATAAATCATATAAATATGCGAATAAATTAATAGGAAATAGATAGTTTATTATTATGCCTTCGTGTGTTCAATTCTGTAAAAAGACTGACTCGCGTTTCTATATGCTATCATATATTACTTTTATCACTTTCTTTTCTTGTTTCATTTATATATTTATAGATGTTCTTGAATTACTTGAACTTCATCAAAAAATTACAATTCGCCAGAGAATTTCTTGCTGCTGATTTTCAGAATTAATATCCACGTGCCCGTAACGTGGTTTCAGCACCCTTTTTGTATTATTTTTTCCTACGCTACTAACCTGAATCAAGGACCGAGGACCATGCTAAAAACAGATAACACGGTCGTGGGTCGATACATTTAGCACACCCCAAACGCGTTAAAACGCCCAGGCCACGGGCGTGCGGTACGGTAATAGAACGTACCCACGCGCAATCTCAACCACAGACCTGCTTTTATATCTGTAATAAATTTATTAATGCTTTAAAAATAATACTTAATTTATTATTCTTTTTAGGCCATTGCTTTTATACTTAATAATTAAATGTATAATGTATATATTACACAGAAAGCTTGCTTTTTTTTAACAATTCTTAGTAAAATCCATAATAATATAAGTAATTTTTAAGGTGTTTTGAGTGCGTCAATCCATATTCTCGAGGAGTCTTCAAGGCATTCTTACAAAAAAAAGAGATTTTATTTGATAAATTGTACAAGAGAAATAATTTACCTTTCATATTTATGACTAAAAGTTAAAAATATCTAACAATCCTTTTGGATATGCAAAAAAAATCTCTTCATCTAGATGCCTACTTGTTCTAGAGGTGGCATCATCATTATTTCTAGTATGTAAAGTGTCTTTTTTAAATATTTTATAAATATTTTAATCTTTTTACTTTTAATTAATTACTTAAACATTTTTGTCAAAAAACAACCAAAAAATTCAAATCGTTATCAATATACTAAAATTTAAAGATTTTTTAAACCATCTATTGGAGCATATATATTTGCTTATAATTTCAATACTAAATTCTTTGATTCTGAATGGCATTGAAAAGAATATCTGCTGAGATTATCTCTTTAGATATATTGAAATAGACTCAGTAAGTTACAGTCAAATTAACCGTAGATACACAAAAGGTAGATCTAATATTTTTCATGTATATTGTTTTTTCTCTATTCTCTCTCTCCAAATAATGATATTAACTGACTTATTTCTGTTTTTTTATCATAAGAATATATATTAAAAATGTTTCTAGAATTTTTTATATAAATATAACCAACTGCTTACTCACTTTGTCCAATAAAAAAATTGTTTAAAAAATATTACAATGTTTATTATCTTTTCATTTACAATTATTATTATTATGTCCTGATTTACAGTCATTGTGTCCTTCCATTTGTATAGTATTTAAATAATAACTACTGAACATTATTATTACATACTAACATACTAACAAATTATTTTGCGTTTAAATCTGAATAGTTGAATAAATTATCCAATCTGGAATTCATAACTCTTAGTTAATTTTTTAATTAGTTAATAAGTTAACTAATAATAATAATAGTTAATAAGTTAATTAATTAGTTAATCCTTTAGTTAATTTATTTTTATACTTAAATCACTGTGATGTATTATAACACTACAGAAAAACCACATATGCAATTATCTTGGATTAAACATTCTTTTAAAACGCCTAAAGAAATATAAACTACTGTTATAAATGATATTTATAATATAAACTTCATTATATGGGGGATTCCTTTAATAATTTCTAAAAATGATATTGAGTATGTCGGTACTGATTTAAGGTTGATTTTTATAAATCTATATATACATTTCTTATACGGTTCATAAATATTAGGTTTTAAACTGCACATATCCATGAAGGCATAAAACGGCCAGCTCGCAGCAAAATCTACTATTGCTTTCACGTTGAAATTTCGATCCAGTGTACAAACGAAAAGGAGATGCAATACGAGGTCATACCTGATTATATCAGATCGTACACATTAGTCGTGTCTTATAAATTGCAGACTTTAGTTTCTAATATACATAGATTGAAAGAGGCGGCATTTTTTTCGTCTTTAAGTGAGCATTAGCGAAACTTTCTAATTATTTTTTCTAACGTACGAGGGTGGATTGATAAGTTTCCGGCTTGACCAAGAAAAACAACGTTTTTAAGAATTTTTTTTTATTTCTCAACATAATCTCCTCCAAGGCTGATACATTTCTCATAGCAGTATTCTAGTCTAGTAATGCCATCTCTATAGACTGATTCGTCAAGCTCCACAAAATACCCATTTACAGCTTCGATTACTTCTTCATTGCCCGCAAATCTCTTACCGCCAAGTCATTTTATGAGGTTAGGAAACAGATAATAGTCACTCGGGACTAGGTCGGGAGAGTAGGCAGGGTGTGGCATCAATTCAAACTTCAGATCGTTGATTTTAGCCATCGCAACGATTGACGTGTGCGCTGGTGCGTTATCGTGATGAAACAAAATTTTTTTGTTCGCCAGATGAGGTCGTTTAATTTTCACTTCGTGGCTCAAACGTTGCAATAAGTCTGCGTAGTATTGACCAGTGATAGTTTTACCCTTTTCAAAGTAATCAATGTATATAATACCTTTTGCATCCCAAAAAAACAGTAGCCATAACCTTGTTCGCCGAAAAGATTGTTTTTACCTTCTTTGGAGTTGGTTCCTCTGGCCCAATCCACTGTATAGACTGTTGTTTGGTTTCAGGAGTGTAGTAGTGGACCCAAGTTTCGTCAACGATTACGAATCGACGCAAAAATTCGCTTGGATTACGCTTATACAACGCCAAATTAGCGGTAAAAATGTTCTTTCGAATCAATTTTTGGTCGACTGTTAGCAAATGCGGCATCCATCTTGCACAGAGCTTTTTCATATACAAATGTTGTCAGCACTATTTGATGGATTTTTTCGATCATATCTGGAGTTGTGACCTCAATGAGGCGTCCTGAGCGAGACTCATCAGAGGTGCTCACATGGCCCTTTTTAAACTCAGAAACCCACTGCTTAACGGTTGAATAGGATGGGGAGGATGTCCCCAATGTTGAGTCCATCTCTTCTTTAATTTCCTTCGGCGTTAATCCCTTCAAATAAAAGTATTTGATGACAGCACGATTTTCCAGCTTTTCCACTTTTACGAAAAATACAGAGGCGTCTTGTTCAGCGTGCTTTCAAACCGAAACTAACATGGCGATCGGACTGAAACTATAACTACAAGCTATCTAAGGATGGTACTATAGAACGCCACCTCAAGGTAGGCCTAGTGGCGCCATCTCTTGGTTAGGCCGGAAACTTATCAATCCACCCTCGTAAGATCGAGCTGTATTGAAATAAATTTGGCAATATGGCAATTTGGAAATATGGATCATTACACTGGATGACAGTTAATATTGAAATACTGTGCATTACAGTTTTAATGGTATTACTATTATTACGATATTTCATGGGTTTTTAGATATTTGAATTATTAAAATAGTTTTCGTTAATGTTAGTCTTATTCCTAAATTTCTAAAAAAAAAAAAATTAAAAGTACATTTACTCAGTATTATTGCAGAATTATGAGAATATTAATGAAAAATTTAAACGTAGAAAAATAAATAATGAGAACTAAATAATTGTCTCGTATTCATTAACGTATTATAGTATGCTAAATTTAAATTTAGGAATATATCAATTGTACTTATATGTACACTTAAGAGTAACAGCAAGAGGAATTTTGACATAGTAAAAGAACAGAATAAATAGCTTGATAAAATAACTATTAAAGAAAATAAAAATAAAATTTACTCTTCTAAAATCTACTTTAATTTAATGAGGTTGTAACTTTCGATAAACATTCCTGTTTTTTTCAAACATTTAAGTTCGTAAATAATAGGAATAATAAATATTATATACTTAATTTTATTTTCATTTTATTTCTTATTATCTACATAGTTCGTTGATGTAAGGCTTGTTTAGAAAATAATTATATATATATCATCAAAATGAGTTTATCTTTATTGTATTATATTCAATTAATAAAATAAAATTTGTATATATTTAGATAAATTATTATCATTAATTTAATTTTGTAAATTTATTTTACTTTTTCTACTACATAGTGAAAAATTATAGAAATTTTAATCAATTTAGAATCTTATATATTATTGTATTAGTGAATAGGTATCATATAGTATAATCTATAATAAATTATGTATTAAGTGTTCATGAGGATCAATTATTAGATATAAAGTTAACATTACATATAAGGTCAAAGGAAATGAAAAATGCTATTTCATATAGCAGTCAGTTAAAAATAAATGTAAAAAGCTCGATTTGTACAAACGAATGGTAAATAATTTTTTTCATCATATATAATATGAAAATATATTTTTGTTTAAATTTACATCATTATTATCATTTACAATGCAAATAATATTTTTTTATATACAAAAATGGTTTACAATATAATAATTTCAAAAGATCTGTGAATCTATTGGCCGTTTGTATACATTACATGTAATATAATTAATTATACCAAATGAAGCATGAGGAGGTGATTACGGGACCTTCAAAGTGGAACAAAGCGCCGATTTGAAAACTCTAATTAAGCCAATAGAATGATTATAATAAGCGTTACAATTACTGACCGAATGAGTCCTTGTGTATGAGTGAAGGTATGTTATCCTTTCCCACCAAAAATGTTAAATATGCCTCTTACGCATTTCCTAACACTGATTTTATAACCTTGAATGTCGGAGTTGATTCTATCTCAACCTGTACCGACTAAGAAACCACTCCAATCACCCACATATCACCCACGGAAATCGCCAACTAAAGCATTACTTCGCGGATGATAGGTTATACCTTTACAAACCACTTTATGGGGTGTGTCTATTTCATAACAAGACTAGTGATATAAAATATTTTATTTTGATATTATCTATATTTATTTATTATTATCTTAAATAAATACTCCATCGATATCCGTGCGTCGCTCCATACGAATCTTTCATGGTTCGAAACAGTACTGCAAGTTTTTTTTTCTGACTGTTTTTTTATTTTACAATTTGCAATCGCATTTTTACAAACAGTGCAATTGTTATAAATTTGATTTCTTAATACTTGTTGACATAAATATATATTAGAATTATTATCTATAGATTTATCTACATTACATACAGTAAAAAGATGTATTTTATTTCTCTTAATATCTTCATATTATCGCAATTTCTGTATAACACGGTCGTCTGCAAGTTAAATAAACAGCTGCTGTGACTATTGAGTTAAATTATGGTTAGTTTGTGAATAAAATAGGTTAGTCTCACGTAAGGTTACTCAAAGCGCTATTGGTTTCGCGGCTAAAGCTGGAAATTCACAGCCATCACAATAAAATCTTTACCTCGCTATACTTATTACTATTCGACCGTGGTGCAGGATGCCCAAAAAGCGCCATTATCGGCGATATGATTGCTGCAGTTGAAAAAATTATTCAGTTCGACAGACGATGGACTGTTGATGATATTTTTGAAATGGTGCCTTCTTAGTATCCAATTCACCGAACTTCAATCCGTAAAAGATTGTCGGAGAAGGTTCATTACAGTAAAATTTGTGCAAAAAAGTGAAAAAGTCGTTGAATCGTAGATCCAAAAACAGTGTACCCCATTTTTTAAAGTTGATTTGTTTAAGCTTTCAAATAGATACAAAAAATGTATTGAAGTCCAAAGCGACTGCGTAGAAATATATAATAAAAGTAAAAGAATAAAGTCAAATTATTTTTCTAGCATAAAACTAGTGTTTTCTTTTTTTCCTAAAATATAGAAACTTCCATTTTTAATATTGCTCGTATCATTAACAATAGATTATAAAATAAAGATAAATTAGTTGATCCGGCGAAACAAGACATATTACGTTTAGTTAATACTTTATGTTCAATAATAATTCTTATTAGCAATGAAAAGGTTTAACCATGGAGCCTCCACTACCCCGTCTATCAAGCGTATTTTTATAGAATCAAAGCCACTACGTACCGACTAAAATGCATTTTCTTCGGCATGTTTGTACTCGACAATTTTTGTTATCCGAGTGGAACGATAAAGATAACTAACTTCTTTTTTGTTCTTACTAAATTCTTTACATAAAAGTATGAAATTCCCACACGAACTAGAAGATATAAATTGCTTAATTTTTTTGGCCTTAACATTAATTAGAAATAAAAGTATATTAGAGTTCGATATTTTTAGAAAACCTACATTCATAGATACGTTACTTCCATACAGTTCAAATCAATTATTTAGAATCAAATTTAAACATTGCATTCTTTTATACATAGGTTACTTATGATTTGAATATTCTTAACAATTTAATCGCAAAATAACTATTATAAATATTATCAATTGTTACAAAAACTTGTTATAATTCCAAACCTAAAAAATTAATCTTGCTGTTTTATTAATTACATTTTAATATTCAGTGATAAAAGTTGTAACTATTTAAATAAATATCATGTCATTACATTAAATATTATATATATGCATGCATAATTTAAAATCCTTATTATTGAATAATAAAGAAAGGATTGATAGCTTCGAAAAAGTGTTTAAAAGCATCATGTTCAGACTGCAATGCTATTTATTTTGGCCAAACAGATCGCTCCATATAAAAACGATTGAACGAACATACAAAATCAATACAGCAATAGCTGAAAACTGCATTATTTTTAAATACCATGTTAACTATACTTATTTTAAATTATTAGAAGTAAAAGACTAGATAAATTTAAAATTATTGAAATCATTAAAACCATAACAAAATATAACGAATGATATGATTAACATTAATATCACACATTTATTACAAGTTATACTAATTTATAATCGATATTTGTAATCACAGCATTTTCCCCCGTCATTATCCCTATCATTATCCGCATCATTATCTCCAGCCATGCTGTCTGTACAGGGACCATTGTTAAGTATAAAGTATATATATATTATGTTCAATCATATATTATGGCCGATCGAAACAACCATTTTCATTTAATTAATTTTAAATTTAAAATATTAATGATGTTTTACCAAGTTTAGAGTAAATCTACGATCAACAAGATACTTCTAAGGCTACTGAAAATATTTCCAATAAGTTCGTGGAATAGTGTAAAAGAAATCTGTCTCTGATTTAAAACAAAGTGATTTTAAACAAAATATGTTTAAATTTTTCACAGTACATAAGTTATAGTATTTCTACACTGGAAAAAAATCAGTCGCGTTATGTACTTTTATTTTGGCATATAAAATAAATTGGATATTATTTCTATGACCTTAAAGTGTTATTTGAGCATAAAAGGAAATGGATTTTTTAAAAATCCTACATTAAACCCCTTCACGTATGCAACACTAGTCGCATGTGTACCTTTTTGTACCGTAGTTCTAGTTTGAGAATAACATAAATTAATAAAGAAATATTTATGATGTAATTTAGTGAAAACTCACTATATACACTTAATCATACTAAATATTATTTCTATGGCCCCATAAATTGTTATTTGAGCATCAAAAGAAATGGAGTTTTTAAAAGTCCTACAGTAAACCCCGTCATGTATGCAACACCAGTCGAATATGCAGCTTTTTCAATTTCAGTTCTAATTTAAAAATGTACGTAATATAAATTAATAAATAAATATTTATTATATAATTTAATGAAGACTCGCTATATACAGTTAATAAAGATAAATGTAAAACATATGATTGAAAAGGAATTTTGGTTAATAAAATTGATATTAATTATAAATTAGATGTACACTATAATAAGAACTAGTTAAAATAAAATTATTTAAGTTAACTCTATTTTCTTATTCAATGTATTGATATATATTCATTATAATTAAGCTTATTCCATAAATATAACTGGATGGATATTAACATGTATTTAATATACATTTTATAAATTATATTTTTTCATATTCACCAATTGCTCTTTTTATATCGTAAATGTTACAAAGGCGGATAAATAATTATTAATCTAAAATAAGCAACTAAGTTATGTTCATGTTTATACACAATTTAAAAAAGCGCTATGCTGGCGCATTTTTGTCTGACCTCATACAATGCGACGTATAGGCCACTGCATTCTGTTTTGACAAACTAAACTATATGTACATATATATCTGTATACATTACATATTATTTTCTATATCAACTTTAATCGCTTAGACTTTTATTATATATTAATTATATTAGTGAGAATGAAAAATAGAATTAATTTGACTTATAATAACATTAAAGTTGAAAAAAACATATTATAAAATACTTAAAATCATTATCCTTAAATTTATCATAATAGAAAGCACTACAAAAATGAAATATAATTTGTCGATTTACTATGCTTAAATAAGTATTGCTAAATTTATGAAAATTTCAAAAAAATTATTTGAAACCTGGTTTTAAATTAATTTTTTTTCAAGAATTTTAACCGCATGTAGCTTTTAGGAAAAGTTAAGTCCAATTTAAATGTCCCTTACTGACTTTAAAGTAAATGATTGAACTATCAAAGATTTTATCATACTATTTTTCCACATTTCATTAAAATATTTGTATATTTTGAATAGCACTATATAAGAAAAGAATTACATAAAACGTGAAATTTCTATTAAAATACCTAAATACAAAGTATATTCATTTTAAGGACAAACATTTACTATTAAAATTTTATCAAATTTCTCATCATTTATTAATACTGCGATAAATATTGTAAAATTACTAAACAGAATGAAATCAAGACTTTGCTTAGGTTATTCTAGAATATTTTCTAACAGGGGCGCAACCACCAATTAAATTATGTCGGGAGTGCCAAGACACTCTTTATCTGTTATGAACCCCTTTTACTCTTTTATAGACATCCTATACAAACCGTGTCCATTTATTAATGTCAATAAATAATTTTTCTCATTTAGAACAATCATACAAGCCATTGTAAGAAAAATATGAAACTGTATGTGTAAAATTTAAAGGAACAAAATTAACAATTAAACTTCAAACACACTCATGTGATTAAATCTTTAAACATTTGTATACTATGCTGAAAGTTTGATTCACAATTATAATTTAGAAACTATTTCAAAGCCTAAAAAGCGCTGTCTTCTGTAAAATTTTACAGATGATGCGCAAACTTTAAAGGTATTCTTTTATCAGGAATGATAAGTGATACAGTTAGATACTATCACAAATTGGATTCAGATACATATCAATTACAACTTCAGTTATTCAGAAAAAAATTTATGCATAAATATGTAAAGCAGACAGTTATTGTAGTAAAATCTGTGACATCAGAAGTAAATCAAGGACTGCAGTGGCGGGGCCTGCAAATATGGCAATACGACTTGCAGTTCACTAATAACTCTCTATACGCAATTAGAAAAATTATACAAAAATTTGATTGCTTTTTGCTAATTCCCCGTTGATGTATAGTACATTTCATGAATTGATTAATTATTTTTTTTACTTTTATTGAAATATAAAGAACTTCAGCACCGCATAACTGTTCAATCCAAAGATACAGCAACAGCTTTTCCAATTTAGTCAAAAACGTCTTGGCGATATGTTCTGCCGCTTGAAGTAATCAGTGTAGTAAAAATTAACTTAATGATTACTTTTTATGTATGTAGATATACTATTCTTATGTAACGTCTAGTGCATGTCTATAGAGTCAGATAATATATCGATTGTTGGGAAATTGTACCATAGTTGTACCCATATTCTCATAAAGTGATATATATATATAGATCTTTATCAATACAAATTTAGATTATAATTTGTTATAAAATGTATGTGGTATGATTATAGCTGAAAGAATAGAATTTATTTTCAAGATTACTGTCTAAGCATGAAGCTATTATAAAGAAACAAAAGTCTATCAACATAAAATTATGTTGTTTAATATTTCTAATGATTTCTATCAATTTAAAAAAAAAAAAACAAAAAAAATTTCATGTAACAAATATTAATAAAATTGTTAAGGTAACAAATATTTTTCTCTGAGTAAATGTATATATGTCGAATATATAATTTTTATAAAATATAAACAACTTTAGTAAGAGTTTTTGAATAAATGTTGAAAACTTACTTAATTTCGGGTTACTTAATATCATATATTAACATAATATATATAAAAGTCTAGATAGAGCTCCACAATTAATTCAGAAAATTTCTTATTTCATATTAAAAAATAGTTCTGTAGTAAATTAATGAATTTTAAAATACAAACTAATTCATTTTTACTGAAAGTAGCTTAACTAACATAGACGTGACCTAATGTTCGATTATTATTGTCAATTTGAAAAACTCTAACCTAAAATTTCACTGTTGTTTGTTGTAGTTGCTGATGCAAGATGTATTATAATGTATATTGTCTATAGATTATAAGAGGTTGATCTGCCCACAAAGTAGCAATATAAATATATGTTTTACCAGGTTTATATCTTCAAATGAGTATGTAGATTCTAAGGTGTATATATAAACTATTATATTGCTTGATACAATAGATAAGCCATTCTTCCAGGACATTTTCTTTTTTTAAATCTGTATATTTATCTTATACTCGCTACTTCATTTTTGAGCACCTCCTAGCCTTAAGGTATAAAATAAAGTTTGATATATAACATAATATATATGTTGTTATATAACATAAATTTCACTTAAGATATAACATAAAGGTTGAGATATTTTAAGTTTGTATATTACAAGTAAAACAAGTATTTAATCAAATAAGATACTATTCAAATGACTAGACATTTCTTGCTTGATTCTGTGAGATAGAGAAGTTTTAGCCCTTAATGCACATTAAAAACTTATTTTAGAAGCATAATTTTTGAAAAATCTACCAATTAGGCTAGAAAAATTTGATTCGTGACAAATTTTATCTTTAATGTATAAAATTTGTTGCCTTTTTTCACTTTCTTTTGTTCAATGCAGTTCAGACAATATTATCTAAATGTTATCAAAGAAATAATCGACTGTATAATAATAATTTTTGGGGGGCGGAAGTGAAAATTAATTTGACGACTTAAAAGATTGATGGCCTAGAGCTCTTAGGACTAGGACTATGACTGGAGCCTTAAATTCAGGGTATGCTTGATTTGAACCTACAGAAACACTCCCCGTTCAATGACATCGATACAGCTCGTGAACCAGCCTGCAGGATATTACTCCGGGCTGTACCATTCGCTTAATGAATACGGATTTACACATCCTCTTGAAGTCGTCCTTTATTATTTTGAATAGTATTACAATAGAAAAACATCCTGGACCAGTTCTTCGGGCTATCCAGTATCAGCTAAATTCTATTGTCAGGCTCAAATGAACCTGTGTTCAGTCTGAGATGCCCCCTGTTGTGATAAAACGCTTCACGCTAAAAGAAGGTGCGAAATGCTCCGTCTTTGAGGGCACTACAGTGATTGGAAGCCGGATCCAGTAATTTTCCTATCTTGTGGAAACAGGATCGAAACTGACCATACCCAGTTAAAAACTTAGTGAGGTAGTAATTAACCTCTCCATGCGACCTTTGGAACCATGGCTTAATCTGATTAATCAAACGAGTAGTTCATCAGTCGTATGGATCCCTCTCCCATCGCTTCTGCCATTCAGTTATTGTGCCAGCTCTCGTCCGTGCTGCTATTTCTAAACTGCCAAGAATGTTCATCTCCTGGTAGATAATCTTTTTCTCTTTTGGTTGGAGATCGTTGGGGATAACGAATGCAATGCGTTACCAGTACCGACGGTTCAGAGACCGTAAGATAGGAGCTTCCAATGCCAAGTGCCCCTCTACACTACACTCCGTTATTTTCTTTCTACACTTCTGCGCAAACAATGCATCGGTCCATTCGTCCGTTCTGTAGAGATTCAGCCACTCTAATTATTAGACTTTGTCTGTTCCTTGTCGAAGATTGGCTACATTAGTATCTTCGCAGTTAATCAGGTGATGGACTTAATAGATTAAATCTCTCTAGCTAAAAATGGAAGAAAAAAATAAAAGAGAAAAAATGATCTCATTGTATGAATGTATCTAGGGATCCAGCATAAGAGTCTCTCTGGATGGATGGTCAACAAATGGAGCAGAAGTCGGCTGAAAGTTCGGAACGGGCAATCAAATAACAAACTTCCATGCTGACTGATGGAAGTCGCCGGTCTTATCAACCTATTGTGACCGATAATACATAGAGAAGGAAACGCACTCGTCAGCGACGCTATAAACGGATATCTCCGGGAGATTGAGACCACAACGCAGAAAGTAAGCGATAGACCCCGTAAAAAGGGTCTTAGCAGTGTGAGAGATAGCGATCAATGAGTGCACACCACAAAGAGTCCTCATTTGAATTAAAGAAAGAACTGAATGAATGATTATATACTCTTGAATGTGTGAGAGATAGGCGGAGGCATTTTTGCATAAAATACAGAGTTCGGTGCTACCCGAGAGCAACTAAATAAATATCCTGGATATGGACTTACCCTCTTGTTGCCTGCTAGAAGACCTGAAACATTTTTGGCTCCTGCTAGGGTCAAGGCGGAATGCTAGAGTCTAGCCAATTCTAGTCAATCGGTTGCGGTGGTGAGTACGGTCGGCTTGCGATTTACTTCGACAGCTTAACAGAAATTGGAACAGCTTGTTATTGGGGTGCGAGGCTAAAGAGAAGCGAATTTTAATAGCATGTCGGAGTGTGCTACATTCCTACATGAGGATCCGATCGAGAGCGGCCTCTACAGGCATGTGTAGGGAGATTCTGCTGAGCTCACCGTTGAGACGTCCAGGCAGGCTACATACAGAGATGAATCGTTTCTTGTCGTACATATGGAGTGTTTATATTAACAAAATTTGAAAGCAAGAGAGAAGGAGAAAGAGCTCGCGAATGATGGCTCGAAGGCTCTAATGGGTTCTCTGGATCCTCGGATGTTTAGAAAAGTTTGGGCAGTTGTTCGAACAGGAGATTCTTCTCTAACTCACTCGACTAGTTAAGGACATGCATAAAGGAATATGAATAAAGAATTAACTAAATATCAGGAAGAATATTTAGGATGGCCTTCCAAAAATTGAAAAACTTATAGACGTTCTTCAACATAGACAAGTGTGGAAAAACAGGCAAGTCCTGCATATTAATAATTTTTTCGTTTGGGTAGTAACAAGTTCGTTCAACAACTCAATTCATTGCCGGCCTAGAGCTCTCGCATCTAGAAACTACCGCTGGATCCGGCCTCAGGATATGCAGGATTCGAACATACTAAAATCACTTTCCTTTCGATCGCATAAATGCAGCCCCGGAACCGTCTATAGAGACATTCATTCTGGACTCCGTTATTCTATTTATCCAACGGGTTTATACTTTTTCTTCAAGTATCCCTTTCTGGTCCAGGATATTCTTACAATAGCGAGATACCCTAGATCATTCCCCTGGATTATTAAACATCTACTGGATAATATTATCCGGCTCAAAGGGGCCTATGTTTCTCCTAAGGTGCTCCCTTTCAAGACGAAACACCTCACACCGAAAAAACGTGTGTAGCACGTTGTCTTGGGGAGTGCGAAAGTGAGCACAGGTCGGGTCCGATACTTTCCCCATCTTGTGGAGACAGAATCGTAAGTGATCATGCCCCAATTAGACCCGCGTAAGGTTTTAATTAATCTCTTCATGCGACCTCTGGATCCATGGCTTCTGCCATTCGATTATGGTGGCAATTCTGGTCCGTTTACCGCCTCAATTCTGCGGAGAATGTTTTTCTCTAGGCAGATAAGCTTCTTTTCCTCTGCTTGGAGATTAATGGAAATAACACATAGATTAACTAGCACCGCCGACTCAGAAACCGTGCGGTAGGAGCTCACAATGCGTGGTGCCCCTCTTCGCTGCACTGCCGCCATTTTTTTCCTATACTTCTGGGCTCTCAATGCATCGGTCTATACTTCCGTTTTTAATTGGTTCCAGGAGGTCAGCTTGGAATCAAGCGTCACCCCTAGGTATTTAACGGCTGCCTTGATACTCACCATCGTGTCCTCAACCTGCATAAGACGTATCTTTGAAATACGCTTCTTAGTTAGGAGCACGATCTCTGTTTGCGCCACCGTCGGCTCTAATCGATTGCTCTCCATTCAACTCAGCACGCAGGGCATGGCTTCATTGAATCTCATCTGTGCAGCGTCATAATCCTTAGCGATGTTGACTGCCGCTACATCATCTGCGTCTTCAACTAGAAACGTGTCGTCATGCATTTGTATCCGGAGGATCCCGTCATATGGCATGTTCCACATGTCGGCGCCAGGCACAGAACCTTGAGCCATCCCAGTACTAAGCCTCTTTCTCCTCCGGCAGATGTCTCGTAAATCAGGAAGCGGTTCCTAAGATAGTCACCCAATATCCGATGTACGTAGAGCTGCACCCGGAAATTTCGCTTCGTGGCTCGTAAAACAGAGTTGAAAGCATTCCGAATGTCCAGGGTCGTCAGAAAGCATACAGGTCGGGAAAAGTGATTACTCCTCTCTGTATCTCTCGCCGTATTTAAAACCTCAAGGATTGCATCTATTTTCGCTCCCCCTCCACCCCCCCCCAATCCGCACTGTCTGTCGACCAGAACACCAGCAGCAATCATGGCCTCAAGAAGGCGTGGCTTGAATAGCCTGGGCACCTGTAGCACCTAGTCATTATTTTGCATCGCACTACGCGATAATTCGCCAGGCCCACTCTTAGAAACCCGATTTTCAGCAGCTACATGGCAGCAACCTTCTCCAACAGTATGATGGCAAGACGATGCTCCACAGCTTTGGTTTTGGTCATCTTAACCTCTAACTCACCACAATAATCGGGCAGTTTTCTTTCAAGGGCCTTACGCAGTTCTTACTCCGGCGCACAGAAGTCCAGATCCTTGATCTCCAGAATTCCTCTGGGGGTCAGCTCCATGACACTGCTGCTCTGGACTGTCATCTTCTAGTTCTCGGATTTGATGTTTTGATTTTGGGTTGGACCTTACATCTGCTCTTGAGTCAGGTTTGACGCAGTCCTCAATGATCTTTATCACTTCTGCGTATGACTTCTCTTATGCTGGCTCGTATTCTCTGACTAAGATGTCCGCCGTTTCTCTGGAGATTTTTCTTTTTTCTTACTATTCTCATTCGTACCTCCGTCCGGGCACCTTTCTTCATATTTTCTTGTATGGAATCCTCTTCTTTAAACTCCGAATTTCTGTTCGCGGTTACTTATTCATCACTGTATCGTGCGCTTATTTAGGAACTAATCGAAATCAGCAGTTCCCCTATCCGCAGCCCTGGAGCGGACCTTGAGGTAGCATAAATTCTAGCCCCAAGTAAATAATAATAATAATAATAATAATAATAATAATAATAATGATGATGATGATGATGATGATGATGATGATGATGATGATGATGATGATGATGATGATGATGATGATGATGATGATGATGATGATGATGATGATGATGATGATGATGATATATATAATAATAATAATAATAATAATAGTGATTATGTATGTTAAATAATAATATATTCATAAAAGTTGTTATTAATAGTACGTTAGTCGGTTTTCGTAAGAATAGGTGCTTTCTTATTGAGCCACGATTTACATGAATCAAAATTCGCTAGAAATTTCTCTTTTTAATTACTATATTAACTAAAGCGTACGAATCACCTTCTTATCTCCCTTTTTAACCCTAAAATTCACATCATTTCCCAGATAAGAGCACGCATCGGTCATGATTGAGACTCATATGTGCCCATTCTACCTCCACATTTGCTCCAAAATTTGGATCCAGGAAACAAAATCTGGATTCATTTGTACAAAATACAATTACCTTGCTTAAATTGCAAGCATAATGCTTATCATTATAATTTATGTGTTAATTTATTGAGAAATCAGTCTCAATATTACAAATACCCATAATACAGTATTAAACTATTTTTAGTTAAAAAAGTGCGAAAATGATTATTCAACAATGTTAAGTTTATATATATATATACATTCGATTCATGAAAAACTTTTTATTTGTTTTAACTATAAGAAAATGCTAAATCTGTAACTATTTAAGATAATATTTATAAAATTTAAATCAGCATAAAGTGTACAAAACTCTCAACTCAAGCTAATCATTACAACTAATCTCAGGTTTGTCAAATAAAATGTAATTGTGTATAAAAATTAGCACGAATGCTTTGAACACTACGTGCTCAGAGTATCCAAATGGGTGCGAATTCATGCATAAGGTTCTCAACATTGAAACAATTTGTACTGCAGAATATTTGCACATTTTGCGGCAAAACATCGGCCAATGATAATGTCACAAAGTCCGATACATGGTGAGCGGCTGGCTCCCATGCATGGAACATGCATATGCGTCGACTATGATTAATCTGTATTCACGATGTTATCCGCCTCCAAATACCAGCGTGGAGGTTCCCATGTTACCGTAATCTGCCGTTAGAGTGCAACGATCTTAGATACAGAAAATAGATATATTCGAATCATGTAAAAATACGCGATTGGCGTTAAAGTAGCTTCTGTTCATGACACGATATATAGTTCACGTAGTTAACGTATTATACATGATACAGCTGATTCACAGGGTGTACATTCAAATAATAAAAAACAAGTATAAAATGGTTTATTTATAGCTGCTCGAAACTACGAAGTAAAGCTTTGAAATTCTATAAATTCATAGAAAAAAAAGGTAGATGTCCATATATTTTATATACATAGTATATATTTTTATTATTTTTTATAACAAATTAAATTCATAATTAATGTCAGATATTACTTTTTATTCCTTAATACAATAAAGTTAACATAATTAGCAAAATTTTATTATTATAAAGTTTGTTACAGTATATAACTCAGTATGTCGTTAAGTTATTTTTCAACCTTTAGTAGAAATAAAAATATAATTAAATTCAACCTAATTGTGGTGTATTATTCGTACAGTTGTTGATGTAAAAAAATATAATATCATTTATTAAATCAATTCGTTCACACAATATACGACATTAATAATTTATCAATTACTTTATGGCGACTATAAACTAGATCCAGTACAGTTTCAGCTTTATTATAAATTCTCAATCCTGACCAAAATTTAAATGGCTGGTCAAACAGGAAATATCGCTATTCAACTTACAAAAAAATCATTGATATCATTTTTTAAAGATGACGGCAAATTTTAATGAATGTTAATTGTACTTTTACTATAAATTATTTAAAAGACTAGTTATAATATTATTACGCATAATAATTATAATTAAGTGTAAAAGTTCTATATTATTATATTCTGTGTTTAAATAAAGATTTTTCAATAGTAGTATCTATAATTAATAAGTAGTTTCTGTTATTATATTATATTTAAATATTTATAAATTCCAATTATATACTAAGGTATGTATTCTTAAATATTTAATAAAATAAAATCTTTTATTTTTATTAAGTGAAGTTTGTTATTTCAATAATTTAAATATAACCTATAAAAATGTAAATGCGTGAATGCACAAAATTAGTCAAGATTAAATCACATCTTATACACGCGTGCTGTTCGTCACCATAAAATATTGACATAACGATGAATAACATATGTCCATATTAAGTCCACAGTTTACTACCCTCAAGCGTGTTGTTCGTTTGATCAATGCGTGACCGGTATTTGTCAGAACCAGATCATATGTGTTCCACGTGTAACAAAAATTTCACGCTGATATGAAGTAGCGTTGTGATCTAGGTCGGTTAGATTGTCGATATAATTTCGTTCGGCGCTAACATCCAAACGTTTATCCTCGGACCGACTTACCTCAGATTTATGCAACGCCATTACTCCCTCCCACTTTGGGTAAGGTATATATATATATATATATATATATATATATATATGAATCTATGTAATGTCGTCGTCCACTCACGAAAGCGTATATATAGCTCCCCGAGACCCCGTTTCATTTGATTTCGCACGATAATAGATTTATATATAATGTATGCTCCCCGCGACGTTTCCCCTCTGCAAAAGCTCGTGGCGAAATCTAGAATGCACAAGTTGACCAGGCGATGTATGTGTGTGTGCGTTTGCGGCCGTGCATGTTTGTGTAGGAATCCACCGAAAAAGGTATATGGAGCCTGCACCAAATTCTGGGTCACTGGGCCAACCCTTCCATTGATCGGTGCGCGCGAAGCCTGGAGCTCGTGCTCCGAATGGCCAAAATTATTTCCTGGATTCGTCTGCAAGAGCGAGCGTTGGGGGTCGGAGGGCATGCGCGCGCAAGGCTGGAATATTTGCTCTCCTTCTCAGCCTACCACCACCCATTTCTCCACCCTTGGCTCGTGACCTCCTTCTGTCGGAGGCTGATTAGTAGAAGTTACGGAATAATAAATTGTTTCTGCATGGGTTCAGTAACTGGGTGGAAACGAGGAGACGGGAAGGGTCAGTGCATAAACCATCAGATCATCGGTGGGGTACTGCTTTTTTTACTTTATTCCGATGGTCAAGATGGTTGTTTAATTCAGAAGGCGACAATTTGCCAGTGAGATTCGCAAGATGTATTAGATATTATTATAGAACATTTATCAGTAACGAAAGATTTCAACATAATATATTCCATCAGATCTAGAACGAATTAGTGCGAATAAAGTATCAAAGTAAATAAAAAATCCTTATTTTTCGAAGTGATTGTTTCCATCTTTTTTGTAAATATATGCGCAACATCCAGTAGAATATTCATTTTAGTGAATTTTTCGAAAATCCATAAAATTCTAAAGAAAAATGCCAGCGGTAAAAACCTCCCCGTATTGTCAAAGGCTAAAGGAATCTATGTGATAAAGAAAAAAAATGAGAGAAGTTGATGTAATAAAGAACCCCATATTAGAAAAGAAGGGATACTTTATAATAAAGTTCTCATGAATGTAAAAAATGAAAAGGTTTCTTGTAATATAACATCCTGTGTTATGAGAGACCAAGTGACTAGCTGTAATGAAGTCCATCGAATTGTAAAAATTTGGCATTATTAAAAATGAAGAAACTTACTACAATAAAGGACAGCGTAATATGTGAACCGAGAAGATTTACCTAGGATTTTTGGAAATTGAAAAAGCCCAACATAGTAAATTAACCCGTATTATGAAAGTCGTGGGCACTCGCTATATAAAATAAAGAATTACTTTACACTACCAGAAGTTAATAGTCCGACTCTAATAAATCACCTGGTATGGATTCAAAAATCATCTCCCTTTATTATTATACATTTTTAATATATATATATATATATATATATATATATATATATATATATATATATATATTAAATCAATACAATTTTATATTTTTTCATGTCCTGGCACCGATTATAAACGACACTTGTACGTCAGTGAATTCTCCGGTTAAAGATGACGAAGAAAGTCCGTTCACCTAAGAGGACCCGACTGGAGATAACCACAGCGTCACGGCATTTAATGACTCCTAGCTGTAGGGGAATGTGGAGGGAACACTCTCCTCATAATTGTCTACAGTCAGAATTACCAATAAATGTAATAGGTTTATCATCACGTCAGTGCGCTTGACGGTAATCATTGATGTCCAACTTGTGACAGTACTTTCGAAACTTAGAGATAGCTCTCTCCAAGGCAGATTGTTTTTTGACAATCTGAAGATCAAGTATCATTGCATGTGAAGTCTCTTGGTGGTCGGGATCGTTAGCAAGTTATTTCTCATTTCTAACAATACCGCGAATTTGATTGCATTTACATAATAAATGAATGTTCATATCTTCGTTTATTGAATCTGCGACAGAAAATAAGTTTTAAAATTCCAATCGCGTTGATAACTTCAAATTATAAGCAATTTCTGATGATTTTTAATCGTGAAGATGTGATTGCAAAATAACTTTGTATACGAATTACCATATGTACAAGAATTATTGCATAATATTAACTGAAAATGTAGTTCACCTGTTAATTTATAAAATTCACTTACGAGGCCGGTTCAATAAGTGCCCGTGTTTGAAGACAAAGGACGTTGCTTAGGGAAGAAGCTGGTGTTATTATCGTGTGCTGCCATCTATCAAACGACGCCAAAACAAATTTCAAATGTTAATAAACAAATATTTTGCATGATAAGTTGACAGAAAAGGGACTATAAATAAAAAACAAAATAAAAAAAATAAAAAACTAAAAATAAAAAAAATTTTTTGAAAAAATTGTGTCTTCATTTCAAACACGGGTACTTATTGAACTGCCCTCGTACAAGTACCATATCTATATATATAAAAATGAATTAATGTTCATTCGTAACACATCATATATAGGAATATAATCTCATGCCAATTTCAGTTACTTTTTAGTGAAAAAATTACTAAGAATTATAAGAAGCTACATGACATTTATTTTCGTACTTAAAAAACTTCTGGAATTACGTTATAAATATCAACGAGAATACAAACATGATTATATAAATTAATGTTGTTAAATGGCAACGGCATAACCAACTTATTATTGATAATTCAACAGAATATGATTCTCTCCATTAAATAAAAACCTCGCACGAATCGTTCAAAAATCCCATTTCCGCCAAGTCAGCTTTTTCTCGGCTTTCCAATTTAAATAATTGAGAATGTTTGATAAGTCGCGGGAATGAGCATCGCGAAAAGAAAACTGAAACATCATGTCTATATATATATATATATATATATATATATATATATATATATATATATATATGTATATGTATATATAATATAGAACGCAGCGTCACATTAGATACATATGTATCATATATAATGAGCGAATAAGCGGCGACTAGTGAAGCTCCAAAAATTTCCCTGCGGGCAGAGATGAAATTTTTCGTGGTATATATGAGGAACGCTGCGCCGTGTGCGCGCATACCTTATTACCAGAAAGTGCTTCTGGGGAGCACAAGAGGGAGGGAGGCAGAGGAAGGAAATCTAGGACAGTAGGTCGGAGCTCTCTCGCCTTTTATCGACCAAACTTGGCCAGGCTACTACCCCCTTCACCCCCCTGCTACTCTCTTACTCCCTGGATTTTCTACTGAACGTTATGCGATACATGTATATATATATATATCTAGAATAAAAGAGAGAGAGAGAGAGAGAGAGAGAGAGAGAGAGAGAGAGAGAGAATGAGAAGGAGGGAAAGAGGGAGGGAGAAGAGGCCAAAACTTTTTCCAGATCCTTCCAGGTCGCCGCAAGCTCTCGGTCCACCCCCACATTCTGTACAACGATCAAACTTTATATATATATATATATATATATATATATATATATATATATATAATATATATATTTACCGTTGACCCAGTAATGCCTTGCCGTCCTCTCGTTCCTTTTTTGACCCTTGTGTGATTGAACTTTATCACATCGGCTGCGGTTGACGAAGCTTTAGGCTTTAGAATATTTAACTTTGTCCTTCTGATTCTTACAATTTTAGTTAGAATTTACTTATTTACTTAGAGCTTAAATCCTCGCCGATTTCATCATATACCGTGCATATGTATATATATATATATATATATATATATATATATATATATAATTTTCTAATTAAAATTCTCCTCGCCCCACTAGCCTCCTCTCAGACCTATGCACTTGAATAATATATCAATATTCTAAAACATTACTGCTCAGCTTTATGCATCGTTTTTCGACTTATCTATCCAGGAAAAAGGCATTACGTCGTAAGTCACGCGAACATGCATCATATTCGCAAATTATAGGTATATATACATAAGACCGCTGTTCGTATTGCGCACACACTATATATTATTGAATATCCATTACAAAATATCGAAACTAGAACGAAAGCTCTTTTTCTACTGACGACAGTTCCGCTATTTCTTTTTCCTCTCTCTCTCTCTCTCTCTCTCTCTCTCTCTCTCTCTCTCTCTCTCTCTCTCTCTCTCTCTCTCTCTCTCTCTCTCTCTCTCTCTCTCTCTGGTTGCCTCCCAGCGGGGCATTAATAAATCATGCGCGAGCTTACTTTATTTTTACGCTCGTCTCGAGAAGAGAGAGGAAGGGAGAGAGATAGTAAAAGAGAGAGAGAGAGAGAGAGAGAGAGAGAGAGAGAGAGAGAGAGAGAGAGACAGAGAGAGATAGATGGTGTGTGAGAGAGAGACTACACTGTTGTTTTTATCCTAACACCGTATTTTCCTCTACTTTCTGTTATTCAAACTGCACAAACACGAACGAATACTATAAACTGTTATCAAATGGTCCGGTTACTACGTATATGTACACGCGCGTAAAGCGATATTACATAGTAACTGATATATATATATATATATATATATATATATATATATATATATATATTAATATTCCGACGGGACTTATTATATTGCAATGCATGAAACTGGAGCGAACGCGGGGCCGCCAGAGTATACAAAGCATACCTTTGCGCTGCAATTTTCTCACCATATGTTGTTCATTTTAATCCGACAATGTTATCCTTAAGACAATCGTTCTCTCTGTATTGGGAAATAAAACATCCACCACGTGCACGGATTCGCGACTGCATCAAAACAAAAATGATAGCAATGAGTGTACATCAGATAATACATTGTTAAATTGAAACAAACTGATATTTTAATTTCAAAATAGGTGCTTATATTTAAAATATTTCTTTAAATATTCCACTATCTTTTATAATCACAAATAACATATTAGTAAAAAACAGATAAAATGTGATTTAATCGCTTTCCTTAGATTTAATACATAATAAAAAAAAGTTGGATAAAAATAATTTTTTTAATAGATTTCTTACTCTTAATAATTGTAATACATGTCTTTTATTTAGAAACATAACTGTCATATCAATCGTAAATTCTTTTTTATCGTATTTAATTTTTATTAATTTGGTCCACTCTTTATGATTTTCGCCATTTCAATATCATAAAATAAATTTTAGCATCATCAGTTTCTGAGATACAAGAAATTATCTCGTAAAATAATAAAAAATAATTATTTTACACTGTTTATTGCGTTTTACAAATTTTGATTCAATTCAGATTAATTCTTTTGAGACGCTATTATTATGACTTCATTTAAGTAAATACCGCGTCATTTTATAACAACGTCGTACAACAAAGAATATCGAACGATAAATAAAAATTGTTCACATACCAAAAGCCATATAATATTATATCATCGTGGAAAAAGTTTTGAATTCTTTATTTTTAAACATTTTTCCTGAGTTAAGCATTCCGATTCTTATACAATTTGGACCACAACAGCTGCCACTATGTCTCCCGATTTAGTTCAAACTGATTCAAGATTCGTCGCGTTCATGCATGTATATAGAACGAGGGCCAAAAGAACATAAGCCTGCTGCACGGGCCTCGACACGCCTCAAATAGGTGGCAGCGACAGAGGCCGTAATTATTTAATTTCTTACTAATTGAATTTAAGCTAAAGCAAAATGCAAAGGAGGATAGGTAAGTGAATTTTAGTATTCGGCGCACTTACGACATTTTTCTAAATATATACGTACAAATATTTATATCGTTTTCAAGAGTGTCGTTGTATTTTAGTGTAGGCTAGATTGATATGATTATAAATTTGGAATATATAATATTTGAAATCTTAAAAAAGACAGAGAAAGAATTTCTTCATGATTATTTATTTATTGTTATTAATATAAATGCAACAGATAATTATTATTTTCCTAAATGTTTATTCTATAGGATCATGTGAAAAGAATAGGCTGTAATAATGTATATTCAGTTAACCTAAAAAATGTTATTTAAAATTCCAAGCACCCTCTTGTTACACAAAGCCCCCCTTCGGTGTCGATATGCAATATTCATGAGAGGAGGAGCATTTTTTTTCTTCTGTTAACAAAGAGCATTGTTACGACACAGTTTGTACTCGTGACACAGTGACCGAGTGTAAAAAATCAATAATACATATATATATATATATATATATATATATATATATATATATATATATATATACACACACACTCTAAATTTCAGAGAGTGAAAAATTCCTGGAGAGCAACTCTTGTCTCTTTTAGAATGACAAAATTGAGCGTTGCCGTAGAGAGTGGATTAGCACATTCTTAAAAGGGTGGTTTTTAAGACTCCTTCGTTAGAATAAATATTGAAATCTGTATTTTGCACAGGAATTAAAAAAATGTCTCATTTCCATAAATACAGGGAAAATAGCTCCCATACTTGGACTTTTCTCGCGTTGATCTACTATATTATATTATGAAATTATATTATCCCGATTATTTAATTATACCCATTATTTAAAAAATCACATAATTTGTTTATGCGCTGATGCAATGAATTGATATAGCAATAATTTAATTTAGCAAAAAGATCTATACAGATTTTATAAATGCATTATATGTCGCATTTATATATCAACTTTTACTCACGGGATGGTTTGACTCTTGATGCATATGCTTTTTCATAATCCCTTTTTGAAGAGATGAAACTTGGACTTTCTGGATTTTGGAAAATAGAATATAGTTAACCTATTCCATCTTTATATATATGGGTGTGTTTATGGAAAATCGAAGAAATACCCATTCGCTGTCAGTTCATAACAGTAACAGTTATACTGTTAGAAAATCCAATTGGATCTACATAGGTAAAAAGAAAAACCGTTGTTGCTTTCAGACCCTATAGCATATACAAACGGCTTATCCGACTATATGATATGTCTCTATTATTCAGAGTGACTTCGATATAAACTTTCTCCTAAAATATTAAAAAATATCTACTGTTGAGCCTTACAGTTATATATACACACGAACGCGTGCGCGCAAAGCCACACACTATATGTACATAGTATACAGTTAAATTTGCAGTAGTACAACTCAATAAATAGGATGCATGCACAATTGTTCTTACTTTCTTATATAATTACATTGACAGTAAAGGCTTTGATTATGCCTGTGCATTCAAAACTTCAAAAGATACAATAATTTGAGTTTATCTCATAGACATTATGCATTATGTGATGTAAAGGAAATCCTCGTTTACGATTATTTCTATAAAATGTGACCAGAAGTTTTATTCTAAATATGTATGTAGAGCTCGATCTTGGCTCATTGTTACTTCTCCACGCAAGAAAGCATAATAAACGCCAGCAGCACCAGCACTGACTTATATAGAAACAGAAGTGGACAATGCCGTGCACGCGCGCGAATAATGCGAGACACAATAAATTATCTGACCTCTCTCTGTCTCTCTCTCTCTCTCTCTCTCTCTCTCTCTCTCCCTCTCTAGCCCACACACTGTCAATCAAATACGACCTTGTAGGAGGACGATCGCAAGGCTCGCCGATGCTCTTTGAGTACAATATATATATATAAAGAGCGCTGTGGAAAAAGAAGATATTATGATGTATTATAATTATTAGATGGAAAATTCGGGAAATCATGCGTAAAAAGGTGGGGGTGTTTGGTGGTGCTGAAACACTAAGCCTCCAATACGCATAAAAAATTTACTATCAAAAAAACGCGACAGAAATTGTCAGACATCAATTAAAAACGCTATTAAAGAAAGAACTCTATGTGCCTACATGTAATGATAAATGTAAATGACGTAGATTAAAAGAAAAAATATTTTTATAATTATTCACATACTTATTTCTAGAAAATTTTGGGACCTGTAAAGGTCCCAAAGGGATGCTGTAAAGCTTCATAAAGTGACAGTTTTGTTTTTTATCCAGCTCATCGCCCAGTACAGTTGCAAGAAATTTATGTAAATAAAAATAGTGTTAATATTAGTAAAAAAGCAAATAAGAAATACAATGAAGTAATTGAAATTAATTATGTGAGATGGCCAATGAGTCTTGTTATTACATAATATAAGTACAGGTACTTGCAGGACTATGTATTTATTAAGTTGAAAAAGTTTTTCATGAATTGTTGAAAAAAAATTTCATTATTTTAATACGGAATATTATTTCAACTATAATGAAGTGTTATTAATCATCTTCTTCTTTCGATAGATCAAAATTTTGGTCAAGTATCTGTTATGGTTACATTAAAATTGACAAAATCTAACGTAGTTAGTTTGAATTCCTGACAATAAATATTTTTTCACGTATCAATGCATTAACATTTTTTGCATTTCAAAATTTGGCTGATGTTATCCCGATCTATTGATGGAGTTCTTCGTATTCCATGTAAAATATTTTCAGACAAACAACAGAATTTTGTACATCATCGACTTTCAAAATGGATTAAAATCGATCGAAGTGATTTGCTCTCATAAAAATAGTAAATAGTACAATGTATCTTGATTATAAGCTATTGAGTTCTGATATCGACAGTTGACGCAGAAGCAATTGGCATGATATAAACTGAAGCAAAGTATTGGACTATTTAGCTTGAAGCGTATCGTTAGAGTGATCCATATTTCATAACAGAACGGGGATTACCATTCCGTGACACAAACGAAGTATTTGGTTATCCTTATAACCGCCACGGTCTTGGGCTCTTAGAGCTTATTTCTGAGCTCGATTCTCTATTAAAAAAATATATCGATACACGTGCCACAAGTACAAAAAGATCAAGAAATTTCTTAATTGTCAAAAAAATGTTGCGAAAAATTCATAGATTTAATTGCTATGCAAGTTTTGGAACATATAAAAAGTGAAACGGAGCAAAAAAAATATTGGGATCTTATTATTAATCCTTCGCCTGACTTTCAGACGTTGATTAATTATCGGTTGTTTTTCGTTACTACCTACACAGACATTTATATGGCGCTTCTTCTATTGTTTGCAAATAGATAGCCACAAGGAAATATATTAAATGATACTATTATAAAATTGAATTGATCGAGACATTGATATAAAAAATTATCGTGCTTAAACATACGATAATGCTAAAAAAAATGTCTAAGCAGCACCAAGGATTAAACAAATTGGCTTTTGTAAGTTATTTTACGTTACAAGCTGTTATACTACGAGAGCTCTTTACATTTAGTGGGGAAATTTAGTGTCGAATAATCTGTAGTGATATATACTATTCCTCTAGCGAATTGTAAAATAAAGGGATCGTTTTATTTTAAAGAGAATAAATTATGCCGATAAGATCTACGGTGCGTGATTAAATGTTATCTTCATTGGCTATTCTTTATCGAAAATGAGTTGCTCCTATTGCTTACTATCGATTGTTTAATAAACGAATTTGTTAATGCGAAAATCAGAAAAAACTATAGTCAGTTGTGTAGTTTTATTATTTGTGTTGTTTATATTTGAATACATTTTTAGAGATTGTTTAAGTGAATTGATTTATGTAAAATTCCTTTTAGCAAAATGACTTATTTAGCATCAAATCCGTAAACGCTTAATCCATCACTGTATCTCTAATCATTTTAACTAACTGAAAGTCACGGTTCTGTACTAATATATCATTTTACATATAAAATTAGATGTAATTTTTCACGTTTTTATTTCATTCACTGCACTAGTTTATTAGGATATCGTCCTGTCCATTTCCACAAATTTTAATTTATTATATTTAATTATAGCTGTTCCATTTCAATTACATAGATACTTACTTATATAAGCAAATTAATTTCAAGCTAAATATTATCTTTGGAATCTTTTAATCAAGTAGACAATTATCTTCTAAGTACTATTATCTTCTGAGATAATGCCATATTCTGTAGATAAATGCTGTGCATAAGTAGTTAGTTATGTTTTAAGAGGTCACAATTTTAAATTTACATAATAGATAAGTAGATATATATTATTTGAGATTTCAATATGATTTTTAAAAAATCCTATTATGTCAAAGCTTATTAAAATTGAATTATATTTATTGTAAAGTGGAATAATTAACTTTTAAATTATGAAGCTATTAAACCTTTTAAGAAAGAGCTACGTTACTCTAGCAATGATAATCTTTATTGCACGACTTAAAATTTATATATGACTTTTATGCAGAAATTACTTTCTTGAACAAGAAAACTACAAGCTTAATTTGAACGAACAGAATAGTAGTTACACAAACTATGCATGTAAACTAGAATAGTTAACGACAATTGCTCAGACCATCCAACTAAATAACTCATATATATATATATATATATATATATATATATATATATATATATATATATGCATCGCTATATCTGTGTAGATATATTTATATTTAGTTTAGTATTATTAATAGTATATGATAATATTGATAATATATTGAGATTTTCTCTAAAAAGACAATAGCTTGTCGGTTATATTAGCATATATTATATTCCTCAATTTAAAATGAGACCGTTGAAGATAAGTATCCAAATAAATATATAGTACTTGGAAAAGTTCTCACGTGGAGAATTGCGAAATTAAACAAAGTTAATTAAGCAGATATTTCTGTTTAAATTTTATATATAATGTCAACAATAAAAATATTAGTCTAAAATTATGGAAATTCATTTTTATCTTGTTTAAGACGAAAATTTAATTTGAACCCATTTCTGCTATTCTATAATATATCTCTTCAGTATCAAAATTAATTCGAATGATTTTTCGTGCTTCAAAGATTTTTTGCTTAAAAAAGATTCATTTCAACGCAAGTTATTGTAATAGCAAGTAAATGAAGAAAAAAGAAACCGACCGTCAATGAAATTTGTCGCCATAAAATTATTTTTCTTCATTTTACAATCAATATTACATGGATTGCCGAAGTTATATCGAACAATTTTTTGATAACTCGGCTTGATTTTATATATGATATATATATATATATATATATATATATATATATATATATATATATATCCACAATGCGCACAGCGCTGTGCTGGAAGGAAGAAGAGAAGGCGATGCGGAAGGGAGCGAGAGGCGAAATCGAGGGCGAGAGTATTGATCCCCTGCTGGGCGCGCTCGCGTGCGCGCGCGTGCGCGCGAGCTGTGACACATTTACCAAAAGCTTCGAAGAGAGACCCGCGCGCGGTTTCTGCTCCACTTTTCGCGCTTGGATGGAACGAAACCGCAGCGCAAGCGCTTAAATATCCGTATATTTGCGCAAGAGTGGAGTATCGAGCTTTTGGAGAAAAAGTCACTTTCTGTTCGCATTTTATGCACTTTTATAATATGTAAATATCAGTTTTTTGAAGGATTTTGACCGTTTCTTCTAATTGATCGTTTCCGACGAATTTTCTAGACAATTATTATTTTGGAATAATTGAATGTAATATATTAAATGAAACTGATCAAATTATTGAGCCAATTTTTTTTTTTTAAATCTGTATTAAAAAGGAATACATCATACAGTCCAAGACATTCATTAGCAGAATTACAAAAGCAGATGTCAACGATGACTATATGAAATGAGTTAGAGATATAGTTTGGTATATATTTTATGTAACAGTTCTATACCCGTTACTGGGTACGTTTTTTATCAAAGCTTCTGTATTTTCGACAGTTATACGAAATTCTAAATGTCCGTTGCGGCTTTGCACACATAAATATTTATTTTCTATTATGGGCCATCTCTACTAAACTTTTGGAGCTAAACAGTTCCAGAAAACAAAGTCGAAGAAAAGTTCAAATCGGCTGGAAATCCGTAATTGCCTTACATAAATCTTCATTTATCAAGTATTGTTTAAGTTTGAAAAAATTCTGTGAAATCAATTTTACAGAATGAAATAATTCCTTTGAGTAATAAAGAAGCATTTCCAGCTATTACGGTACATTCAAAATACATAAAAATTTTTTGAAAATTGTTCATTATCTCAAAAGAACAAGTCATAGCAGGATTTACCCTATAAAAGATTCACCCTTATCATCATAAAACTTTTCTGTTTTTATCCCTACCTCTCTGTTTCTCTTTCTCTCTCATCATTTTACTAATTTGATCATTTTACTAAAATGATAAAGAAACCATCTTGTTCCATAAGATGCCTTCAATTTTTTCTATTCAATATAAATTTTAAAGATAAATAAATAAATATGATTTAGTTTATCTTATAGAAAAACTTTATATAAATTTATGTGTTTAAAGATTTTGAATTTTCAAGCGCACTAACAACGAGACTACATATGTATTGATATAGATTCATTAGAAACTCCCCAGGGGACCCTTTTCGAGACGTATTTTTATTGTGTCAAGGAGATAACGGACTTCAGCAAACAATGATAATAAAGAGAGTCCTTATAACTGGTCCTGATGGCTGCTGCGCATACTTGGTAGGGAGACCTAGTTAGCATGAATGTATGGTGCTGAAGAAATCGACTTATGTAACTTACAACCAATACAAAGAATGAAGAAGAAAAAAGATTTGAGAAGTATACAACCCAACTACATGTAAGTTGTAAATATGAATCGAGTAATGGCGAAAGCTCATTAGGGCATGGTTTCCAGCGAGCTGATCGCCGTTAAAATAAGAAGAAAAAGAAGATAAATAAAGATAAGCCGAAGATGAAGAAGAGGAGGAGCAGGAGAAATAGTCAGAAGAAGCATAAGAAAAAGATTGATTAGAACCTATGTCCGGATTTGGAACATTACGCTAAAAGTTGGGATTTTCATTAAAAAAGCATTGCTTGAACTAAACAGTATATCTCATTTCATTGGAATAAAGAAAAGTACTACAAATGTAAGTACCAAAGTGTCTATGTCTTGACAATGAGACCGCGATAGGATCTAAAACTGTACAATCTAAAGGCTTATTTTGGAGATAATCAGAATTACGTCGCTTACTCTGTACCAAATTCTCTTCTTTTATATGACTAGAAGATGATTTTTCTAAGACCGAAGCATGTATTTCTTTTTTTTTAATTTTTTACACCCTACCATATTTGCAATTTTGATTTTAGTTTAGGTCGCAAGCGAAGAAGAACTACCTAACTAAATTTTCTTAATCGCTCAAATTATGGATACGATAATAATTTATTTATTGTTAATCTTGACACGCCTAATTTGACGGATACCTAATTTGGTATTATGAGTTGATATGTGATTCGTATGTTACTTACTAACTGATACGTACAAACAACCTTTTATATTCGTATTGGATAAAATTGTTACGATAAGATTCATCTCATACGTTTTATAACTTTCTGTGATCTTGATAAGACTAACTTTTAACGTGATATTATAATATTGATATATAGATTTTATAGATATAGTATTTCTAGATATTTCGACGATATATGTGGTAGTACATAAATGTATAACAAATTCTTCCTTTTATATATTATAATTTATAATTGTATTTCATAATGACTCGCTACTCTTATTAAACGAATACAAGTAAGTATCGTCTGTATATTATAATTTATCTCCATTTCTCCATATCCTTACTGCCAGATCCCCGCTGATGACCAAATATATATAACGACGCACAATGATTTTATATATATTATGGCATTTGCGCTGCTGGAGCGCCGAGGAGGAAGTCCGCCTCGCATATATATATAAAGAGATCCGCGGGAACACTGCCAAATGGGTCACAGTTCGTATACTCTGATGGGAGTGCCTCCCTCTCCTCCGTCCGTCTCTCTGTATAGCTATATATTCACATATCCCCCCTCTCTCTCTTTCTTTCTTGATTCTTTTTTGTTTTGAATCTCTGCAATCAATGGAGCAGGCCTCGCGATGGCGCGCCGAGGGCCGATGAAAATTTTTCACCGCGTGAGGGCAAAATCGCAAGATATATCAAACGCGCCAATGGGGGCCTTAAGGAAGATACCAGTTCTGGCTGCGATAAGCTCCTCCTTTTTGTTGTTCCTCCTCCCATCGTCCCTCGATCCTGCACCCACGCCGTTTTCTGCCACGCTCACACAGTTGCTATATGTGTATATATTATAGATACACGTATACGAGGGCAAGCATTGTTTGCGAAGGAAAGGGCCCGTGCACAATACGTATACTATCTAGTGGGTGGTAGAAAAGGGTGAGAAAGAGAGAAAGGAGGTTAGAGGGGTGAAGTGGGAGCCAGCGAAGGGGCGCTGGCAGTTTGATCAATACTCTCTCTGTCTCTCTCTCTCTCTCTCTCTCTCTCTCTCTCACTCTGTGTGTGTGTGTGTGTGTGTGTGTGTGTGTGTGTGTGTGTGTGTGTGTGTGTGTGTGTGTGTGTTTAGTATTTATACTCTTGCTGCTGCGCTACTGTCACTGACATTTGCACATGGTAACAGTAGAAGAACTAAGGCCTGTAGGCGGATCTATTTGCTTACTATATTCCTCTCATTCATTTAGGCTGAGCACGAGGACTTGAATTTAGTCACTTAAAGACGCGCGCACACACACGCACACACATCAACGCGCACGCGCACACATACATGCATACAAACACAAA